>OX371260.1:129002205-129466067 GCA_947311025.1 Lypha dubia
GTTTCGATTAAAATTTTAATTGAAAAATTTTTTACGGATATATTTTTCAGTATACAAAAAAAAAATCAAAGTAAAATAAAATTTCAATACGAAAACTCTAGAAACACAAGAAAATTTCAGTCCTCATTTACACACAATTTAATTTATAAGAATTTATAGAAAAAATTGTATGTTTGATCAAACGATTAATTGATTCATTTACGAACTACTTTTGATACTAGATCCCAACTTATATTAAGTATATTAATTCCATATAAGTAACGATTTTATTCTTTATACTTAGACAAAAGTAAAGTAGGCAATCGTACAATCATTACGATAAATGTAGATTCAATTAATTTCGTTGTTGAAATTGAAAATTAAAATAAATTTCAAATCTCAATTACACCGATTTTTTTAATTGGTTGCTAAAATTTATTTTTGATAGCAAATAATTGATTCTATTACGAAATTAATTAAAACTAGTTCCTAATTTGATTAAGTAAATTAATTGAAAGTTTTTTTTGCAATAACTTTCATCTGTGTTCATTTTAAAATCACTCTTTCATATCTTTAGATTTCCCATGTATCATGTTCAATTACATCTAAATACAACAGAATGATCATCCCAACCCTAAATAATTTTTTTTGTTTTAAAAAATATATCAACAATTAATTTCACATATAACGTAACGCTCCAAGGGGTGGTGGGGGGGTTAAAGATTTGTTACGGATTGGAAATTTTGCACTGAAAAATTATTAAAAAGCGTTACGGTAGTGCTGTGGGGGGGGGGGGGGGGTATAAAATCTCTGAAAACAGCGTTACGTAATATGTGCACAGCCCCTTTTCTGTTTATGAACGAAAAACAAAACAAACAAGAGGCCATTCCTCATTAATGCTGAACCAAAAATTATTCTTGTAATTAAAATTTCGAAAAAAAATAGGACGAAAACTAAATTAATTCTTACAATTCTATAAAATACACAAGACTAATGGATTATTTAATGGCCACAATTAACACATTAAATCACAACAATACTCAACACTGCAGTGTACTCTCTCGAATTTTTCAAAGACAATAAAAGAAAGACAACGAAAAGATTAAATGAAATAAAGAAAACAAATTTGTACGTAGCTGAATATATTTTTCTTTAATGAAATATAATTGAACTAAAGCATGCCACCATACAAATGCAGACAGACAAACAGATAGACAGATGGACTGACAGAAAGACAGACGGACAGTCAGTAGAAATTAGATTTTTGCTCGCTTAATGTTGCGGTAGTTGTTGTGTGTTTATCAGTCGAAGACATGAGGATTAGCAACAGCTTTTAACCAGAAACGACAACACCTGCCGCAGCATCTGTAATACTCACACACGCTCATACACAACAGACGACGTGCTCAAAGTAGCATTTCAGTCTTAACAATCTGGGTCAATGTCAGCTAATGGCTTAAATAATTTTTAATGTAATAAAAATGTAAACACAAGAAGAAATAATAAAACAAGTGAAAAACAAAAAATAAAAAGATGTTTATACAACAAAAGCAAAGACAGCATCTGCGTTTAAGCTGCATCATGTGTATTTATTTTATAAATTTGGATCTTAAACTATAGAAAATAGTCTACACAACACTACACAACAACCTAATTTAACAAATTTAAATTTAATTTGCTCAAAGACACGAAACCAGTTATTAAAGAATAGTTTCTTAAAGCAGTTAAAACTGTACATAGATTTAATGCATTTACACATCGTTTTAATGAACATATTCATTGCAATAATATGAAAAATGTTTCATTAAATAAATAAGTTCATTGATTAAAAATATCTGTCTATTAAGTCGAAAACGAATAAATAATATATTGAAACAATTAAGTTAGTAATTGAGTTTTTTTCTTTTAGTGAACAGGGATGGGAGCTACCGTTTTCATTTAAATTTAAAAACACATTAAAGATTGGTTAATACCATATGAAAAATGTTAGGAGCCTTTACAAATAAATTAATATACAAAATGTATCATATTTATTGATGAATCCGTGTACTTTCTGTGGACTGAAATAGAAAAAACCTCGTACTTTTTTCGATAAATTTATTGAGAGGCGACTAAATGGAAAAAGCTGGTACTTTTTCTCTATTCGATAAATTTTGTATAAATACAGATTATTGCCTCCATTAATAAAACAGTGTACTTGATGGGAGCTACTCTTTAACTTTTGGTACCCTTCCACTTTTCGATAAATTTGATATACAGATGGATTATCGGCCACATTAATATATAATGTATTTTCTGGTGCCTAAAATTGGAAAAAGCTGGTACTTTGGTACTATTTTACTATTGGTACTTTTTCTCTTTTTAGCATATCTGATATAAATTCAGTTTATTGCCTACACTAGTAAAATCGTTTTTTTTTTTGTGGGAGCTAACATGAGAAAAATCTGGTACTCTTGGTAATTTTACTTTTGGTACCTATTCTATTTTCGATAAATTTGTTATAAATACATTTCATGGCCTATATTAATAAATAAACAGTGTACTTCATCGGAGCTAACAAGAGAAAAATTTGGTACTCTTGGTACTATTTTACTTTTGGTACTTTTTCGCATTTCCATAAATTTGATATACAGATGGTTTATTGTGCACCTTAATATAAAGTTAATTTTCTGGCGGCTAAAATTCGAAAAATTTGGTACTTTGGTACTATTTAACTTTTGGTACTTTTTCTCTTTTCGATATATTTGGTATACATACCTAGTATATTGCCTACATTAGCATACAATGTATTTTGTGAAAAGTAATATGACAAAAACTAGCACGTTTAGTATGTTTTACTTTTGGTACCTTTTCTGTTTGGTACTTTTCTTACTTTTCGGTAAATTTGTTATAGAAATAGTCTACATTAGGAGTAATTTTTTTGGCTAACTTATGAAATTTCTGTATCTGATTTTAATGGCTTAAATAGTGGCCTAATAAACGATTGACCAAGTTAAAATGCACAATAAAAAGGGGGTTTCCTTCATACCGAATTCGTATTTTAAGGCCACAATAACTTTATTAAAACGTTTATGAAATAGTCGGGGGTGAGTGTAAAAAATTTATAAAGCTTCGTTGATGACGGACAATTATTGTAATGGGCATATTTAACAAGTACTGGGTGTGTGTGTAAGTATGTTTATTAACATTTATTTTCTGTGATTTTAATTTTTTGTACATTTGTCAAAGCAACAGCTGATTTTATACAGATGGTCATTAGAGGAAACATTAAAAATGTAAACAAAAAAAAAAACGAAACATCAGTTTAAAATTTAGTTTGTGATGGGAAGTTGGTTGGTTAAATGGTTGGTTGGCTGTAAGCTGTTACAGCCACACACACACAGCACAGTGAGTGTGTCAGCTTGCATGTAAAGTATTCATCATTATGATAATGATGTTGCATGACTATTTAACAAAGTTTCATGCTGCCCACATTTTACAACATAACATGCACATTGGAAATTATTGCTCTTGAACTGAAAAAACCCCCCTCAAAAAAAAAAAAACAAAATACAACTTATTTATAACTGACGAAGTATACAAACGGACAGACATACAGACAAGCGGCAGTCACAGTGACGTACTGCGTACATACAAGTATTTACTGACCTGACCCAACCAACGAAGCGGTCTTTTGCAATTTCTGCTTGCGTTTGATATTTATTTACGTTATTTTTTTTTTATTTGTTGCAAAATTTTGTTGTTTACACAAAATTGAATTGGTAGTTTTTTTTTGGTGTTTTTTTTTTTCTAAAATTCTGCTTTGATTGCTTCTAATTACTTATTCGTTCGTTTTGTTCGTAGTAAAAGAATACGAGTAGTTTCAACGTTATTAATTGCTTGTTGGTTTTTCACTTTCTGTAAGTGTTGTTGTTTTTGTTGTTGCTAGTAAATATTTTAACCCGTTTACCTTATTCATTACCAACCACCTTGTTTAACGACAACGTCATGCTGAACTTTTAACAAAAAAAAATTTAGTTTACGGAAGACGCAGAGAGGTTATTAAATTTGTTTAAATAACTTGTTGTTGTTTACACTTTTTAATAAATAAATTTGTAAAAAAATATATGTAGGTATATCGTTTTTTTGGCGAATTTAGCTTTTTCTCTTTTTCGCCTTTGCTGAATATTCTCATTTGGTAGCTGTGAACATATAACCAACAACAACAACAAAACTTTTATATTTTCAGCTGACGCCTTATTAACTTGACCATGAAAATGTTGTTCGTTGTTAAATAATTTTTAAATTGTTGCTACATTGAAGTGTACTGAGATATTTTTATTTTAATTTTTTGCTGTATCGTAGACAACAAATTGTCATTAGCAACACGCAAGTTTTCTCACATTTTTATTTTGTGGCTTCTTAGATTTTTAGATGGCTTCATAGCTTTGTATTTACATGTGTAGGCCTTTATGTACGTATGTATGCATGTTTTTGTTGTCATAATACCTATATATATATTTTTTTTTTTTAATTTTGCCATCTCGTTTTAAGAGATTTTATTTATTTATTTACAAGTCAAGTTAAAAGTTAGTTGTTGGCTGGTGTAACATTTGTTAGAAAACATGCAAATATGTTGTAGTCATTTGCAAGTTTTTGTTTACTAACTTAAGCAAAAAATAAAAAAAAAAAATAGCCGCCAAATAGGAAAACTTTTGATTGTTGGTTGTAGTGGTAGAAATGTCAAAAAGTTTTATTTGTTTTGTATTACACATGTATGGAAGTTTGTTGTTAAAATAAATAACTCCAATTTTTTGGTTGCCCTTGCTGGTAGTATAATATACACTGTCATTTTTATGATGATGTATGATATTTTACCTACTTATGGGAAGCACAGCTGAGTGCTACCGGACGCGTCACAGGTTGCGGATAGTGGTACGTTCTGCAGATATGTAGAGTAGCTGCCAACGGCAGCCGCGGACAGTCAGCGGTTACAAGGGGAGAGTCTCGGAGGGTCTCTCGAGCACCCACTAAATCCCGAGTTTGCCTGTGATCCTTGTAACGTCGTGGCGAGCAATTGGCGCCAAACCAAAAATCCAATATCACAACCGACCACGGGCGGTTTAACCCTACGCATGCCTGGATGCATTGTTGGCAGCCCCAACACCAGGATCGGATGCTTTGGCCCAATCAGCCACTCGTCTTAAATAAAAACTGATTACCGAAACCGTAATTTTTTTTTTTTTTAGCGGCCCTATGCTTCTTGTAGGAGTAAAAGGAAGAAAAAATATAATAATTTTTTGCTTTTTTCGTTGACAATTAATTCCAATTTGTTTTTCTTTTAACAGATTACACAAGCAGCGCTTTCCAAATCCCCCAAGCAAATTAAACTTAATTTTAACAAATTGCTCGAGTGAGCTGTTGACCAGTCCAACTTGTGTAATGTATGACATTTATAATTGTTTTTTTTTAGGTAGAAATAATTGTTCATATTTAAACTTTGGTAGTGATCGATTTGTCACATTTCCAAAAAATTTTGATTTAGTGCAAAACTCTTTATTACACTAATTTAGTGCAAAACTTGATCCCAGCACTGAAACAAAATTCGAGCTTAAAATATATTTAATTTAATTTAGTGGAGAAAAGAAAAGTTGCAATAAATTTAAAATTTCTTTTACACTAAGCCGCAATGAAATTTTAGTGCAAAAAAAAGTTTCGGTATACCTACCAAATTTATAGAGAAACAAGAGGTACCAAAACTACCAATTTTGCTCTCACAGACTGCACTGTATGTTTATGAAAAAAAAAACAATATTAAAAAAAAAAAAAAAAGTACCAAAAGTACCAACTTGTCCATAATTTAGCCCTAAAAACTCCATATATGTTTATCTGGGCCACATGATATACGTCTATTAAAGTTCAAACAAATCCGTTAAGAGAAAAAGTACAAAAAAAAACACAGCAGCACAAAAAGTAAAAGAGTATCAAAAGGTAAAATGTACCATAACTAAAAAAGGACCAAAAGTATTAGTGTTTTCTTATATTATACCACAGAAAGTATGTTAAAAATATATTTTAATCAGGGACCCAGCAGACCCATATACAAAAAAAAATTACATAGGCCGATATAAAATTTGAAAAATAAGACGAAAATAAATAGAAAAATATACTTAGTGTCCGAGTTATGGGCATCTGCAGTTATCATACAAAACTGATCATTATGTTACATTTCAGAGAACCATATCCTGAAAACTACTTGAGATCTTACAAGACTTTTACCACATAAAATTTTCGCCTTATTTTTAAATTTTCTATTTTAATTCAGAGGAGCATCACGAAGGACGTATCTCGTTTTTTTTTCAAAATCGGGTTTTTTACCCTTAAAAAATTCAGTTTCCTATGGTGACAGATAACAGATTTACAGTAATTAATAAAAGCCCTAACTCATTTCATATGAAAAAAAAAAAATAAAACAGAATTGAAATCTGCTTCAGGAAAAAAAATTTTATTATGTTTTCAGATTTTATTTAGTTATTTACTTCTCCTATAAAGTAGCTAAAAGTTGAGATATTAAGCCATCGATCAGTAAACTAGAATTGTTTGCAATTTACAGATCGAAAATTTCTAGCGTTCCATTTGTCTGATATTTTAAATATATATTTAGTTTGTTTGATTGTGGGACTACGGTTGGCCATGAAGAGCCAAAGATTTAAATAATTTTTGTAATTTTAAATAAATGCAAATATTTAACAACAACGATAATAATTAATTTAATTTCTATAAAAATTCATGATAACATTTTTGTTGTAATAAATTTTACATTAAGCTAAAGGCCATGTAGAGCAACTAACAAAATAAAACTGGAAATCAAATTAAACTGAAATTAAAAGAGAACAAATAAATAAAAAATATATATCAATAATTGTAGCCTGAAACAAAATGAATCATTCACTAAACTCTAAATGTTGGTACTAATTAAAATATCTGAAATAAAATATTTAATTAAACAAGAAGGAGAGAGAGAGAGATTGTACGATTATCAGTGTTAATTTGAAATTGTAAATTATCATTCAATTAAATACTGGGGGTACTTTGAACTCCCATTTATTTGTATTAAAATTTATTTTAGTATTTTCTAAGGTCAAAAACACAAAGCTCTGGGCGAATTGTCTAAAGCAATTATCATTTTACTGTATAATTTTCTTTCACAAATGTCAGGTAATTAAAGTGTTATTTTTCATACATTATAAATTATAATAATGTAAATATAATGATGGAAATAAATTACGTAAAATGTAATTAAAGCAAGCATAGCGATCGTGGCTAACATTGAATTGTATATAAATAATGAATACAAAAACTCCCTATACATATTGAGAATTAATATTTCACCCATATAATTCATGTTATTTAGAATATTTCTATACAATAATAATAGTCAACGGACGACTCAAACGTCTGTATTCTAGATGTCAAAAATGAAGTTCTCTTGAAAAAAACTGTCACTCAATCTACATGTAAGAAATAACAATTATTTAAATGGTATATTTTACTGACATCACCAACATTAAAAATTTACCAAAAAAAACTTTTAAATGAAAAGATCAACACACCTTCAAATGGTCCAACAGAATTTATTAAACACTTTTCTCTTTTGGTCCCACACCATTTTAACAATTCTCTCACACATCGAAGTCTAAAAAAAAAGCTATATTGATGTTGTCTTGCAAAATCAATTGAACAAAAACACACATACACGTTTTGTTTGATGTTCTTTTTTTTAAAAAACTTTGAAACATTTTAAACTGCAAGGGAAATTATATAATCAAAAACGTAATTAAATAAATCCCAAGCGGTATAAAAACTACGGTAAGTATGGATTTTCTTGATTCAAGTCCGGGCTATTTAATCCTTAAACACTTGACTCAATCTTTAAAATAAGATTAATTTAAGAAAAACGGCCTGCTTGATTTAAGGTGATAATTAACGGCTTTAGATAGAATTCATGAGTCCATGTGCAACATTATTGCGGAGTGAAAAAAAAATGTTACGCGAGAAATGGGGTCTATTTTGATTTATAAAAATGTATGAGAGTATTTTCTTCTATATCCTTTTTTTCTTAAGAAAAAACCTACTTCCAATAATATATTTTTTTTATATGTACGACCAGCACTCAAGGGATGACCCATGCAAATGCAAGGCATTGCGCCAGATTTTCGAAAAACGGCTGGTAAAAGAATTAATTCTTTTACAACTCAGCTATTGCGAGTTTTGTTATTTTTTAGAGCAGTGTTGCAGCGCATTAACTTTCTTAAAGTGCATGAGTAGGCATTTTTTAGTACTTTTTGTTCTTCGCCGAAGGTTCTGCTATCCGAAGAATGAGAGAGAGAGAGAGCAACGGCTGTTGTGAACAGTTTTTTAGTGACCAGTGTTACGCCTTCATCACTTAAACTGTGCAACAATAATTAATGCAATGCCATATTAAAACGCATCAGAAAAGTTTATGATGTTAAAAGACTTGCCGTGGCCAGGCAGGGATCGAACGCAGGTCCTAAGTATTAGTTTGCTTAGTAGACAAGGCGCAAACCACTTTAACCAATACAACTCTCAAAGACAACTTAATTCATCATATATCACAGCTAAGCTTCACTAAGAGAATATTTATAAATTTTCTCTACGATTTTTTTCTCTTTGTTCAAGGCCACGGTAATTCTCATATTTTCTGCGCATTTAATTATTTCACAACTAAAAGTTTCTGGCCAAAATTTAGTGTTTTAATTTTGTTTTTGTATAAAAAATGTTTTTTTTTTAATGTTGGGTTTAAAAAATTCTTCATGGCCGACTGCAAATTAAATTTGTAATTTTTTAGACGTTGTAAATTTAAACAACTTGTTGTATTTGATAATTTTTGCTCATTAAATAAATGAACATAATTAAAACAAACAAAAATTACACATATAATATAAATGTTTACATTAAGGGTATTCACTACACAGTGTTTATGTTAAAAATATGGCCAATTAAAAATTACAGTCATTTTATGTCAACGGTGTATATTTTAAGTGCCAGAAAACATTGGCAAATTCATTCTTGCAAATAATTAGGATTTTGTCAAGATGTGGAAAAATTGATTATTTAAATTTGTAAAGAAAAATTTTTTGTAAAAATTTACATATTTTTACCATCATTTTCTGTACAGTCGCTCACAGTTTTTTAACAGTGGAAATTTTTTTTTTTTGTGGCATAGTTTTCTATGGCTTTGTTGTTAAAGAAATTACATTTACTTTTCCATTTTCCAAGAAAACATATTTTGCAACGAATACCCCTAATAACTTAATTTGCTGTGGGAATTTCTATTAAAATCTAAAAAATAATTCAAATATTCAAGATAACTACAAACTAATTGGTATCTTGTGAATATTTTTTGTAGTAAAACTTATCTAAAATTTTAATAAATAAAAAAAAAATTCTCGGCCAATTTAAGAAACTGCAAAAGCTATTTTTTTTTTAGTTTGTTTGTTTGTTTTGCTTTTAGTGAACCACATTTCTTTTTATCCAATTGCCAAATATGGAGAGATTTAATTAAAATTAAATTCTTTAATTCAATTCTTTATTCTTTTGTAAAAAAAAAATTATTCAAGACTTTATGAATCTTTTTGATAACAAAATTCTTTAATAGAAATTTTAAAATTTAAATTTCTTTAAAACTTTAATTGTTATCTTACAACAACTCAATACAAGCAAACAAACATCAACGATAGCATTTTACATTAAGAGAAGAATTCACAACATTTATGCAGGACACAAGAAAATTTAGTATTAAAAATAACAATTAAATAACATGGTGACATATTAAGAAGCCTTATGGCAACGTTTAATGTAAATATAGAAATACTTAGACACACACACACACACACACAGCATTGACACAGAGACAATAAACACCTGTTATGTTGAAAATTCATTTGACATTTACTTTCTGATATGAAACAACTCGGACAGAACATACTTATTGATGACAAAATATTTAAATGGACAAACAGACGAATAGTTGTGGACACGACAAATTTGTACAAATATTTTATAAACCAAATAAATTGCAAGATATTTTCCAACAAAATGTTGTTTTAATTATTTTAATAGTTAAATGAAATGCATACACAAACACATACTCATATACAAATATACAAATGCAAATAATTAAAGACATATTTTTGTTACATGTAATCAAACTATTAACTCGATCTATTTGCAGTAATTGTAAATGAAATAACCCAGCAAAACATTTGTTAAGTAGAGCAGCAGATTAGTTGGTAAAGTTTATTAGACACATTGCTAGCTTAATATAGAAAGGCCCTAACTAACACGATTTTCTTAAAATCGTGTAATTATCATATTTCGTTAGGAAACCTTTGTGTATTAGGAAACTTATTGGAAATTTATTTTCAATTAATATTTTAATTGAATCAACAATTATATTGATTGAATTTATATACATTGTTTCATTTGCAAAAATATTCTCAGGCCAAGTGCTTCTTTCTGTATAAAGTAAATTCAAAAGTTCTTTTTTTTTTATTTTTGTAAATATTTCAATTAAAGATACATTTATTTAATTAACTTTAGGTCTGCTTTTTTATATAAGTAAAAAACGCCAAACAATTTTATTAAATTTCCCATATTTAGCCACTTTTTTCTTTTTCTTCTTCAGGGCTATGTATCACTTTAGATATTTTCAATTAATTCAATTTTGGAAATACTACGATATTCGTGATGTGTTCAGATCGTTTTTCTTAATTAAAACATTTGTTTGATTTTTCTTGTGTTTTTTTTTAAATTCAAAAAGGCAAAGCTTTAGAGCTTTAAAATGTTCTATATACAAATCTTGCTTATGTAACAGATATCGTCTATGGACTATCAAGGATCTTAAAAAAAAATTTTTTTGTTACACAGTGTAATTAATTTTTTGTCCTCTTCAAATAATAAAACAAAAATACTTTTTTTAATAAAACAAAAATACTTTTTTATTATAAATACATATATGTATATAAATAATTTATTACGTTTTATTTTATCCGGCTTAGGAGTTGTTTTTTTCTTTTTTTTTTAAATCTCAAAGGCTAAGCTTTAGAGGTTTAGAATGTTCTACAATTGTTGCTAGTAATGTTTCAGATATAGTCCAAGGATTATCAAGGATCTTAAAAATGAAAAAAAAAATTTTTTTTGTTGCAGTGTAATTTTTATTTTTTGATTTTGCAATTAAAATAACAAAATAAAAATTAATTTTTATAATATACAATAGTGATGTTACGAATACTAGTATTCGTATTCGAATATTCGACTATTCGGCTATTTTAAGATATTCGTATTCGTATTCGCAAAATTTAAGCGAATATTTCTCGAATAATTTGCACAATCATTTACCCAAAAAAACCTTACAAAAAATTTAAAGAAGTTCATAAAATGTACAAAAATATAGAATTTGTAATAATTTTTTTTAAAGAAATAAAGATCTTTATCTTTGACGCAAGATAATAATTTTCTTAAAAAACAAACGAAAATTATATTTCATTAATATCATTTAAAAGTTGAAGTCTTATATGTAAATTCATATCAAATTAAGTCAGTTATCAATTCTCAGTAGAGGAATGTTGGAGTTCAAAAAAGGAAGAGCTAAAATTTAAAATTTAAAAATATGTTCTCTCAAACAGCACTGAATTACTAATTAAATGCGCATACAGAGTGATAAAACCGAAATATGAAAGTATGTAAGTAAAATAGTTTAAAAATGTTCAGTAAAGGTTTTCAAATTCGGCATATCGGCATCATCATAATGATAAATAAATAAAATAGTGTGACAGTTTTTTTTAATTTATTGTTACTGACGCAAAGGAAGAGATTTTTTCCAATTAAATTTGAAATATTATGTGGCTCTTAACCTTAAAAGAAGCGGCAAGATGGCTTAGGTATTATAGGATATCGGAAGACATCCATTGCGGCCATTGCTGCTATCAATGGTGTATACACTACATCGACGGTGGTAAAAGAATGCCGGAAATCTCTAAACGAGATAGCGAGACATTCAAGAGTAACACTAGTCTGGATTCCAGGGCACTCAGAGTGCACTGGTAACGATATTGCGGACGAAACTGCCAAGAAGGGTGCATCATTGAGCAACTCGATGATATGTCACTTCGTTGGCATTCCTCTATCTCACTGCAAGCGGTTGATGCAGCAGGAATCATACAATCTTGCTCAAGAAAGGTGGGAACAAGAGCACACCTGTCGAGTCGCCAGGTCCACTTGGCGTCGCTACAGCCTGCACAGAACTCGCGATCTACTCAGGCTTGGTAAATGTCACATAAGACGACTAGTAACAGTGCTAACGGTGCTTCGGGACTCATGCCAAAAGGATGGGCCTAAGTTACAATGACTACTGAAGAAGTTGTTACGATAAGGAGGAAGAAGAAATAGTTCTTCATCTTCTTTGCCAATGCCCCGCGCTTAACAGCATTAGGGCGATTACCATGGGCTCCAACCCTCTGCCAGACCTCGACAGTCTGGCGAACATGGGGCTAACCAACATATCCTCCTTCTTGCAACAATCAGGATGTTTTGATTCGGCGACAGGGCAACTACAGGCAATTGAATAACCAATTGACTGAGCCCTGTCTGCTGTAGGGTATCACAAAGGGACCGAATTAACGGACCCAAGTGCGTCACGTCTCAGATGTGACGGCCCTCGAAACCTAACCTAACCTAACCTTATTCGTATTCGGCGAATACTGTTTCATATATTCGTATTCGTATTCGCGAATACTAAAAATTGATATTCGTCACATCACTAATATACAATTAATTTATTACGTTGCATTTGATACAGAGAGATGGTTTTATTGTTTATATAATTATTAGGTGAGACCATTATTTGTTATAGATTTTATGATCTTGTTATTTCACCAATTTCTACAGAAGTTACACCAAATTAAAGATAATTATTCACAAATGTGCACGTTCTTTATTTTGTTATAATCGACTCAGTAGTTTAGAATATATAAACGTTTGAAGCTGTTAGTATTTCATGAACACCTAAAACACGGATGTGAGTTAAAAAAACGCAGCAATTATAAAATATAAATGTTTTTGTTAATTGCGATTTGTTTAAAAGTAAAAGCAACAATAATGCACTTTTTCTATGCTTCGATATGATAGAATTATAGCAGTGCTATATGAACTAATGAGAAAAGAGTTCAATTAAACGATTCATCTCAGTGCAAGGTGTTTCCTTTTTATATTGAACTGATCTTTTTTATTTGCTGTTATTGTATGCGATTTATGTAAATGTGATATCAACTAATTGTAGTTGTATTAGATATTGTGTGACAGCATTTTAAGAGGTTAACTTAATAGTTTAAATAATCTCTCTATGAAAATTTAAAATAAATTATTTAGCTCTATTCTACTTAGTATTAAAGTTTGTTGCATTATCTAAAGAGATTATTTACCAATTATTTTTTATAAATATTTTTCATAAATGTTTTTCTTATAAAATCCACTGAAAGAATATATTCGTTTTCCGCAATAAAAGACAACACCGAAAATAATACCCAGAACTAATTTAATCGTATTGAGATGTTTCTTTTTAGTATTTGCTATACACAAAAATGTTGCAAGGCAACTACACAAAATGTCTATACATTCGTTTGTGACATCTTGCATACGTACGAGTACATACAGGCAAATATGAATGTTTTTCAAACAACATACATACAATTAAGGTATAAACAAACTAATTCTACATTAATTAGATGTTAAGAGGGCAATTTTAAAAATTTTCCTATTCATACAATTAAAATGTACTCGTAAAATATCAACAAATTCTTACAAGAACAAAAATACATACGCACCTATACAGATAGACAAGTTGTTTGCCTACAAACACATGGGTGTGATATCGGTTTTGTGTTATATATTTACATATATACATACTGACACGAGTACATATGTATACATGTTAAGCGCATATGTATACAAATGGGTAGTTGCGAGTGCGTGTATGTGTGTGTTTCATATGTACTGTGTGCAAAAGTCCATTTATCGATTTCCTGTTTATAAATGCACACAATTTTGTTGTGAACTTTAATGACACGATAACAATTAATCAAAATGTCTAAATAAATATTATTGTTATTTTAGACATTCTTATTAATGTGTGTGTGCATTTTATACAATATATAGGAAGGACACTCCTCGTATTAACAACAAGATTACAATTTGTTTGTCTTATTTTGTACATGCAAAATTTGAAGCACGAACGAGAGAGAGGAGTTTTTCCATTAAAGATATGAAATTATTCAAGCTTAAATTTATTCAATTTATTGTTTTTGATTGAATTATTTTTGTTGGAAAAGAAGCCTTTTAGGTGGTAAGATAATAATTGAAAAGGCGAAGAGTAAGACTTGAAAGGATCAACTTGAATACCAGAATATTTTCTAGGTCAATAAAGACATCATCATCGGGGTTCTGATTATACCTTTTCACATTCAATATATGGAGTTTTCTTTTCAAGACGTGCAAAACATTTGAAAATAATAGATGATAAACTTAAACAAAAATTATTCTTCGTCATATAAAAGCTTTCAACAAGAAAAAGATCATAATTTAATGATCATCATTTAATGGTAACAAGTAAAATTAAAAACTAAGAAATTCTAGGAAAGAAAATATGGTTAAGTTAGTTTAAAAATTTATAAAACAAGAGAACTTTATTGCAACTTTCTTGCGGATAACAAGAATAACAGAAATGAAGAATTCGTCTTGGTCAATATGAATAGTTGTTCAATAAAAATTCACAATTTCTAATTTGCAACAGAACAAAATTTTTACATTTATTTGAGCATGTACTCAAGTATTTATGTTATATATTTTATTTATTTGTTGCGGGTTAGCAATATCTAGATATATATTTCGTTGGTAGCTATACCAATTCATCAGTAGATGTTTTACCCTTTATGTTTAAAAAAATTCCAAAGCTCATCTATTTATACAAAAACTCACATATATATTTTTGTGAATTACAAAGCATAAAAATAGTCTTTCAAAATTTTTCAAACATACAGAACAAATAATTTTCCATTATGAATGTGTTTACTTTTCTATTAAAAAAATGCAACAGAACAATTAAGAAAGAGTGAAATTATTTTAAGTAAAAACATAAACAGAAAAATATTGATTGAGGAAAACGAAAGTTCAATAAAATAAAATTCAAATTAGTTCGCGAAAAAAAAATAACAAAATTCCTCGTATTGCTTCGCCAAAAATAATTTTAAATATATTTAATAGTTTTCTAGTTCTAAAAAATCGTATATCAATTAAAAATTTTATTGAAATATTAAAAAAATCATTTAGGGATAAATTCATAGTCCGTAGTTAACTAAAGGGCTGTGCACATATTGCGTAACGCTCCAAGGGGAGTTAAAGATTTGTTACACATTGGAAATTTTGCACTAAAAAATTATTAAAAAGCGTTCCCTTGTTCGCCGGGGGGGGGGGGGGGGGGGTTATAAAATCTCTGAAAACAGTGTTACGTAATATGTGCACAGCTCATAATGCCGGTGGTTACACTAATGATTTTTCATACAAATGTCATCCGTTAAATCAAAATTTTTAGTTAACTAAAGGCTGTAAATTTGACCCTTAATATCCTCAGAAGATCTATTCCATCTGCAAAACAATTGCATTCTGGAAATATTTCTCAATTTTATTGTTCTACATTGTTTTTTCTCTAATTTATTCTCAATGATTTTAATATTTTGGTAAATTTTCTATCCGATCAAATTAACCCATATTCGTATTGTGAACGAAGATAACTTTCAATTTAATTACCGAAAATGCAAACCAATCATTTTATTCAAAAGAATTTTGCCGATAACAGATTACCGTTAAATACCTAACACCCTTGATCAAATTTTATAAAACATACTAGATGACCCGGCAAACGTTGTTTTGCCACACAAAATATTTCTAGTGCATATTTTGGGTGTTATATAAAATATAGCGAATGTATTATAAGTGTGTGACGATGACCAAGCAATAATTTTGTTTTGTTTGAAATATGAACGACGAGGATTCTCCTGCATGAGTTGGGCATAGCGCCATCTGTCATTCAACAACAAAAATAATTATTAGGCAAACATAGCGCCATCTGTTGAGTTAATAGTTTAGCAAATACAGAAATTGCCCCTGCCTCCCCTCTTCAGACCCCTGGCGAATTGAAATATAGATAGTAGCCGACTCTCAGACTTACTGAATATGCATAAAAAAATTCATAAGAATCGGCCAAGCGGTTTCGGAAATACAGAAATTGCCCCATCCCTCCCATCCTCGTGCCCATTGCGGTTTGAAAAATAGATAGTAGCTGATTCTCAGACTTACTGAATATACATAAAAAATTTCATAAAAATCGGTCAAGCCGTATCGGAAATACAGAAATTGCCCCCTCCCTCCCCTCTTCGAGCACCTAACGAGATTTAAAATATACATTAGGAGCTATTCGCATACCTACCAAATATGCATACAAAATTTCATTAAAATCGGTCGAGCCGTTTCGGAGGAGTTCGATAACAAACATCGTGACACGAGAATTTTATATATTAGATTTGAGTGAAAGAAAACATTAAAATGCATTTTTCTAAAACTCGAAAATTATTTCAGATATTCATTTATTTTCTGCTCACTATCTGGTCCACCATTTCTATATTTAGTGGGATATTCCTACCTTTTTGCCAAACTAACTACCTAATAATATTCATTATAATTTACTAAAATAAATTAAATGTTTAACAGTGCTCTGTTAACTACAAAATTGGTGCACCTAAAATTTTTAGTTTGCATTTTTGCTAAATAAAAAATTTACATTTATTTCTACTCTCATTTCTAGTTACCATAGAGAAAAATTTGCAATAAAAACTTTAAACAATCGAAATATTAAAAATGGAAGAACAGTTTACTGAATAACACAAAAAAGAAATATTATCCTTTCACAATATCCTTGCAATGTCAATTCCATAGTGCAAAAGTTACATCTTGATATGATAAATAGAGTAGCCGTTAAGTTGTTTTTTTTTTTTTGTAAATAATTTCAGCCTCCCATTTCAGCTGAGGAAAATTTTATTTACCAAAAAATATCACAACATTTACAGATACAACAGCAACAACTAGACACATTTTTAAAATATGTCATGATGTCCTTAAATACTCTTTTATTATAACATTTGATAACATGACAGCACAGCCAATAGTTTGTTTAATTTACGATATTGACCTGTAAAAATACAGTCATCCTTTTAATTTTTGTTGTTTCTCTATAAGAATGAAATATTTGTTTTGAGCAGATATAATGAAAATATTTCTTTGTTGAAAAAAAAAAACACAAATCAAATATGTACACTGTTTTTATGTTAATGTAGTTGTGTGCGTGCGTGTGTGTGTGAGTGTTTTTAAGCAAATAAAGTGTAGCTGTATCAGTTTTCAGTATTAAGTATTTGTTTTATATACAAAACATTCTTGCATAATATTCAGAATAATTTTTTAATACCTATATTCCTATCTATGACTTTATTGTATGCATTTGTGTATGTATGTACTGGTATGCATACATAAAATTATTTTTTTATAACTGTATAGAATTTAAAATTCGAACAAATTACACTGATTTGTTTGTTTGTATGTAAAACAAATATTTATTTATTTATTTTATTTTTTTGCGAACATAAATATTCATTGTCGAATATTAATGGAAAAGGATAAAGTATTGTTATAATCTACAATGAAGTGCCTTTATGTATGTATATTTGCTAGTAAACGAGTTCAAGGTGTTTGGTCAGAAAGCCACAAAAAAAAAATTTTAAAAGTGTCCTTTTTATATGCATCCCCCTAATTATCAAATAACTTAATGGCCGGTCCGTGTCTATTTGTATTTGTATTAGTAAAAAATAATCACAGTATTTGCTAATAGTATTCCTACCGAGAATCGTGCCGCATTATAGTTTTTTTTTTTAAACACAAAAACCACAACAAAAGAATCTATAAAAAAAAGAAAATTTAATTCAACTAATGATAAAAGTGATTAGTCTTTTGCTGAGGACACAATTGTTACCCTGTAGTAAACTCGGGGCCAATTGTCTCCAAGTCACCACTTTTGCCTACTTGTTTGTTGACTTCTTACTGGGCTTATTGCTGACAAGTCACCAATTAGACGACTAGTGCTGACTTCTTGATGATATTGTCAATGATACGTCTACACTTTTTAGTTTGTTTTAACAGCTAGACTAAAATTATATAAATGTACCAGTAACATTCTGGTTTTAATGTCTCCACTTGGTCCCATTAGAACTACCTAATCACTACCTAGTCAACACTCTTAATGTTACTAGTATATTTTCGATGACAATCACATGCTAAATGTCTATAGCACAAAGCATTGTATGGGGGGTAATAGAGAGTAGTACTGGTGACAAAGTCAAAAGCCAGTCAGTATAATTTCACTAACGACATTTCCTGCAGGGTATTAAAATGCGTGGATAGTATGAGTGTTTGTTTTGTTTACAGGTAAAATTTCCTTGTAGACTTAGTCCATCATTTTAAGGACATGCAATATGGCTGTTATTGCCCATAAAGAAAGCAACAATTGTAATGAGAATCACATCAATTAGACTCGGTTAAAGGAACATGTTTTAATACAAGAGGTTTTTCTTTAAGATTTGCAACAAAGTTTATTTGTTTATGGAATAAAAAAATAAATAAAAAGAACACATTATTAATAGTCATTCCATAACAGATCGGTTCCTAAAAAAACCAGAAAGTTGTTCTAGTCACCCCCTACAAAGAAAGAAGAAAATGCTCCTCCGACTTTTTCGAAATCCAGTTTTTTTTTTAATTTAAGTTTCATAATGATTTTTGTCATTTTTAAGCCAATCTCAACAGATCGTACGTAACAATTTAGTTAAAAATGTTTTTGATAGAAAGATCTTAAAAATTAATGTTGAAAATAAATCTACACATTTTCAAAAAAAAAAATTTATAAAACTTTTTTATAGTTTGCCGCTTGAAGATGGGAATAAACTAATTTCCCGAAAACCTTACGGAAAACCTGCGTTGTTATTTAGATGGGTGATTAATTGTGGATTAACTTTTACATTTCAAGGAGGATTTAAAATTAAATTCAACAAGTTTTTCTACAGTTGGTTTTTTTTTAAGATTTGTAAAAAAGTTTATTTGTTTATGGAAAGAACCCATTATTATCAGTCATTTAAGGAATGTTTATTAGACCTGATGGTTTCTAAAAACAAACCAGAAAGTTGTTCTTATCACCCCCTACAAAGAAACATAAATATTCCTACCAACCTCCTCTTCTTCCGCCTTGAACAAAATCCACCTTTTTATTTATTTTAGATTCGTAATGAATGTAGGCTATTTTCAATCTGATCTCAATAGATCGTGTGAAAGAAGTTTTTTTTATCACATGATCTTAAAAGTAATGTTAAAAGTAAGTCTTTAAATGATTTACAATTAATTTAAAATTGATTTAAAATAAAAAAAAACCTTAGTAGTAACAGATCCTTGATACAAATATTGATTTGAAGAAGGAAATAACATGACTGCGAAAAATAATTAGCAAGGACTAGTGCTATTTTTTTTTTGTGATATATTAAAAAACACAAATCAAATATAAGGTTCTTAGTTTAGTAGGCATGTCTTAAAATTTAGAATGATTGAGAAGAAGCTTTCTTGTACTTTAAGGATCCAGGATGATATAAATAGGAAAAACTCTAAAAATTAACCAAATAATGTTTCGAAATAATATTCGACAGAAAAATTATCATTTTAAAAATGTTTCTTTTTTGGGTGCGAGGAACATATGTTTGAATTTAATCAGCAAATATTGAAACCTAAAAATTTTAGTCGAGTAGTAGTTAACAGAGAGAGATAGAGAGAGAGAGCACTGTTAAACACTGTTAACAGGTGTAGTAATAAAAGTTGCTGAAATTTGTTTAGAATGAAAATGAGTGGTTAGGAATATGACACAACATACAAATGGTGGTTTAGGCAGAGCTCTAGTGTACAGAAAGGTAGTGTCAGATATAAATTTGCAGCTTTAAGCCTTAATATTTTGAGAAAAAAAATCTTAGAAAAGCTTTTTGGTTTCCATAACAAACTCTGAATGAATTGCAATATTCCTACACATTTACGTTTTTCCATCCCCAAGTTGGCATTGGTTCCAGTTTGGCTGCCATTCTGATAAAATTTGTCGAGGTATAGCGGAGACCCGTTTTGTTGCATTCCTATTGTACCTTTGAAAATCACGGAAAAATAGTGGCGAACTTGACATTAGCTCCAAAGAAATGCAAATGCAGGCGTATAGTGTTGCTAAGCCTGCAACAAATCACAATAAGAATTTTTTTTAATTACCTTTTTCAAAATTGTCTCATATTTCTTTTGAAAACCTCATATACACACGTATTTTTGTATCACTTATTTACTTTAGTTTAGGGTAGTGTGCTTCAAATGCGACACTGCCTGCCGACTTTTAACACACTACACTGTTGTTAGTTTTATTGTTGTCAAATTTATCAGCTTCTTATTCATAAACACGGAAATCTGACACATTTGTAATTTTGAATGTTTAACAACTTTTATTAAAATGTATCGCGTGTCACATTTCATCATATACTCGTACAGCATATAACATTAAATAAATAAATACATACGAGTATATAAAATAATAATAAAAACAAAAACAAAAGCTTACAATCCCGTTAAAAAACACATCAACAAATTTTCTGGGGGAGGAGGGTGAGAAAAAAAAATTACTTTAATTCCTGTAAACAAAATGTTTTAATAAATTGTATGGCTGCTGGTGTTTCACTGGCTAAACCCTGCCAAAACATTTAGGTTGTTATTTTTTATTTGTTTTTATTTACAATACTTTCGTTGTTATATTTTTATCAAACAAATACAACATTCATTTATTCCCACTTATTAAAGTTGTTTCACACTGATTGTTAGAAGTTGATAAGGAAACGAAACGAAATGAAAAACAAAAATAAAAACCAAGCAAATATTTATGTGTAATTGTCTGTGTTCATGCATAAACCCTTTGCTTTAATGATATTTAGTAAACTGTTTAAATACCGTTATTAACAATTTAACACATGTATGAAATATATAATAAAAAAACTAGTATTTTTTTTCTCTTCATAATGCATGTTTGAAATGGAATTTTTTGTTTTCAGTGTTGAAAATGCACAATAATGCATGTATTAACCCTAAAAGTGTGAAAGTGTTACGCTGTGTACGTTGCATTTTAATAAATTTTTTATCATTGGGTCATGATAATTTGTTTTGGCATAAAAAATTTCTGCGAATGTTATTCTTTCGACTCATGATCAATACACGAATTTAGATAATTTAATGAAGAAAGATAGTTAATATATTTGTGTGTATGTAAGTAGAGTAATTTTTAAAAAATACTATATTTTTTACTCTTGATATCGTTTACGCTAGATGTTAATGAAAAACAAAAAGTACCAAAAGAGCAAAACACACTAACGTTCGGAGCTTTTCCTTGTAATACCCACAATAAATGAACTACACTGTAAAAAAAAATTAAAAAAATAAAAAGTAACATTAGTAAAAATAATAGGTCAACAACGTAAGGAAAATTTTGAAAAAAAAAAAAACTTAGAAAGTACTAAAAGTACCAATTTGCCCGGTTTTTATCCCTTACAAAATTACTCTATAATTTTATCCGTTTCATATGCTATTCGTCTACCACATTTCATATAAATCCATTAACAGAATTGCTCAAGAGAAAAAGTACCAAAAGACCTAATTAGATACCTTTATTCGACGGAATGGATCTAGTATCTTACTCCGAATCCGCGGACTGGATTTAGACCTAGATTAGGTTGACACTGACGAGTGGAGTGGTGTGTCAAAACGGAATTTTATTGTTTCCACTTGAATGCTTGTGCGGAGCAGGCTGCCACGTAAACCAACCAACCAACCAAATGTTATAAAGTACCATAATTAAAAAAAGTTCCAATTTTTTTCTTACGTCAGCTCCAGAATGTATGTTAATTTACAAAAACATCTATAAAATATTATTAGAAAGGCAAAAGGTACTAAAATTTAAAATTTCTACTTTTTTAGCCCTTAAAAAGTATTCTATAATTTTATACTGAGAAACATGATATCCTGTCTACGAAATTTCTTTAAGATACAAAAAAAAAAAAAAAAATCAGGGTCAAAAGTATCAGCAGTTGAAAAAGCAGCAAAAGTAAAAAAGTACCATTAGTCAAAAATTACCAATAAGTTTTTTCTCATAACCTGCCGTTACACCGTTTTAGCCTTTAAAAAGTAATGTATATTTCAATCTGCGTCCGTCTATCCGATTTCATCAAAATCTATTAAGAAAGTTTCTCCTAACAAAAAGTACCAAAAGTAAAAAGTACTATGGGTAACAAAGTACTATAAGTAAATAAGTTTCAAAAGAGCAGTTTTTTTTTATTTCGGCCTGCGGAGTTTACAAAACAAATATGATGTAGTAAACCTACTAATTTCTCCCATTTTGTCCCTTAAAAAGTATACTATGTTTTAAGCTGGGACACATACCATCCATCAACCAAATTTTATCCAAATCAATTAAAAACATTTTTTAAGAAAAAGTACTAGAAGTTAAAAATCACAAAAGTAAAAAAGTACCAAGACAACAAATTTTTTCTCTTTTCAGCCCCCAGATTGTATGCTAATTTAATAAAAAATCTATAAAAAAAAGTTGCAAAACGACCAGTTTGATTCTTTTTTAGCCTTCTAAAATTCCCCATAATTTTATCTAGCAAAAATCTTAACAGAGCTCTGTTAAATTCTGTGATTTTTGTCTACAACAGTGTTATCCTACTAATATTATAAATGTGAAAATTTATATGTTTAGATGTTTCGATGTTGCACTAAAAACTGCTTAAACTCCTTAATGTTAATGAAGCAGTACTCTGCAGCATTATTATTAAACATTTTGTTGCTTTTTATTGAACACTTTTAAATCTATTGAAATAAACCAAAAAAAAAAAAAAAGAAGAGAGGTGTCTTAGGACACCCGGTTATAGCTTTGCTCCTTTTTTTTTAAGGAACGAAGGCGAATAAGAAGAAGTAAGTATGTACATATGTATGTACACATAATATTTTCGGTTTTTGTTAAAGTTGAAATCAAAATAAAAAAAAGCAATTTCGTTTCTTGCAAGGCGAATATGATGTAAATTTGCCAAATTGTGGTGGTTTTTTACTTGCATACACACATATGTACATATACATACATATATATACATACTTGATAAATTCTGATATATTGCAGATATTATAGTGATAAAATACAAACGATCACTGAAAACAAACTTTAATTAATTAAATAATAAAATAAATATTTCACATACATACATATGTATTCATATGAGTATATTTATTGTTTTGTTTTTGTTATTGCGGTTGAATGTGAGTAACACACTATATATGTACATACATATTTTCTCGTCTTGATTTTAAAAAACAACAACGAAGTCGCTTTTAAAGGATGAGCTAATCAAAACAAAAAAAGAAAAACATAACGGGAATAGTGTCGATTATTTATCTTACGAAAAATAAAATTCAACCCCTACCGCGCCATAAATAGCAAAGCTATAAAAAATTCTTTAATTTCTAAATTTAAATCATTAAAATTTTTATGGCTTCATTATTTATTGAAACTCCTTTTTAGTTATTCAATCTGTTTTTGTTATATATAAAATTTCGATTTTTAATAGTTTCACATAATTAATAAATAATTGATAATTAAAACCTGCATTATTATAAAATGTTTGATTTTATAAAAATGGAATACAAATTTTTAGTAATTTGTGCGGTAAAATTGGAATTCTTTCTCTAAAATGAATAAATCTGTATGAAAATCCTTTTTTAATTGTTATAAATTTTAAATTTTATTATAAATTTATATTTTATTTAAACTGAATAATTTACAAGGCTTTTAAGTGCGTACATATTTTGTTGTTAAAGTGAATTTGGCGTAAACAGATTGTGGGCTTAATTTCAAAATAAATATAAAAAAGTATGAGAGCAGAACATTTTGTTTTACAAAACCGTCTGTAGCAGAAAAGTTCTTTTACTGTATTTGAAACTTAATAAAACTAGCGTTCAGTTAATTTTAATGTTAAACCAAAAGATAATACTGTACAACAAATTTATAGTATTTTCTTTTCTACAAAAAAAAAAAAAAATGGTACATATCCATACAGAAAGTGTACTTTGGTGTTCGTTTCTTAAAAATGTTTTGCTCTCTAAAGGGTGGTGTGTTTGATTCTCAAAAAATCGCCCTCACTAAAGGTGGAAGGCATTGCACTTTATGCCCCGTAAAAATCTATAGTGTTGATAGTGCCCTCTAAAACTTAGCTGTCAGCTGTAAGAAAAACTCGGTTCAGTTAATTTTAATGTTAAACCCAAAGATAACACTGTACAACAAAGTAAGTCAGTAAAACAGCTGTTGTACTCGTAGTTTTAAGCATTTCGTTGCTAAAGACTGACAAAGAAAATTTAAAACTTTCGCTATAATCGGAAAGATTTCTATTCCGTTTTTGTATTACGATCGTTTTTGGTTTTCAGTCTACAGAATTCGTTTATTTTTTATTTTGATTTCACAGTGAAAAAGTATTGTATACCCATAGGCAATTGTTTAAAGCTCACCCTTAACTTTTTTTATATTAAAATGCAAGATTTATTTTACTGAAACTCCTAAAAGTATGCATGTGTTTTTGTATTGGTAACTACATATATGAATGGAGTTTATTGTAAATTCCATTCTAAATTTTAAAAGTGGTTTGATTACGAACAAAATTATGGTTTTTAGCTTTCTAAATACACAACTTGATGTTGTAAAAAAAAAAAATTGTTGCCTAGTGTAATGAAAAATAATAAGACGTTTAGCATTTATTCAATTAATTTTATATTAAAGACTTTAATATTTGCGTGTTTTTTTTTTTTTTTCTTTCTTTTACTTGTAATAAATTCTCTTTAATAATTTAAAAAATTTTAAAAATTTTATAACAATAAAAAAAAATTATAATAAATGTTAAATGAATGAACAATAAAATGTTGAAGTAAACATTGAAAACCAAACCCCAACAAACGACTGTCTGAACAATAACGTTTTTTATGTAGTTTTTGTCTCATCCTTGACTTGTTGGTTGGTTGGTTGGTTGTTTGCTAGGCTATTTGTTGTCGTTGTTGCTGTTATAATCGGACACAACTGTAAAGGACATAATTTGTTTCAGTTGTAAAACTTCAAGTCATGCATTAAGAGCAGCGGCACATTTGAACAGAGTGATCAGAGGAATGAAAACACAATATTAAAATGAGAATACACACACACACTCACACAGACAAAAGTTCACAGACAATTGGGCAAGTGTAGAGTCTGCATGATATAAAAAAATATTTAAATTTGAATACAAATGTAACTGACATATTTCAGTTTTACTTCCTTCTTTCTCACGCTATTATTTCCTACACCCTACTTCCGGCATTTATATTTGTATAAAAGTACATTTTATCGCATGCATCATCTGTTATATAAAAAATTTTCTCTGTTAATTTAAACGTTTTTTTCTCTATATAAGTATGTGTGTGTGTGTGTCTCCTTGTAGAAGTGTAAGTAGTTATTAAAAGTTTGCACAAGTGTTTGCAAATATTTAAAGAAGAGCAACAAAGAAAAGCTCTTTAAAATCCATTTTGTAGACAATATCTTTTAAAACATGTCTATAATCTATAGAATTTCTTTATACATACTTACTTTTATTTTATTTTCTTGTCGCCTTTTCTTTCGCTCTACTTCTACTTACGTCTTCTTAAACATATAAAAGACTGTCTGTCATAAACTGTAGACCAATATTATGAATAAAAACTATATAAGAACAATTGAATAGAGAAGTGAAGATGCCTCCGAGGACCACAAAAAAAATAAAAAATTAAATGATCTAAAAGTAATGATGCCGGTAGCAGTAACGTGTTGGTGATGGCTCTTATTAAGATTAAATATTGTATAGACAAGAAGATGATTGTGAATAAAAGAAAAAAAATGACAAAAAACAGAAAAAAATGCAGTAAAATGAATGTACAACGAATCAGACAAAAACCGCTGAAGGGCATTTGAAACAACTTTTTCTTTTATATTTTCATTAAACGCCATGGCTTAATTTTTGGTTTGCTACAACAAGCTGATTTGTAGAAAAACTGTATTCAAAACATTACTAATCATAAAATTTAGCATTATAAGAGAAAGCGAGAAGAGAGAGAGAGAGAGAGAGAAAGAACGTAGGTGATACAAGGAATACCCTTCATCATAAGTGGAGAGGGAAATTTGTAATATTCATAGTCGCCATAAATAACATTTTGATCGAGTTCCATGATCAATTGTTAGAAATGATCTTTCAAAGACTCTACACCGATTTGTCAGATATTATTCAAATCTTTTTCTACATTATTTTTGGAAATATCAAGACTTTGCAAATTTCACGATATGACAAAAGAACGTGTACAGGCAGAGTCTACTAACACGCCATAGAATTACGCGGACACTGATAACTCAAGGGCATATTTATGATTGAATGTCGTATATCTAAAGATATAAATTTATTGTTCTAAAAATTAAGTTTTTGCTGGAGTTTACTCTTTAATATGAGTTCAGTGGAAATGCTTTAGCCTTACAAAGATACAAACCAAAAACTTTAGGAAATTTAGCGGTTAACAGAGCACTGTTATTCATTAAACACATTTACCACAGCAGGCTACACGACTACAAAATGCTGCTACGTACATTTGTAGCCTGTAGTCAGCTACTTTATTATTTTGAGGACAGCAGCGACATAATGTTATTGTATAACAGTGATGTCACTTTAAATTTCGTTTAAATTGTTTAAAATAATCTGCGTTTTTTATTTCTTTGGTAAGGGGCTATTAGAAGAGCAAAACATATTTTGTTAGGCGTTTCATTAAAATTTAAAATATTTGGGAGTATATATCGGGAACAATAATGTTTGCAGTATTGTGTGAAATGTAAATAAAATGTAGTTGCTTGGCCGCTACAACAGCCAATTGTAGCTCTCAGTTCTATGACATCTAACAGAAATATAAGTTTTTAAAATTATTTATTTTTAAAATTATTTAATTGCAATTTTTAAAGGGTGTTTTTTATAGAGTATCACAACTTTGAGTTGGCGTCAGTGCTTCATTTGAACACCCATTTAACAGCTGATTGTTGCTTTCTGTTAAGTTTGCTTTGAAATTTCATTATGAAGGAACTTTCACCAGAGCAACGCCCGCAAATTGTTGAAATTTTCATAAAAATTCGTCAAACTTATCGTGCAACGGGCGCTATAATTGATTTACTCAAAGGAAATTTTTATGGAAAAATAATTTCGCGTAATGGCTCAATTAATTTTCCACCAAGATCGTGTGATTTAACCCCTTTAGATTATTTTCCTTGGCGTTATGTTAAGTTACAACAATTGAACACCTGGAATTTAACATTCGAAGAGTGATCGGCGTTATACGGCCGCAAACGCTGTAAAAAGTTGAAATTGGTGTTTCAGATTGCGCCTTCTACGCGCTAGCCTTGGCGGACACATGGCAGAAATCATACTTAAACATAAATTTTATAAAATTTTCTTTTAAAATTTTCCAATTGATATTAAAAATATATTTCCTTGCTTTATTATGATTTAAACTTGTATCACTTTATAAAAAACACAATTTAGTTAAAAAATAAAAAAAACCATAAACAATTTAAGGAGCTCCAGTAAAATATTGACACAATCTTTTCAGGGTATAAAAAAATTTTACGACTTTAAATTCGAAATACAAAATCGACGGAATCGTAAGACTGTAAATCAAAAACGATGGAAATATAAACTCGGCGTTGACACGATTCCGACTAGATTGTGTCATTCGCCCGTATAACTCTCGTATTTGTTCTGCCTTGTATTTAAACTTAATTAACTGCCTGGCCCACGATGTCAAACGAATTTTTCTTTCAATTTACATTTAAAACAAAAAAAAAATTTTTTAAATTGTTTACATTTGAAACAAAAACAGGCAGTTAGAAAACAAGATTTCAAAAATTCTTATTTAATTTTGAAATTTTTAACTTAATAGATAAAATCGAAAATTCGAATTTCGTAATTTCGAAAACTTTGATATTTGGTGTAAACGAAGCTTTTCTATAAGGACAACGATTAGCAATAGAAAATATTAAATAGATTGGAAACTAAGTGTTGGCTCTGTTTATCATTTTTAGTGAAAACTACAAAAAAAAAAAAAATCTTGTAAAAATATTAAAGCCATTCAACTTATTTTTCTTTTTTTTTTTTGGACTGTCAAGTATACTTCCCCTATTATTTTAATATTTAAATTTCTTTAAATATTTTTTTCCATAAATATTTTTGCCCCGATAAAAAACATAAAGATTGTGTGCAGGTAATTATAGCAGATACAAAAGAATAGAATTTTAAGTGTTGGCCAAATTAAAGATAACTTAAGAATAAAATAAATATATTTAAACGATATCTCTTGGTGCAAAGCATAATTTACTAAACAGCCATTAGAAAATACAAAGACAGCAATCGAAAAGTAACATCTTGCTTCAAATAATTGTTTAATCATTAGACATAAAAATGAAATTAATGTTCGCTATTAAAACAAGCCTCCAGATATACTTATTCTTGTTCTTTGTGAAAATTCGGCCAATAAAAATCATAAAACATCATTAAATGGGCACAGTAACGCAAAAAAAAATATGAAAAAAATAAAATCTCTCTTTAGATTTGACTCAAAAGGAATTTCTAGTTTTAATAGAAAAAAATTAATTTTTCTTTGGTGTTGTTTTCACAAGACGTCCTTCTTGATTAGTGTGTAAAATTTGTATGAAAATCACTTAGTTTTTTATTCATTCGTCTGGCTTGTGGAAACAGCACCGTAAACAACCAACCAACAACAATTTCATTATTATCTTTGTGTTTTTGTGATACTTGAAAAAATAAACAGAAATAAAAATATTAATGTTTTATAGTTGTTGTTGTTGCTGTTGCTACAGAGGAGGCTCGCTCGTTCGCTGGCACAAATTAAAGTGAATTCAACTAATTTCTAAGACAATAAAATAATTTCCTAATTATTATTTATGGCATTTGTTTGTTTGTGTGTGTTTGTCTGTGGCCAATTATGTGTGAAGTAATCAGAACAGATTTTAAGATAATGAAACAATATATTTTTGAAATTATTATTGTTATTATTTTATTAATACTAAACTGTAATTAGGTTCATTAAAAAGCTTTAATTGGCATCATTAAAGTTTGTGTTGCTAATAATTTTTTAAAATTGATTATTTTTTTTTAAATAAATATTCAGCAACATGTTATACGGTACGTAAGAGTTTCTATTTCTTGTGAATGACTTTAATTTATGCGAGATTAGCCGCTGACTCACTGCTTTGTTGTTTATAAAAAGTACCAACATTTACAGAAATTTCCATAAATTATATGAAAAATGTTGCAATAATTTAGATCGAAAGGAATTTTTTCTTTTTTTTTTACCATCTTTGGTACATTTTTTATCCCCTTTAAATAGTTTTCTAATATAAATTTCTGTTATGTGACGGGAGCTCAGATAGTGTGAGCGAAAATATAAAAAATTGTATAGAAAAAAAGTACCAAAATGAGAAAAAAGTGTTAAGCTTTTATGTACTTGATTTACATATAAATAAAGGGTGTTTCTTATAGAGTGACGCAAGTTTAAATCAAAATAAAACAAGGAACTATATTTTTAATATCAATGAAACAGGTTTTATTGGAAAATTTTAAAAGAAATTTTTATGAAATTTTTGTTTAAGTATGATTTCTGCCATGTGGCCTCCACGACTGGCACGTAGAAGGCGCAATTTGGAACACCAATTTCCAAAAACTTTTCGCAGCATTTGCGGCCATATTACGCCGATAACTCTTTGAATATTGAATTCCAGGTGTTCAATTGTTGCGACTTAAGATAACCCCAAAGAATATAATGTAATGAGGTTAAATCACAAGATCTTGTGGGACAATTACGTGAAATTATTTTTTCAGCAAAAGTTTCGTTGAGTAAATCAGGTTTAGCGCCTGCTGCACGATGAGTTTGACGAATAGAACAATTACTTGGATTAAAACAACAATTTGCGCGCTTTTTTTTTTTTTTAATTAGGACCAGCACTCAGGGGCTGACCCCTACGTATGCTGTGTACTGTGGCGGAATAGGGGGGGATAGGGTAGATAGATGTTGAAAATTTAGACTCTTCTTTGTGCGTTATGTTAATTTTTAAGGCAGTGTTGAGGCGCCTCCGCTGCTAAGTAGACGCATTAACTTTATTTAGCTGTATTAGCAGGCATTTTATTAATTGTTTTACTTCACCGATGTTTCTGCTAACCGACGAAGGAGGGCGATGTTCTGTACATTAGCTTGGAACAGCAGCAATCGTTGTCGGAACAGTTTTTTAGTGACAACAATTATTACAATGTCACAGTAAGGTACATTAGAGAAATTAATGATGTTGATTGACTTGCTCTGGCCAGGTTTTGAACCCAGGCTCCAAGTCATTGTTTGCTTAGTAGTCAACGCGCTAACCACTTCAGTCAATACCACCCTCTTGCTCTAATGTATGTCGAATCATAATGAAATTTCAAAGCAAACTAAACAAAAAAGCAACTATCAGCTGTTAAAAGGGTGCTCAAATAAAGCAGTGACCCCAACAAAAAGATGTGACACTCTATAAAAAACACCCTTTATAAATTTAAGTTTACTTACCAAAGATTGCAGTTATCAGGACGTTGTTAAACACTTAACAGCCATAGTAAAAGTTAATGAAACTTGATTAGGATGAATCTTTGTAGTTGTTATGGAAAAATGGAATACACCACCCTTTTCATAGAGTCGTGTAGGGATCTGGATGTTTACTCTTGGGACGTTCTTAGAAGCTGTCACACAATTTTCTAACGCATCTCTTAGTGTTGCCAAACATCTGATTTTTTGTAAAGTTGCCTGAAAGTCTCTTAGAAAGACTAGGACGCCCTTACACCTGCATGGATCCATTTGAGATGTGACAAGCAGCTGTCAGACCATAAGTTAACTTCCTGTTTAGTGTTGCAAGACTTCTCTTTTTTCGAAGAGTTGTCGGAACAGCGCGAAAACTTTTTAAAAATGTTGGGAAAACTTGGGACGCATTGCGACCCCTATAAAGCTGCTTGGGACATATAGAAAAATAAGTTGACAACTAGCTAACGTTTAGTTGAATGTTGCCAGGTTTCTCATTTTATAAAGAGTTACCAAAAACATGCGCACAATATTTAGAAAAGCTAAGAAAACTTAGGATGCGGTTGGAACACATATGGCTCCACTAGTGCAGTATTGAGAGTTGCCACACCAGTTGATAAGACTTTGTTGCCAGTGTTGCCAGGCTTCTTTTTTTGTAACGTAGTTTACTTTTCCAGCTGGGGTATTACTCAGTCTGTCCAAATTCTGTTTGAAATAAAGTACTCGTGTCTTTTAGATGTTAAAGATGTATGGAACAAAGCTTTATTTAAACGAAACTTATACTACTTCAGACTAGCTTATTACTACGAAAATTGCACTTGCGTTTGCTGGTGATTCGGTGAAACAGGATGACGGCGGGTGGCGGCGATCAGTGCGCTGGTGTCACTTCTAGTCGCTTTTGCCTGGATATCTGGCACAGATATAATATATGATTCGGGTAAAATATCGGTAATATTCGGTGGTATTTACGGGATACTACGATTAGTACGACTGCAAGGAGTATTCGGGAGCCCTTACAGTCGGTAAACTGCAAAACTACGAACTTAAGGAGTATTCGGGGGCCCTTAAAATCGGCTATTTTGTATTACGATTAGTACGAATGTAAGGAGTATTCGGGAGCCCTCACAATCGGCAAACTAAAGCAAAAGCTACGGTTATATTAGTATCGTAACACGAATCGCCATCGGCGACTGCTCCCCTTGTTGTGTAAAAACCTGCACGTTATAATAATATTGAAATCTCAACTATATGAGAGTTGTATCAGCGTGCATATTTTTGTGTTTTGTTTATGTTAATAATTTGTTGGTCGCTACACTATGCAGGCTGGTATATACCCCTTTGTTATTATGTTTGTAGTTGTAGGGCGATTACGGGGTATGCTGTAGTTATTTGCAACGGCACGTTACACTTTTTTAAAGAGTTGCCAGAATCCCGAGAAATATTCTTAAGAAAATTGGGAAAATTAGCAAAACATTGCGACTATTTTGTTTAAGTTTTTAAACGTTTATCATTGAAATATTTTCTAAAATAAACATTTACATTTACAATTATAATTGGGAATTAAGGCCAAATAAATTTAAAATAATGAATAAATATATGTTAACCTTTTTTTTGAAGAAGTTCCTTATTTCATAAAGAATTTCGAAAGAAATTTAGAGCTGCAAAATATTTCTAATAAAAGAATTTAATTTTTTATTCATACTCTTAAATAGTTAAGGCACTCACAATAATTTATTATTATCATTTTCATGATTACCATTTTCCTTAGTATGTTACACGACCCAACTCTGCTAACTGGCAACAACACGAAAATAATTAAATTTTCCATTTATCATTTGTATGCTCGCTACCACTTCGATATAAAGAAAAAAAATACACATTTATTTTGACAAATTCCTGTGACATTGAGTCATTCAATCTTTTCTATTATTCTGTAACAAATGCCTAATTATCTTAATTTGTTTTGTGCGCTTTTAAATCAGTTCAAATAAAGCAATCAAGCAAAACAGTTCAATTGATTTAATTTCCCTTTAATGTAACAAAAGCAAACACAAAATTAGTGGAGGAGTGGATAATAGAAAAAACACGAAACGAAGAGCACATGGCCAAGAAGAAATAAACTTTTTTTTTCTCTATTTAATGTTGATATTATATTTTTTCTTGAAAATCTTAACACAAAAAAAAAAGCACAAAACCAAAAAAGGAAAAATATTATATGAATTCAAACAAGGACAAACAACATAACTGCGAATGAAAGCTCGGCAGGTGGCAAAGAACATTCAATTTGAGTGATAATTAGTAGAAATTCACTACCAATCAGTTGACCATTGTTCGAAAGTAACAAGTTTAAAATAAAGAAAAGGAAATAACGAAAAAAATGTTGTTTGTTTGAAAGTTTGTATTTCCGTTTTGTTGTTGGTCAATAGCAGATGGGGGAGGGTGTGCAAGTGTGCAGTAGTTATGTGCAATCAGCTAAACACACACACACACACACATTTTCAATGCTGTATTTAAACGGGAAATTATTGCAACGTCATTACTGCCGCAATTTCGCTTCGTTGTTGGAATAACAAATTTGAGTTCGCAAGCAGCTTTCTTAAAAGCTCTACGCAAACAGTAACTCGAAGTGCGACGTAGAATAAAAATAATAAAAGACGAAAAAAAAAACAACTCTACTTGTTTAAGCAGGATATCGAAATGTCCTACGGCTTCTGGTTATTTTTAATTTTTACTTCTTATCCATTTGGCTGCTGCTGCTGCTGTGTTGTTTTTCTTTTTCTCTTTTTTGCTTTTCATTTTAAGTTTGTTTGTGTTCCGTTTCAATGTAATTGCTGAGACTCGACTTGAAGTCAGGCAAAACCAACTTATTTTTAATTATGGATTTTGTTGTTTGCCTTCTGTTTTTTTTTTTTTTTGTTCTCATTTTTTCTGGCTTTTTTTTTTTTTTGCCACAAACTTTATTTCTTTTGTCTCAGCAAGAACAAAGTGAAACAACTTTTGTTTGTTCTATTTTTGTTTTTTTTTTTTTTTTTACAAAATTGGGAAATGTAACGATTCTGGTGCTGCTGCAACATCCCATTGTTCTGTTGCCAGCAGCAAACTATTGTAGATGTTTTTTTTTTTCCATTTACTTTTATTAAAATAGAATCTCTAAAACTGTGATTCATGTTGTTTATACTTTTTTTTTGGTTTTCAGTTTTATGTTTTAATTATTTAACAAGTTGTTTGCAGTTGCACAACTTTCTTTCAGTTATTTGCTAAAACTAATAATAAGTGTTTTAGTTTTTATTTTTGCTTCAGCTTTACCACAGAGATTTGAAGTGATATAAAAAACTTAATAATTTTCCTGTAATTTTGGGCTTATGAAAGTAATATTTTCAAGTTTTCATAAAATTGTATTCCTTAAATATTTTGCAAAATGTTTAATTTGCATGAGCCTTAAGGGAAAATTAAGGGAGTTTCTCTACCACACAAGGCCCAATTTTGCTAAGGGTGGTGTTGGCTAAAGTGATTACCGCGTTGATTACTAAGCAAAGTATGACTTAGGACCTCTCCCTAATCAGGGCAATTCAAACAACATCATAAATTTTTCTATTGTGCATTAGTGTGACAATTTTATTAATTGTTGTTCAATGAAAGCACAACACTGGTAAACAAAAAACCTGTTCCAAAAGCGATTGAAACTGTTCCAGGATATTGTAAGACACAGCGACCTTCTTGCTCGTACATCTCAAGAAAGTTAATGTGCCAACTTAACACCAGACAGTGGCATTACAAAACTGCTCTAAAAAATTTACAAAACGCGCAATATTATGTGTTTTGGGTAATTTATCAACTTCAAAATAATACAATTATTTTTAATGTTTATAAATAGTGTTGTCGTCCTTAAGCTGAAAACCCCTAAAAACAAAAATTGCAAAATAATGGCCATCCGCTAGTAACTGCAAAATTACTGTTTTCACAACTAAAAGATGTACAAAACAGTTGACTATTTCATTTAATCAGTTTAGTAAAAAGAACAACAACAAACACAGCAACAACTAACTTGTAAATAGTTGTAAGATTTTCTGGAAAACTTTCTTTTTGGTAAAAGCTAAACCAAAACTAACGAAAAAAATTATGAAAACTTTTTGACTAAAAGTAAAAACAACTTATTTTTCTCTTGCTTCTCACATTAAGCTGCTAACGAATTCATATTGTTGCTCTTGGAAAATAAACACACAACAAAAAAAAAAAAACGACACAAGGACATGAACACCTGAATACTGCAACAACCAATAGAATTTGCATTAATTAGTAAAATTATAATTATTTTGGCAAACAAAATAAAAATCAAGAAAAAGTTATACAAAAGTTGCGAATAGAATTAAAAGGATTACACAAAAGGAATAAATAATAGTCCTTCGGCTTACAAGTAATTACATAAATTTAATGATAAACAAATATTTACACATTTTTAGTTTTAATTTAAAGCTAATCTTGAACAAATCCTCAAAATATGGTGGGAAGTGTAGACCAACCAACAATATTTCATAATATTCCGTAAATCACAGATCACTTATTAAATTTACAGAGAATTAATTTTAAAACTTCTTAGGAAAACTTGTGGTAATGAAAAACAGACAAAGAAAAAAAGATTCCTGAAAAATGGTCAATTAATACATTTAATAAAAAAAAAGAGTTTTAATTAATTCCGAAATAGAAACAATTAAATAATTGATAAAAAAAACTAATTTTTATAACAGTTTTTGAAAAATTTTTAATAATTGAAAATCTGCATTTAAGTGCATGAATTTACAATTTTTGGTACAATATCCAGTGCTTGAATAACGAAATTAATATCTCTCATTTGAATTTGAAATCGATCACAAAAATTTAAATCGGCCAGAAAAAATTTGCAACCTTTACAGTGATTTAATAATTTTCACATGAACTTTGTAACGACACGTTTACGCTGGGTGCTGGGGTAGCGCTCAGTAGTGCGATTCTGTAACTTTTAACAATAAGCGTTAAGTTAATTTTACCAATACAATTTATTGCTTGTGGTAACAATGCATCAATTCTGTAACTCAGTATAACAAACATTGTTAAAAAATTCAATCAGGTGGCATATTTGTTAAAAAACAATGAATTTTAAGACAGAAGAGTGCACAAAAGAGGGCGCTCTCTTTAACTTGTGTTGAAAAACAATACATTTAAACAATAAATTTTTAGTCAGATAGTGTACACGAGAGTGCGCTGTTTTTAATTTGTTTGAAAATATATTTTTGAAACATTTCAAAATAAAAACAACTTTAAAAATGAACAATGAAAAAATGATTGATGTTAAGTTAACTGAAAAATTCGACGTTATAATTGAATATAATATTAAACGATATTGTTAAAATCCTTACTGAATAACATCGACGTTAATTTAGCTGTTAAAAATTTTTAACAATTCAATTGACGTTAAAATTGAATAGAGAATCGCACTACAGGTTTGTCAAGGGTCGTTATATGATATTCTCCATTGGAGGAGAATTAACGAAAAAGACCTTCTGCTATTTTATTTTATATATTTATTTTTATTATTGATGGTAATTCCATAGTTTGATTTCTGCAAATATTCATTGATTCAATGTAAGCATACATTAATTTAATGAAAATATTCGTTAAAGTTCAAGGAAAAAAATATGCATTGAAAACATTCGTTTTATTAATAGCTAACTATAATTAGGTTACCGCTTCATTGATTCGACATTGTAGTACATTTGGTAAAAATTAATGCAGAAAATCATTAAAACAATGAACTTTTCCATTTAGGTTTTATTTCAGAAGAAATAAAAAGTTTCGGATTTAAAAATTTTAAATTTTTTTTTATCGTTAAAAATGAAAGTGCGAATTGACTAATATTGGACTAATGGACTAATATTTTGTTTTGTGCGCGTGGCACTTTCACATATTTTTGTGAATAAAACTTGGGAACTAATGAGATAAATTATGAGAGATTGAACTTTGTTCAAAAAAAAAAAAAGAACGTAGGAATTGGACTTGTGGCTGTGGCAGCTCACAAAGAGGAAATATTTTTTTTCTAGAAAAAAAAAAAACAAAACTAAGTTCACTGTATATTGTGTCTGGTCAGTGAAAACTATTTTTAGAATTAAACAAGTGGACGTAAAACTTCTGATTATAGAAAATCTTTATTTTGAGATGTTTTCAAAAATCATACAAGTGGACTGATCTTGGTAAAAAATTTCTATTAATGTTCCGAAATGCAGAAAAGAAGATGTGCATGATATATCACACCAAGGCCAATAATGTCGCGGAAGAGTCAGTTGCCGAATTTACATCAGATCACCGTGATGTGTGTTTCAAAAGCCAGAACTCCATAACATTTACTTTATGTTTTATGAAACATGAACATGGCACACTGGCCAAAGTCTAAATAACAACCTGCCGTCTTTTAAACCACAATAGCTATGAAGCATATTTTCGTTTGTTACATTTTTAAAAGGGCTTCAGTTTCGAGCAACAACTCATAATGTTTTCGTAAATTTAAAAAAAAGGGCCAATGTAATGCCACAACTTAACTCACCCGCACTCCATATCCCACATACTTGCACCCACATATGCATAAAAAGAATTGAACTCTCTTATAGCAATGAGTAAATAAATGCAGGAACTTATTGTTTGCAAACAATAAGTAACTCTCAACTTTGACTTACTTTGTATTTACACATGCACACACACACGCACACTCAGTTACAATTATAAATATTTTAATAAATATTTTGTATGCTTTTCTTATTTGGACAAAAAAAAAGGAAATTAAAACCTAAATAGGAATTATAAAAGTTTCGGAAAAAAAGAATTTTAAAGACCGGCCGCAAAAGTTAATTAAAATATAAAAATGCTCCTTTGAGGTTAGCAAGCAGTTAGACACACACACACACAAACACACGCACACACTTGTTGAGGCATATAAAATGATGAAAATATTCAAAGCGTTTTTACCTTTGCAATGAAGTAAAACCTGTATAATTGTGTTTGTGTGTTTGTATTTTAAAAATTTTCTTTCATGTTTGTTTTGTATTTTAGCAAAAGTCCCTTTTTAACAATTAATGATACATTTTCTATTTTCAATTTGATATTGTGGTTTTAAATCATGATTTTATTTCCTTTATGTTGGTCTCCTTAACAACAATAATTTTTCCTAACAACCAGAGTAACTAAAATTTTTGCTGTTTTCCTTTCTTATTTCCTTAAATCCATAACAACAAAAGGCATCATATCGTTTTGATATTTTTCAGGATTCATCAAGCAATAAAATGTTTGTGTTTTTTGCTACAGCAGCAGTACCAGCAGCAATACCAGCAGCAGTAGTAGTTAGTAGATGTTTCTATATAAAAAGGATATTTTAAAAGGATAGAAAATTGCAAAAAAAAAATGCGAAACTTTTTAAAAATCTCAACATACAAATTCTTTTAACTTGAACTTGTTTGTCTATTTAACTGTTTGTGTGTAGCCTCTATTGAACCCAAATGTTTGTAAATATTTCTAACAAAGTTCTTAATACACAACATTCACAGTGAATGTGCAATAATTTTGTCCATTTATTTGAAAAACAGCTGATAAAAGAAAATACTTGCGACCCAGGAAAGCAAGAGACTAGAGGTTAAAGATATATCAGGGAAACCGCAAAATATGCAATTGCGTATGTTTTCCTACACGTTAAATGTAGACTTTAGTACAATATGTAAAGATTTTTAAGTATATCGGTCTTAAATCTATATTGCATATTTTTGCATATTTTACTTTTAACGGCATTTTTTTGCATATTTTCCAACTACAGCGTGAATACAGAAGAATTTGGAGTTTATTTATTTTTTATCATATTTTGAACTTTTTAATATTTTGTTTTGTAAAAATATCAAAAATAAATTTGTTTGTGGTCAGTAGCTTTAAAAAAAAAATTGTAAATTTGACAAAAAAAAATTCTTATTCTTTTGATAAACTTCGAATAAATATATAGTTTGAATTTTAAATTTATTTTTAAATTTTATATAAATTTTAGTTCTATTTTTTTTGCATATTTTGGCATTTTTTACTATTTAAACCATTATTTTCATATATCCGACTAATACTAACAACTTGTTTTTAGTTTCTAAAACCTAGTGAAAAGTTTTTCTCAATATCGATTTTTTTTAAATAAATAATAATAGATTTAAAAAAAATTTTATTATCTATTTTAAATTAATTTTATATTATTTTTTCGCAAATTTTACATATATTTGATTAACTGTAAATTTCTTAACAGATTTAGAAAAATTTTAATTCCATATTTTAAATGCATATTTTTGCATATTTTGTTCTTTAAAGCATAATTTTGCTTATTTTGCTATGTAGGACATGTAAAAGGCAGTTTTTGATAGCTGCTTTAGGAAATTTTATTTGATTTTAGTAACTGTTTTAAGCCACCACTAATTTTATCAAAGATTTAAAGTTTTAGGAAAATGCAAGAAGAGAATATTCAAGTTTTGCGAATATTTTAATTATATAAGAAATTAATCTCATATATGAGAAAAATATTTAAGTTCATAAATTACTAATGAATTGTTCAATATATAATATTCGTAGAGAAAAATGCTACAGGCTGGCATTGTCTTATTTACTGTCCTGCCCGTAAAGAATCAAAATTATACTTCGTGGAGTCAGGAATAAATATTTTGAGTTTTGTTTGTGCGTTTCAGAGCATATTTTTGTAATTTTGAATGCATATTTTTTAAGTTTTGCTGCATGTTTAAAGTTTATAAAAGACAATTAATAAATCTAGTTTCCGGTTGTCCTGCTTATGATTCAAAAGAGGATAAGAGGTACTCTGTTTTGATCAGCTCTACGGGAATTTGGCTATTTGTGGGCACATTTATGTTTGTCACTAATTTGGACCAATGGGAAATTAAGGCCAAGGGTCCATACTTATAGACTACGTCCGATTTCTCAATTGTATTTGAGAATTTTTCTATAAACTTAAAAAATTAAATCTGTTACTATATATATATATATATATATATATATATAGAAAGGCCTTAACTCGTATTATTTTATATCGCAATTTTTGGCATATTTCGATAATTTTTCTTTCAAAATATAACAAATACTCGATTTGAATAATAAAATCAGTTACGATCTTTCTATATTAAGCTAACGATATATGAATGTGCACATATAAAGGTCAAATGTATTCTTAGCTTTTAGAGAAAAATGAGCTTCGAAATATTTAATTGAAACAAAAAACCATTTCAAAATTTTACATTAAACAGAAACAACGAGTTTTACGAGTATGAATCAACAAAAAAAAAATTATAATTAAAATAGTTATGTACTCCTTTTGAAGTCTCCTAACCCTCAGGTTATGAACTAAATCATAATTGAGTTTTTTCTAATTTTTCTTTTAGTTTTTTGCCAATTATTTTATAAACCAAAAAGTATACAACAAACAATAAATCCAAGTTGATTCTTAGTGCTGCATATTTTTGGTTGTTGTTCTTCTTTTCTTTGTTTCTTTTTCTTAAGTTTAGTACTCGTAACTTTGGTTTGGTTGCTGTTACTAAAAAAAATATCCAGCTTATATGGTGGAACCCACTGGCACCGAGGCTATTTTGAAGCTAAATTGTAAAACCGCAAAAAAAATTAAAAGAGTTTTCATTTTATTTTCCCTGAACAACAAAAACTACATACACTTCGTCGCGAGAAACTAGTGCAGCAACAAAATCCAAAAATTAATATTAAAATTGAAACAAACAAACAAATAGCAACAATGTAAATAAATAGCAAGAACAACAACAACAACAACAATATAATATTAAAAGCAAAATATTTATGTTTGTTGGCGAAATGTTGTGCAACTAGAAAGAGATTCAAAAATACTAGAATTATGACAGAAGTAGAAAGGACATCGAAGAATAATTTTACCTGAAAAATTTTCTTTTTTGTGAGGGGTTAAAAAGGGAATTACAAGAACTTCATTAAAATGCAGCTGTAATAGAGTTTAAAAATTTGTTGTAGAAAACTTTAACAGACTAAATGAAACGGAAATAAAAAAAACTTTAAAAAGCTTTAGATCTTTCTTAGATTTCTACTGCATCTGAATGAGTGTGTGGAATCCTGTAACATTATAGATAATCATGGTTTTTGATATACGTTTTTCACAAAATGATCTCAGCAAAATATATTCAAAGTTTTCATTTTTGTTTATGTTTTTACATGGGAAAACAATATCCGCACAAAAACACAAATGTGAAAATAAGGCCAAGTTCCTGTCCAAAATATTTCGGCCGTAAAAAGTACTGAGACCGAAATAAGGACCAAGTTCTTGATAGGTACAATTCCATCTCATTTCTAGGCATCCTATAAGCTTGGCAATATTTTTTCAATAATTCTTTCCCATATTAGAGAGGCAAACAAATTTTGCCAAGCTTACAGGTTGCCTAGAAATGAGATGGAATTGTACCTATCATGAACTTGGTCCATATTTTGATCTCAGTTCTTTTTACGGCCGAAATATTTTGGATACGAACTTGGCCTTATTTTCACATTTGTGTTTTTGTGCGGTTCTCACTTCTTTTTTCTAAGTTGTTTTTTGTATAAATATTTATGTGTGTTGCTTAGGCCCAGACCTGTGTACGAAATTTTAGTTTTCTAGCTATACTGGAAGTGCCCTAAACAAAGAAGGGGCTCCATAGACGCCCTATGTGAAAAATGACCGCTTAAAAATCATTTTCGTTAATTTCTCATCAGGACCTACCTGTGTACCAAATTTCAGCTTTCTAGCTATACTGGAAAGGCCACATACAAAGAAGGGGTGGAAAGTGCCAGTTTTCAGATATTTCTGGTTAAGTTCTCATCAAGACCTACCTGTGTACCGTGCGCCTAGATATAATTTTCAGACACAGAAAAGTGAACGACAATAAATAATATGCATAATAAAATAATTAACAGAAAAAGCTACACTGCTTCAATGAAGTAGAGAGTAGCTAAGACCACAACCAATAAATTTTAATTTATATTGAATTAAAGTTACAATTAAACTCAATAAAAACAATTTGTATCCTTAATGACTATAAACTGATTAATTTTCTTTAAAACAAATATTATTTTGCCAAATTATAATTTACTTAAATTTTAAATAAAGTTTAACTTTTAACAAAAGACAGATCCCAAGAAATCCTTATTGAAATCCTAAATAATTAAAAATAATACTTTAAACGATGAACTTCAAATAACAAATTATTTTTGATGAAAATTTAATTACAATTTATTTGTAAAATTCATGTGTGGTCACAAAGACGTCCATACGTCCATATAATTAAACACTCACATGCGCACTCGCCTAAAGTTTTTATCGAAAAAGAAATTTCAAAAATTTATAATTAAAATCTGAATTGATTGAGTAAAAGTCCAAGATAATAAATTTAAATTAAAAGAGTTTATTTTTTATTCTTCTCTTTCTTTCAAAATAAAAGTAATTAATATTATCTTTCTTTTTTCCTGTTCTTCTTATTACTTACAGTTACGGCCTCTTGGGTGCATCTGGCTGTGGCAAGACTACATTACTTTCATGCATTGTTGGCAGACGACGTTTAAATTCTGGTGAAATCTGGGTGTTAGGTGGCCGCCCAGGCTCTAGAGGTTCTGGTGTACCAGGGCCGAGAATTGGTTATATGCCACAAGTAAGTTAAAGTTAATAATCGGGATTATATTTTTTTTTCTGCTTTAGTGGCAATTTAAGTATTTTGCTATTTTTTTTATGGATAAAAATTAATTTAACTGAATACACTTAATACCAACAAGCATAAGTAAGGTAAAAACGCAATAAACAATATGATTTAAAAAGCTGTTATAACAATCTTACCAGCACAAGTCTTAAGCTTACAAAACTATTGTGAAAACTGTTGTAAATTGTTTATTAGCAATTGTTTAATAATAAAAACTGAAACTATGCAAAAATAGTGAATTTCTGTATTATACAATTAGCTTTAGGAATTAATTTGAATACAAGCTTACATTTCGTAATATTTTTGTAAGCTTAAATATATAAGCAGATAGTAAGCTTTTTTGCTTTTTTGTAAGACGTAGACTTGCAAATTTAATTATATTCCTGCTTGTTTTTTGACGAACTGAAGCAAAGATTTTTTTGTCTTTTACAACGCTTGATCTCCGTCTCCAAAATTAGTGAATATTTCATTGAATATAAAAACATTTCACTTCTCACAGATCTATCTGGGCTCCGAGCACTCCTCTTCTCTTTGAAAGAGGGCTTGAAAGCACTTTACTTTTCAAAACAAACAAACAAAAATAGTAAGGTAACCAATGATTACAAATTATATAAAAATTCCCAAATAATTCAAAAACACCTTAAAAACTATATTAAGCGTAAGTCATTTGCAATTATATTTGTTAAATTGTTACAAAAATAAGTGTATAACAAGTATAATTGCTGGGTATTACTGGGGCCCAGAGGAGCACCCCTCAGGCTGCCTTGGACGTCATCCTTCACCTGCTACCCATTGAATAATTTGTTTTGAGAACGGCGGCTAGGAGTTTGCTCAGGCTTACGGAAGCGGGCTTTGTAAAGCCAGGATTTACAGGTCATACATCACTCTTGAAAAAGATTAGTTTTAGCAGATGGGAGACCATATACCCTGATTTTCGGATTCCAAGAATATTGAGATTAATTTTATTAGAACGCCTTCACTAGTCATTCCGGTTAGGGATCTATGGGTCAAATCTGATAGACTGTACGAGGGCTACGTGGTCTTTACAGATGGATCGAAAATGGAAATAGGCACGGGTGTTGGCGTCTATTTTTTTCGGAACGGACATTCGTAGGTCTTTTAGGCTACGGAACGAATGTAGTGTATTTCAGGCTGAGATCCTAGCGATCCTCAGTGCCACGGGACTAGTGACAGAACACGTAACTGAAGGCGTGGATGTAACATTCTACGTTGACAGTCGGCGGCGCTGAAAGCTTTGAAGGGGCATAGTATCCAATCGAAGCTGGTCAGCAAGTGTAGGCTATCTCTCAACTTGCTTATGGACAAATTTCGCGTTAGGCTCTGTTGGGTACAAGGACATTGCAATATTGAAGGAAACGAAATCGCTGATGAGCTGGCAAGAATAGGGTCAGCATTAGATGTGGCAGTTAGTGACTGGTCGGTTAAACCACCAATCGGTCACTACTATAGGAAACTCAGTAATTGGGTAATTAGCAGAACTAACCATTCCTGGAGAAATAGAAAAGATTGTAGAGTCTCGAGGTCCATATGGACAGAACTAGACTCAGGTGAATCTGATCTACTGCTGGGTATGAATAGAAAGGTTTTGAGAATCTTAGTAGGCGCCTTGACTGGCCATTGCTCGGTTAGAGCGACGACCCGCATATGGGAAAATGGCACTCCGGATTTCTGTAGGATGTGTGGGGTTGAAGAGGAGCCAGAAACTATAGAGCATATGATCTGTCATTGCCCAAGGCTGCAACGCCATAGGCAAAGATGGCTGAGCAGACGTTTCCATGAGGGCATTAGTGATATTGCGAAGTGCAAACTTGACGATATCAGAGGCTTTATCATGGGAACCAAATGGCTGAATGATGCATGATAACGGCTCTTTGTTTCTCCTTGGGAAGTAAGGAGACTAATTAGTCAATAAATTATAAGTGAAGGGAATCACAATGGATCCAATTGGGTCTCCGAGTGGATGTGCATTTCACACTACCCTTCCTAACCTAACCTAACATAATTGTAGAAGGTATTATCATGTTAAGCATTTTAAAACAGTATTAGGAACCGTGTTAAGATATTAAAGTTAAATAAGCTTTTAATAAGTATGCTTGTAAAAAGTTGTAGCAAATCTATTATGATAAGCTTATTCTAAATTATGATAAGCTTATTATAAATAAAAATAATTTGTGTCCAAGACATGATATAAACAAATTACACAATTTTTTCAGGAAGATCTATATTTATATTCCAAAAATGTCAGAGATGGAAATAAAAATGTATTTTGTTAATTTTTTTAGTTAATTTTTATTTGTTTGTTTATTTTTGTTTTATTTTTGTTTTTTATAAGGAGATTTCTGCAGGGAATTTTGTACTAATTTTCTTGAATGTACCTGTGAAATGGCTAATGGACATTATTGTAATATAATATGTTCCAGAGCTGTGAAGAGTGGAAAGAAACTAACTAAAATTTGTTAATATTTCTACTGGCTAAAGTTTGTAAGTGTTAATAATCAGAGAAATATTAAATTGACGTTGTTAACATATTACGAGCAACAAAGGAAAAATTTAATATCTAAACATCCATTTTTTTTTGGTTTTTCCACCGCACTGGCCGAATAGAACAAACGTTGTTCTCGGTAAAAGCCACTAAACCTCGTCAGTATTCATGTGCAAATGCTTTCACTAATTACAATTAATAAACAGAAAACTTACTAAATTTTAAAGATATATATTCCATTTACAAGTGGATTCTTTTTTTCAATTTAAAAAACATATGGCTAATTCTTTAAGCTACAATATCTAGACTTAAATTAAAAGAATACAAAAATAGCAAAGGACCTTAACAAAGGTCCTACAAGCAATAAATTTCGGCACTGCTATGGCCCTGAAAGATTCCTTTAACATAAAATTCTGCAACTCGAAAAGATTGCTAGTTAGGAGATTTAACTCATAACAGACTCTTTTTTCCGTTTAGTGGAAATGTGTCCAACTCGTTCAGTTGGTTGTTCAAGACACAAACCTTTGATGAGATCAATTTAAATTATATGGGCTTGATAACTGGACTTCAACGAGTTGAACAATGCTCTGTATAAGGCTGCATTCGCAATAAGAAAATCTTTATGTTTATTTTAGAAATAAAACTATTTATGGTGCATTTAATTTTTTTTTGTTTCCCTAAAATTTAACGCTGTTGTTTGTTTAGTTTTTATTATGCTGAAGTCTTTGCATATTAAACGAACAGTACCATCATCCTGAGAGCTTTTCATCAAAGCTAATGAGCTCTTTTGTAATAATTTTTTACATAAATACAGACAGACAGAGGGAGACTGACAATCATACCGACACACAGACTCTTGCAAAAGAAAATTAAGAAAATATTCGACATTATATTTTTATTTTGTTCATTTCTTTATGTTGTTGCCACTAATGGAGTTGCATTTAAAATATAATTTATGGTCCTTCAGAGCAAAAAAAAAAATTAAAAAAAAAGACACAAAAAACCTGATGTACAAAATCTGGAAAAAAAAATTTATAAAAACAGAAAATAAATTTAAATTTTATGATGTAGTCTCTTTTTTCAGTTTTATTATGATGATTTTTTTTTTTGTAATTTTTTTATCGTTTTCTCTTAATACACTTTTTGTGTCGCTGTTTGTATAGAATATTATTAAAAACGAATAAATATTTATTTTTCGACTTTTTTTATTAATGCTCTTGTTGTTGTTGTTATTGTTGTTTTGCAGGAGGTTGCTTTATATGGTGAATTTACTATGAGAGAAACATTAATCTACTTTGGTTTAATTGCTGCCATGTCCCGCAGCGACATTGAAGATAGAACAGAATTTTTGTTGAAATTATTAAATTTGCCAAATGGTTCGAAATTTGTTAAAAATTTAAGTGGTGGCCAACAGCGACGTGTAAGTTTGGCAGTGGCATTGTTGCAGGAGCCGGAATTGTTAATTTTGGATGAACCTACAGCTGGCGTAGATCCGGTGTTGCGTCAAAGGTTTGTGAATCATTTTAATTTTTCTGTTTTCCTGTTTTTTTTTCCATTAACATTTTTAATACAGCAAATTAAGCAAAACTGCAGGAAGTTAACCAAATTCTGTATCATGTTGATCTTTTGTATTATGCTTCGTAAAAAGCGTTATTAAATAAGCAGTTCTATGAATTTCCGTAGATGTTTTTTTTTTCAGGTTTATGATACCAATATTTCGTTTTATTTCCGTTTTGTAAAAATATTTTAAAGAAAACAAAAGAAAACCCACATAAAAATTACGAATGAAAATACTTTTTTTAAACCATTATTTGTTGGTGTTTTAAACAGGACACATTAAAGCCAAAAGTATAATAAAAATGGATATTTTATTAAAGAAAATAACATACATTCAAATTTTCTAATTACTTTGATGAGGCAATAAATAGAGTATCCTTTAGAGATACTGGCTCCTTTTTTGCTCTTTATTAAAACACTAAATTAATTTAAATATTCTTATAATTTAGCTTAAAATCTCTCATTCAATTATTCAACAGAAATGTGAGACTGTGTAACCCATTTAATTTGAAAGCATTTAAATAATGATTAATGTCAATTTCATTCAGTCAGAGTGAATTTTAAAAAAACTACTTTAAACTTTTTTATTTTCCATCATTATAATCATTTTTTTTTCTTATCACTCTTATCACGTGCCACAAGTGAAAGTAAAATTTTCGTATTAATTACAGTTTATTTAATTCGTTTTTTCATGTCTCCCTTCACAACCTTAATATCACTTTAATTCATATATGTTTCCGTTTCCGTTTCCTCATGCTGCAATGTATTTTTTTTTTTTTTTGTTGCAGCATCTGGGATCATCTAGTGGATATAACGAAGAATGGCAATACAACTGTGATAATTACAACACATTACATCGATGAGTGTGCCCAAGCGCATGCGGTAAGTAACATTTGTTATATTGTATGTATTTCCATGTATGTATGTATGTAAGTGAGTATGTTTAAAAAGAATGTGACTACTTTTTAAGTATGTTGTAATTATGTACATATACATACATATATAAAGTCAGTGTGTGTGTATAGTAAACATTTATATACTTTTTAATATAACATTTATTTGTGTTCTATTAATCATACGTAGACTCCAGACATATTCAAAAAGTTTTAAATGTCGGTCATGTACGGTTGTTACCCAACAAACACAAATTTAAATTTTCTTTAAAATTTTTTCTTTCTTTTGAAATTGATCTTCTTGGAACTGTCCTTAATTATATAACTTTTTCTTTTCTTCTCGCATTAGTTTTGATCATTGGTTTGTGTCTAAAATGCGCGTTTTGTCGCAACTCTAACAAGGGCTGAATAAGTTCAAAACAGCTTAAATAGACACTATACTTTTGCAAATTTACTGCTTGGGTGTTCTTGCTTAACATATGTAATTTTACAAAAACTTGCTTATGACCAACGTAGGTACAAATAAGCACAGTAAAGCTATAAACACAATCGCCACAGCAGACTACACGAACACAAGACTAGAAATGCTGCTAGCTACAGATATAGCCGTTTAACCAGCTACTTAATTATTTTGGAAACGACAGATACACAGTAAACAGCTGATCCTGAATTGTTGCAATGATTCATTTATGTATATTACAGTGGTGATATTTAGCGCTTTTACTTTTTTAAAGTTTGCTGGGGCAAATTGAATACGGCGAATTGAATTCGCCACTCACATCACTTTGCATGGATTCGCTTTGACCGAAAAAATTCACCTCAAGGATCTCTTTTGGCTCCGGAGTTACGGGGTTCAAAACTTATTTTTTATTGGCCATAACTCCTAGAATATGGAACGGATATATTTCTGTTGAAAACTGGGTAAATGGTTGATATTCTTCTCAATTACTATCCACTTTACGAAAATTGTAAAGATGGACAATTGAACGCTGATGAGAGGTGTAGCGGCCTTGAAATCAGTACTGATACGTTCTGCTAAAAACTGATTGGATATAAATAATAATATTTTCCAACATAAAAAAACTCTTAGGAATTTTGAATTTTCATTAATTAAATAAAACTGAACTTGAGACTGATTATATTACTTTTCATATATACATCAATATAAGATCGAATAATAATTACGTTTATTCGTATATATATTATAATATAAAAATAAAAAAAAAAAAATTAGGTAAAAAAGGTCTATTACCCTGTGAGTTTTTTTTAATCTTTAACAATGTTGGTATTTTTGAATCAAGTCAATATTCTATATAACAATAAAGCTAATAAAAATTCTTGATGCATATATATTATAACATTTAAATTTTGTAATTTTCTTTTTTATTTTACAATAAAAAATATTTCTAATCACTAAATTGCTTTACATATTTTGTTATATTGTAAACATTGTTTTGGTTTTGTAGCCATCAGAAATAGAAATTAGTTTAATTCGACTACACGACAAAAGTAGCATGGACAAAACTCTGTTGCCGTGTTGCCTTGCTGTCTTCAATATAATCATTCTCATATGAACACATGTATTCTAATTTTGACCGGTGGTAGTCGGTAGTCTGCTGTGGCGAATGTGTTTAATGCTTAATGTTTTAAAAATTATTTGTAATTACTTGTAACATGTTTGAAAGTTTATTAACAACAGACGACCAACATGTTCGATAGCATGTCCACTATGTCGATATGTACCCATGTCATTTATTCATCTGCCTTGCCAACAAAGTAGAGCTGTGTAAAACACCTTCAAACGCTCGTTTTTGACACAAACCAAAGATCAAATCCATTTAAAATACATGGGTCTGACAACTGGTTTGTGGCTAAGACGAGCGTTTGAACGAGATTTACACAAGTCTACAAACTACTAGTTTAGCCAACAAATTTCATAAAATCTGAAGTTTTTTTTTTTTTTTGTAGTCTTTGACAATTTGATCGAAAAAATTTCAAGATATTTTTCATGAGAATATTTCATGCTTCTCCAACATGCTCGATAGCCTGTTCTGTGTAATTAAAAATGGGTTTCATCTGTGATTGGTATGTAAAACGACTACCTGAACGAGTTAAACACACCTCTACCACTATATAGCAGCCATTAATTTATTTCACAATTTAGAAATAAACTTTTGCGTTGGATGGGTAAGTTCGAACTCCTACTGGTACAGGATTAATTGTTAGTTTTCTCGTTATTCACATCGTTCTTTTTCCTTAATTTTTTATATAATTTACTTTTTTTCTGTTGACTTAAAAAGGATTATTTGTCCAGTGAATCGTTTCAGATTATTCAATGAGAATGACGATGAAATTATATATATCGCTGCATAATATTGCAAAAGCCCACAAATTACTTTAAGTCTCTTTAAAAATTTTCAAGATCACATTTCATCATCATCATTTTACAGATCACATCGTCTTAATACTTTTTAAAATATTTCAAGAATGTATTAAAAATTAAAAAAAACAAAAACAGGTATATGATGTAGTTTTTTTTTTTTTAACCTTTAACATTTTAATATTGACATTTAGTTTAACATTAAAACTATTAAAAAAGTAACTAAACTTTTTTTGCCTTTTCCTTTTGTTGCATCCAACGTCATGGGTTTTTTCCACATTTGTGCGAAATGTATCTTCATAAATTAAATTGTATGGGATCAAGCATAAACTATTTTTGTTAAATAACAAAAGTAAATGGGATCAAAAAAATAAAGTTCAAGGAAATTTTTCAAATATTTATTTTAATTATTAAGAACCCCTTGAGTATTTGTTTTCAAAAACAATTTTATATGCATTTAATTACTCAAGTAATTAATTTTGAATAAATTAAATGAACAGAGAAAAAAAGATACATTGTTTTTTGTTTTAAAAAATAAATAAATGTAGATAATTTAATTGTGTGAAATTTATGTGTTAATAATTAAGTTATTAATTTTTAGTTTAGAACTCTATGATCTTTAATAAAAAAAAACGTTATGCAATTATTCTGGTTCATTCAATGGAATTGAAATCAATTAAATTATTTTTTTTTTAGGAAATAAATTTCTAACAAACATAATTGAATTGCTCTGAACGGAATGTTGTACTAAAATGATGCAATTGTATATGCCAAAAGTAGACAAACAACTTAAAAATGTTAGCAGGTGTTTAAGCTGAATGGGAAAGCTTAAAAAAACTTACAGATAGCATCGATGGGTCATAAGTTTGTTTTTTTTTATTTTTATTTTCTCTATCTGTAAAGCTAATGGCAGTGTGTTTGAACTTGTTACATAATTATGTTCGTTCAAACTGTATTTCCTATTATTAAATTCTTTCAAAAGAGTTTCTGTTTATGAAAAACTCTTATCAAAAATATATATTTGAATATTTTATTCTGTTTGTAGGCAAAGCGATTACTACGCACCGAACATGTTGTCGAACATTTATGTTGTACCATGCAATAAAAACAAAAATATTACACTTGTGTAGAGCAGTGTAAAATACCTCCGAACGCTCGTTTTTGACACAAAGCAATGATCAAACCCATATATTTTAAATTGGGTTTCATCATCGGTTAGTGGCAAAAACGAGCGTTTGAAGGTGTTTTATGGAGCTCTAATTTGAAAATGTTTAACACAGCTCTTGTAAATTTGTGGCTAAAACGAGCTTTTGAAAGAGTTTTACACAACTCTAAATAAAGTAAGTGTTGTCGAATAGACTTGTAGAAACTCATTCAAACGCGCATTTTAGCCACAAACCAATATTTGAACTAACTTAAAAGACATTGACATTTGTATTAGAGCTGTGTAAAACACCTTCAAACACTCGTTTTTGACACAAACCAATGCTCAAACCCATATATTTGAACTTACGTAAAAGACAATGGTATGATCTAGAGCTGTGTAAAACAACTTCAAACGCTCGTTTTTGACACAAACCAATAATCAAACCCATGTATTTTAAATGGGTTTGATTATTGGTTTGTGTCAAAAACGAGCGTTTGAAGGTGTTTTACACAGCTCTAGTATGATCATTGGCTTGTGGCGTTCGAACGAGTTTTATACAACTCTATTCTCGAGTACTTGAGTTGTGTACAACTCGTTCAAACGCTAGTTTTAGACACAAACCAATTAGAAAACTCATTTAAATTACTTAGGATTGTGTCTAAAATGACCTACCGATTAAGTTGGACACAGCTTGAACTCATTTTATATAAAAATAAAACATTTGAAAGACATGTTTGGCTCTATAAATATAAGATTAAGCATACACTAGAATATTGTGCAGTAAATATTTAACAAACCATTTCTCTAATTGCTTCCAATTAATATTGGTAATTAATTAGCTGCTTTTATCCTAAAGTCATTCTAAATACCAAATATTCACTTTATGTTTGTAAAATTGTTCTTGAAATAATTCAATATATTTTTAATTTATTTTATAACCATCACTCATAAATAAATACACAACAACCTTGCAACACTCGAATCATTTATTGCGGTATACTCGTATAAGTTTTAGCTATTAAACATTTAATTTGTTTTTATTAACCCTTTATAGCACAATAGAGACAATTAAAATTTTCCAGCCATTTGATATTCAAGTTTCGAAAAGAAATAAAATTTAAAGCCGTTAATTTTTATATCAAATGTAAATTTTTTTTATATTCATTATTTTATTATTATTTGATATATTTTCAAATTTATGCTGATATAAATCTTAATGGTTTTATTTGTCTATTTGGGTACACTGAGCAAAACAAAAAAAAAAAAAAGAGAACAACAAGCATAACAACAACAACTGTGAAACATAATGGTCATTTCAGAGAAAAGGTATTGTTGTTATTAATTTGCAATCAAATATTTTAAGTGGATCTATTTGCTTTAGTTAATTAGTCGGGGTAATGTTTAATAGATTAGGTGCAACATTGAATTCAAATAATGTTCGATCAAACTAAAAATTTCTTAACGCGTCTTCAAATTTATTCGGCCAATTTAAATCGATTAATCGAAAAAAATTTAATATTAATAATAATATTTCTTGTAAATTTTTTTCTTTTAGACTTTGTAAAACTGGTTCAAGCTTGGCTTGTGTTCAACTCGTTCAAACCCATGTAACGCAAATGGATTTGATAATTTGAAACGGGTGTTAAACACAAGTAGACATTTTTGCGAGATTTGTTAAATAAAATTGATAACAAATTTTAAAATTCTCTTTTTTCATTGATTAGTTCACTTAGTTGTATTCGATAAGTTATTGCTCGTATTATAATATCAAATACATGGGGATGATAAATGGTTTGTGTCTAAAATGATCGACAGTATGAATTTGATGGAACGACTGTAGACTAGAGTTGTGTAAAACATCTTCAAGCCAATCAACAAACCCATTTAAAATACATGGGTTTGATTATTGGTTTGTGTCAAAAACGAGCGTTGAAATATGTTCCACACAGCTCTAGTGTAGCCTGGGAGAGCTGGAAACTACATCTGCAAACTCTGGTTTTTCTCAAACCAATGATCAAACCCAATTACTTCCAACACCAACTAGAATCGCAGGTTTTACAAAAGTCTAGTCGCGTGCCAAAAAAAAAAAAAAAAAAAAAAAATTATAGTTGAGTTAGAAGGTTGCTAACGCAACTTAGTTGGGTTGTGAATCGTTATAAGAGGTATAAACTAAAACAAACTGAACACTAAAGCCAATATTGTTTTCTTTTCCAAATTTCTTGTATTTATTGGAAATTGTTGTAGTTTTCAAATTTTATTTTATATCAAAAACACTTAAAGGTTACACTGATAAGTAGAAGTATGTAAATAAAGTTCAAACTCTAATTAAAAAAATGGAATAAATTCAAAAGATTCCTAATTACCTGGAATAAATTTTAAAATTTAAAAAGTTTTCTTTCCACTAATTTAAGAATTGAAATTCAAAATCTGGTATTTGTCCAGATTTTTCTTCAGTGTATTTGGATTTTTTCTCGCGTATAGTTCTACGTCCACTTTATGCTGTAACGTCAAAGATTTTTTGTTTCAATTTAACATTAATTTATTGATTATTGTTGTTTGACTTTGTTTTTTGTTAGCGAAGTTTTTTATTGTTCGTTATTTAATTTTTATGGGCCATCATTTTTGTCTATTTTTTCTTTAAGGGGCCTTTTTTTCTTTCTTTTCAATTGTGTTTCATAGATTGTTAAATGCTTTTATCAATGTAGTTGCTACATTTTTCTATAATTTATACAACATGAGTGTTGTTGTGTGGAAAGTTCACATTTAAAATGTCTCTAATGATTTAACCCCAATTTTACACTGTTTCTTCAAGTTCACACTTTTTTTTTTAAGTTTTGTTGTGGCTTCTTTTTGAACGAATGTGATTTAATTCATAACCCATTCACTGGCCTCTTATTATTTTTAAGTCCTTTTCTACATTTTTTATATATTTTTAGTTGTGCTCGTTTTATTTTTTTGTGCGTGTGCTTAAATGTGTTTATCCTTCATTTATGATCTTTTCGCTTTAGGACCTTAAATAAATCGTTTTTGAAAAGAAATTTGTTGCTGTTTTTCTTTTTTTTTTTCTTCTTTTTTTTATGGTTTCTTATTAATAGATTTGTTATGGCATGAGTATTCGAGCATAAATCTTTACTTCTGTTTCTTTTCTACTCAACTTGTTTGTCCTTTTTTTGAAATGATTTGCACACACACACACACACACACGTAATAATGTTTAAAACACGCAATTTTAACAAACCGTAAAAATAAGTTTGTATAAATTTATGATAATTTTCTTCTTTTTTTTTTGTAAATACTATGTAGTGTTGTTGTAGGTAAAGCTATTTTGCACAGATTTTCATATAAATTTTCTTTTGCCCTTTTCCACAAAATAAATTTACAAGTGCCATAAATTCTTGACATTGTGTTTCCCGAGATTTTTTTTTATTGTTTGTTTCTCTATTATTTTATAAATTAACATGAATATAAATCTGTTGAATATATAAAAAAGTGTTTTTTTTTTTTTTTGCAAATGTAAGAGAAATGTATGAGAAATTAAGATTTAAAACAAACATGTATAAATGTACAGAGATCATTTTTTTCTTTTACATGTATTGCTAACAATTGTTTATTGATTTTCATACCAGAGTCTCATTTGTTATGATATTTGTCCTTTTTTGGAGAAAATAGTTTTAATAAACAAAAACAGAGATTAAAATTATTGCAAGATTTTAATAAATAATTTCCGGCTTAAACATCTGCAATTGAAACTATTTAATAGTCTCTTCTTTATGAGTTTCAAAACAAGGGTAGGTAGCAGTTGCATATTTCGTAAATTTATTATGTTCAAGAACCCAATAGATCGAGCAAAGACAAGTTGCAAAGCCCAAAAGATCAAAGTGAAATTATCAGCAATTGGACTTACAATTTAAGGAGTTTTTTACGAAGAAATTTCACTATCAATAAGGAAAAGGCTTCAAATGAATATGTTTTATACTAAATCACACTGAAAAAAAAATGAACTAAAATATTGGAAATTTTACTTAATTTGAGGTCAAATTGGATGTCGTATTTTTTTTTTACAGAAGTTAAGTAAAATTTTCCATGATGTTAGGAAATAAAAATGTCGTCTTTAACAGGAAATTTTTACTAAAAACTAGAAAAATATTTACTAAAAACAAGTTCAGTGTTTACCAAAAATTTAGTAAAAATTTCGTCATGTGCGCGCCACATCTGACATTTTGCTGCGTCTTTTCTATTTCCTTGTTTCATCTTTTTCTGAACTGGCCCATCTGCTACAAAGAAGTTCTTGGTGTCATCAGAGCACTGGATCATCCGGATTGCTTATTTACAACATGTATTTGTATTCTCTGGACTGAGGGGTGATGAAAACATTTTTATAAAACTTATGTGTTTTGGGACTCGAATCAAGTAGAGCTGTGTTAAACACCTTCAAACGCTCGTTTTTGAAAGAAACCAATGATCAAACCCATTTATTTTAAATGGGTGTTTTATAAAGCTGTGCAAAACACCTTCAAACGCTCGTTTTTGACACAAACCAATGATCAAGCCCATGTATTTTAAATGGGTTTGATTATTGGTTTGTGTCAAAAACGAGCGTTTGAAGGTCGTATGTTTGTTTAATTTTTCTTTCATACCATTTTTTTTTTTCTCTCAAATTTTTATAGAACAAAACATTTATTTTGTTTGCTAATAGAATGAGTTAATTTTTAAAAATCGACCTAATGGCTGAAAGTTTTTTGATAACATGAATTGTTGTGAAAGGTGGAGGTGAAAAATACTGCAGAGGGTACTGGAAATTTAAGCGAAAAGAATATTTAACATTTTGTTTTCATAGAAATTTCACTTAACGCGATGTGATCTTCACTATTACCGGCTTAATTTAATTGTCCATCAATATACTGCATTTTGTTGGTTGCCAATAGCAACATACGTCTATGAGAATATCTCGAAAATATTTTAATAATATTATTTTTTAATAACATCGTAAATGAAATTTTTAAAAGAGAATCTCTTTTAGGTGATATCTAAGAAAAGCTGACATTTTATGGCTTTAACTTCTTGATGAAGTAATTTGAAAAAACGACGGCTTTATTACTACATTTGCAATATCTAAATTCTCTAATAAATCCCTTTTCTTTTGTTCTGACACAATACATTGCAGGGGTAATCCCCTAAGTTCTGGTCCAAAGAAAAAAGAATTTATTGCTCCTATTATGATTCACAACAGAATTGATAGTTAAGTTGTAGTTGCCAAATTCTTATTATGGATAACAACTCAACTCAACTTCCAATCAGTTGCTCAATAAGTTGTCTTCGTTAAGTGTTTACGAGTATTATGATTTACAACTATTCTGAGTTTAGTTGTATAAGCTGTCAAACTGCAACAACTACTTTTTATCAGTTGTGTTTCTGCCTTCGAGGGAAAAAATGGAAAAACAATGTAACTTTTTATAAATTTTCTAAAATATACAACAACAATTTATATGTACATATACTAAAATTGATTACAGCTAAATTACAAAAAAAAAAAAAAACAGGAAATTGACCTCCTAATTGAGTAGTTAAAACTGCTTTGATCCAGTGTGAACAGATGTGTTGTTCAAAAATACTTAAAACATCATCTGGTTCATTCAGCAAATAATCTAAAATTACTAATGAATCTAAAAATATATAAGTACCTTAGTTTGCTTTCTTTAATGCATTTACGTACGTACTTGACAGTTGGTAATTCCAATAAGTTACTTCGACTTCTAATGCACGCATAAGATCCACATTTTTTTTCCTCTGAATCTTTCGACAGATATATCTATTTTTATAAATTAATTTATATAAATTTTTCAAAAATATTATCAACACACTTTGAATATACCTACATATGCATGTATGTATGTATCTAACAGTTGATTTAAGTTGTCATATTAAGGTTGACAAGAACTTAACGAAGACAACGAAAATTAGTTTTAAACCATAATGCAATGAAATAGTTGAGTTGAGTTGTAACATAGACAACTAAACTTAGTTGAGTTGTGAACCATAATACTGGCATATTTATCGTTTTTTTACGCTGTGTCTATACCTAATGAATTTTTATCATACCGAAAAATATAACGCCGGCAGAGGAAATGTAAAATTGTCATCAGTAGTATATTACGATGAATCATTTTTTGTTTGTTATCGGCGGGGTAAGTTGTCAAAATAATTTATGTTGTTATATTGATTAGAGTCTGAACACTATGTAACGATAATTTATTGCGGTGCGGTTTTTCATACGATTTTATAGTAAAAAACCGCAGTGCGGAACGGCATAAAATTAAAATCTAATTTATTTTCATTGCGGACTTTCTTATTCTTTCAATTTTTTATACTCTTTCTCCTTCTTATGTTGCCATAGTTTTTGCATAATTGGCGATGTTCACAACACTATAGTAAACAAAAACATGATTTTGAAGTATGTTTGAATGTGTGCACATCAGGGATGGAAAAATGAAAAATTGAAATGGTACTGTCCGTCAAGAAGAGTACTTTTTTCAACATTGTGGTACTTTTTATGAAACAAAAATTTTTATTCAAAAATAAAATTAAGCAGAAGCAGAATCCATATTTTGGAAAGTTTTAAATCACTATTTTATTTTAATTTTAAATTCTAGGACAAAAAGTGCTGTATTTCTTAGTGGCGTGCAAAATATGTATGTTTATTGACAAGTAATGTGTAAAGTAGCATGTTATCGAAACCATATACATACATAGTTAAAACACATTAGAATTGGTTACTTGAATGGTCCAATTTACACGAGATTAATTGTGCTGGTATAACATGGCAGCTTGTAGGTATTTTCGGTGAAGAGAGTGCTTTTTGGTTGGCATAATTTTTCAACCATGTGGCTTATGCGGACGATGTAGTAATAATGGTATCAGGGATGTTCACGGACGTGATAAGCGATATCATGTCCAGTGCCTTGCGTACACTCAGCAAATGGGCTACAGTTTGTGGTCTAAGTGTGAACCCTAGCAAGACGGAGCTGGTACTTTTTACTGCTAAGACCAAAGTCCAGAGCTTTAGACTCCCTCGGCTACATAATCTGGAACTGTCTCTATCGGACAATGCAAAATATCTAGGAGTCATCCTGGACACAAAACTATCGTGGAAACAAAATGTGCAACACAGGGTCAAAAAGGCCACAGTTGCCTATTACTCCTGTCGGAGGATGTTTGGCTCCAAATGGGGCCTAACCCCTAACATGCTTAAATGGATGTACACGGTAATTGTACGTCCAATATTAACATACGGATCGGTAGTATGGTGGCCCGCCACAAATAAGAAATATGTGGTAGACCAACTATACAGAATACAGAGATCTGCTTGCATCGGGATTACTGGATGTTTACGTACTAGTCCTTCAGAGGCTCTGAATGCTATGCTAAATCTGATTCCGATCGACCTACATGTATTGGCGGCATCCTCAAGCAGTGCGGCAAGACTAGCGGCATCTGGGAGGTGGAGATCAAGGACCTATGGCCATGCCAAAATCCTAGATCAGCTACCACCGACACTGAGGAAACCCACCGATTACATGGTACCTCATCTGGACTTTGACAGTACGTTCAAAGTTCTTATTCCATCCAGACGGGAGTGGAAGGGGGGAAACTTAGAAAAAGACTTGAACTTCAGAACGTATACTGATGGATCAAGAATGATCTGCGGTGTGGGCTCTGGAGTATTTTCGAGTGACCTTGGAATAAAACTCTCATTCCGACTTCCTGATGAAGCTAGTGTATTTCAGGCGGAAATATTGGCCATAAGGGAGGCGTGTAGGGTTTTGATTGACAGGGGTGTCCAAGGAAGAGTCGGCATCTTTGTCGATAGCCAAGCGGCACTTCTGTCTCTAAGGTCACACACTACATTTTCAACCTTAGTAAGCCAGTGCAAGGACGCGTTATCCAGACTAGGTAGTCAGACTGACGTCACCCTCATCTGGGTTCCCGCACATAGCAACTTCCAAGGCAACGAACAGGCGGATGAACTGGCCAGGGCTGGATCTGCCATGGACGTCTCCACTGCTGAATCGGTAGCCATGCCATTTCGCAGTATTAAAAATCTCATTCTCAACCATTTCAGGCAGAAAGCTGAAGACAGGTGGCACACGTTGAGCACGTGCAAGGTGGCTAAGAAAATGTGGCCTTGCTACAACGTTAAGCGCACAACACAACTAACTAACAGAAACCGTAGGGACATCTCGAGGCTCGTCGCAGTATTGACGGGGCACTGGGTTATCGGGAGACGCGCTAACAGGATGGGCCTTTCCTACAATGCGTTCTGCCGTACTTACCGGGATCAAAGCAAAGAGGAAACAGTCTTCCACTTTCTTTGCGAATGCCCGGCCTTACACCATTTGAGACTCAAATTTCTAGGCAACAGCATAATAGACGATCTCTCGGAGGTATCAGGGATAGGTCTAGGTGACCTTATTAGATACCTTAATTCGACGGGATGGATCTAGAATCTTATTCCGAATCTGAGGCCTGGATTCGGACCTAAATCAGGTTGACACTGACGAGTGGAGTGGTCTGTCAAAAAGGAATCTCATTGATTCTACTTGAATGCTTGCGCGTAGCAGGCAGCCACGTAAGCCAACCAACCAACCATCAACCAGGTTCAACCCCGCATTAGCAGAACAAAATCAATACATGTACATTAAAAAAAAAACAAATGTGTGCAAAATACACTAATACACACAAAAACCCTGAATATGTATAAAATTTTATGCCAGATTAATTAGTCTCGTGTGTTTTCGAAAGAACAAAAGTTGAGCGAACTAAAAATTAATCTCGTGTAAATTGGACCAATAACATTAACAACTTTTGCAAAAACACACACTAACAACAATAATAATGAATAACGAATTTGTGCATTCCTTATGTTCTTGTTTTGAAGCCAATGTTGTCAATGATTATTATAAAAATAACGCAGATTTCTAAACAGGGAACAAAGCAAAACAAAAAACTAGTACAAAATATGAAGTGGGGGTACTGTGGTATTTTTGTTGTGAAAAAGTACTGAAAATAGTACAAAAGTACTTAATTTTCCATCACTGATGCACATATAAATCAATAAAAATTTATATGTATTGCCGTCGCCGTCTTCCGTTGTATTATATTTATTTTCTCTCCCGCAATGAGAAATCGCACCGCACCACGAATAAAATAATTGTTTTTATTGTGTTTTTAGAAAAAAATTTGCATAAAACAGAAAAACGTACTCCATTTATTAGCTTTAAAGATTCTTAGCGATTTGATCATTATTAAAAAATGTTTAATCTAAAAAGTTCCATTAAATTAAAGTTTATTTATATATATTTTTTTATTAGCATTATTTTTAAGCTTTATTTTTAATGAAAAAAGTAAAACAAACAAACTTTATACCTTCATACTTCATACCGAGAGCTCTGATAATTATATCATACCGCTGATAGAATATTAATAAAGGCCGTGCCGCACTATCTTACACAATGGTACGACTCATTCACAGGAAAATCGTGCAAAAATCTGACCGACTTTAAAAAATCGTTTCAAAATGGTGTTGTAGGTGCCACACTATCATACAAATCCCATGCCAAAACATCTGGTTGACAATAAATACTCCTCTGATCGCATGAAAACTATCATTTTATGAACATTTTCATAAAATTTTACAAATCGCACGACTTGCCAAAAAATCTGTCACACAGTTGCATTTTTAGTCCACACTACCATAAATTTTTAGCACACATGTCATATCTTGCAAATCGCGCGACTGTGTAGGATAGTGCGGCGCGGCCTTAAGTGAGGTCTATACGTGATAACATTTCATCATGCTGCAAATCAAATTTCACAGTCATCATGATAGAAATTCATCAGGTATAGACGCCGTGTTATCATCTGTGATATCAAGTGAATATCACAAACAAATGTTTGCTGGGATAATTTGGTTAAAAATTAAAACAAAAAATATATAAGAAATAAATTTATATCACGAATAAAAAGAAAGTTCCTGCAAAACAAAATAAAAGAAACATAAATCCATTAAATAAATTGCAGACTGTAAGTGGGAAGGTATGAAATAAGAAACACTGAATAAATAACGACATCTAGTGGACTTTGCCAAAAGTAAAATGGTCATGTGATAACGTGTTGCAATAAAGCAAGTTACGTGTGTTATTCAATTTAAAATGGACATTTTACATGCACACACACACTGGTTTTTAGACCATATGCATGTTTTAAGCACGCAAATGTGGCAACAAGTTCTTAACGATAATCATAATAACGTGATCTTGTCTTATTTGTTTAACAATGTTTTTCCTTTATTTTTTTATTCTTTTTTAGTTTATTTTTTATTTATTATTTGTTTTATTTATTGCTATACATGTGAGAAATATATTTCAAAATAAATTTCGTTTTATAAAATGTGTGCAGGATATTTTCTATTCTTTGTTAATGTTGTATAACAAAAAGTGCGAAACGATTCTTTTGATTTGGTAAATGCACAGTGGGGTGCATATGTTTAAACTTATAATATCATTTTAGCTTAAGCTCCGTCAAAACTGCAGATGTTTAAAAAAATTTAATGAAAAATATGTATCAAGTATTTTTAAAGCAGTAAAATCTCAGAATTGTAATGAAATAATCTCCAACTCAACTCAAATTAAAATCATCATGGCATTGTAGTAAATTTTTAATCCCTGCATATGTAGTACTTGTTCGCAAATAGCCATGATGTTTTTATTAGTTTAATCTTAGCCCAATCTTTCGTAATATTAAAATAGAAATATTATATTATACGAAAATTAAATAAAAAAAAAAACACTTATAAATTTATTTATTTACAAAATCCTGCATGTACTTGACACTAATGCTGTTTTGTCATTTGCATACCAAACGGATTTTCTCCGATATGCAAAAACTTTTTTATTATTTTCTAAATGAATTTGTTTAATATCCAAAAACAAAAAAAAAACTTATACCAATATTTGCAGACATGAAAGTTGTAGAGGTCATACATCATGTACAAGTATTAGGATGGCACTTAAAGTTTGTCAACTAAAACAAATGAAAGATTTTAAGTATTTGGAAATTAAACTGTTAAACAAACATTTCAACAAATTACAAAAATATTTTACAAAGCCACAGATCATTAATTAGATTTTTAAATTAATACAACTTCCCTAATAAGTATACAAGTTTATATTTAGAAATATTTCTCACTGTATGCAATATAATGTCGTTTTTAGACATAAAATTTTGTTGCTTTTCTTGCTTGTGTTACATGAGTGCTTTTTAATATGATTGGAATTATATGCATCACCGCCTAAAACTATACACATATTTTTTTCTTTTCTTTATAAAAAAAAACATAAAAAAAACAAACTGTATCAAACTTAAATTGCAAATGATACAACGAACACTAACACACTACTTTAGAAACTATCACTACCACATTTACTACACTCTCTGTCCTCTCTCCCTCTCCCTCTCTATCACTTTATCACTCGACCAAATAGTAACACTATGGCAATCAAGTTTTCATAGAAAAAGAAGATATTTCAGAAAATAAAACAATATGAAATAAAAATAAATAAAATTATATAAAAAAATATTTGCAAATAAAAACAATAACAAACACACCAATACACACAAACACACACACACACATAAACCACATAAAGCAAACAAATGGAATAAATATTGAATACAAATAGCACTGAGATCACAAAACGAAATATATTTAAAACAAATAAGAACACATTAGTCGGCTGTGTGGAATTTTAAACATCCTACAGAAAGTAAATTATTTTAAAGATAACAAATAAATAAATTTCTTATTTTATTAAAATTATCATCAGAGCAATAGGAAATATGTCGTTTTATGCATATTAAATATGCTCTAGAAATTAAAACAATAAGGAAATAGTGTGCAAATAATTTCGTTTGTAATATTCCTAATATTCATAGCTGACATCACGCAAAAGAGTTTTGGCTCCTTACCGGCATGAAAGTGAATTCAGCAATATAAAATATTGCACACCAAGACCCCAAAATAATTTATGTAGTTAAATTTTTATAAAAATTGTTATAAAATCTCATAAATAATTTAAAAATGTATTCATAAGACTCGATAATTCGCTTCTTGTATATTCGCACTGCGAAATAAGCAAAATTATGCACTAAAGAATAATATGTATGTATATGCAAAAATATGCACTAAAAAATTTAAATAAACATTTTGAATTCGCTAAATAAATTAAGGGTAAATGAAACAATTCTAGATTTTTTTTAGAAAATTGAGAAAAAAATCTTTAACAATTAATTTCAAATGGTTAAAAGAATTTAATTTTAATTTGGAAAAGTTATTCATCACAAGATATTTTTTTTTTGATATGAAAGAAAATTACCCGGATAGAACACAAAAATTGCAAAGCTAATATTCTAAATGCGCTTTATAGATGTAAATAGACTTATTAACGCTGAAAAAGCAATATATGCAAAAATAGGCAAAAATATGCACAAAAAATTTACGGCCAAAATGCCTAAAAACTTCTAAAACCTCCAAATATTTTATCACATTCTCGAATTTAAAGCTTAGAGAAAAATATGCAATTGCATATTTCCGATTTTTATGATTATTATTAATAAAATCAATTGAAATAACAGTTTTTAAGGTTGCGATTTTTTCACGTTGAGCATTTGATTTGGGATCAGAATCTTAGTATTTTTATATTCACTTCTAGAAAACATTTGGCAAAAAAAAAATTAAAATCAAAGAAGATCGACTGTTGATTAGTTGCTAATTTTAATGTAAGGTTTTAATTGTGGCGCCAAAAACTACAAAGAAAATATCCAAAATGCGCTTTCTAGATGTAAATATACTTATCAACGCTGAAAAAGTAATATACGCAAAAATATGCAAAAATAGGCAAAAATATGCACTTAAAATTATACGCTAAAATTCCTTGAAACTTCTAAAACATACAAATATTTTTTTTACATTCTCGATTTAAAGCTTAGAAAATAACATGCACTTGCATATTTCGATATTCTTTAGCAAAATCTATAGAAAATACTTTTTCCAGGATGCTAATTTTTCATGTGCAGAAACACAAGGTTGTAAATGGTTTGAACACTTGATTTGGGATGTGAATCTTAGCATTTTTATATTCAATTCTAGAAAACATTTGGCAAAAAGAAATATAAATTATTATTATTATTTTTATTACTATAATGTATAGAAATTTTAAATTGAGTTTATTTGCAAAAACGAAAAATTTAAATTATAATCAGTAGAAAACAACTTATTTGTTAATTTTGTCAGCTGAAAGTCTTTAGGAATGTTTAATTGATTGTCTAATAATGCTGTATTGTAATCTCACGACACTTAACTTCTTATTTATATTATTTATACTTATCTGTAAGTGTATATGTGTGTGTATGTGTGTGTATGTTTTTGAAATTTTTTGCTTATTTATTTTCATAAATATTTGGAGTTAAAAAGTTCTACGACATAAAAATATATCTTATATGATTGTGTTTTTTTTCTATTGTTGCAAATATTTTCCCAATTTGACTTTTTGTGGTTTCTGCCTTCACATGTATCTGACAAATGTTTTGCTTATCACCTATCCTCTGAATATCCTTGTTTTCAAGCAAAAAATAATATTCTGTAAATATATTACACTAAAAGAAACATCTCTTACAGTTGTTATGGAAAATAAAATAACAGAATAAAAAAAAGCTTAAATAATTGAATAACTTGAGTAATATGTCCCCAGTTATCTGATTTATATTCTATATAAATTTGTTCTTATAAAAGCTTAGCATTTTTTTATTTTTTTTTTTTTTTAAGTGTAAAATGTAGTTTTAATGTCACAACAACTCTATTGTCTCATGGTGATGTTTGTCTTTCAAACCTGAGTTCGGTTGTCCTTGTTGTTGCGGCTTTTATTCATATTTTAATGCTGCTGGTATCATCATCTAGAACAACAGAACAGCAACTGCTGCAACAAAAGTTGAATGCATATTTCTTATGAAAAGGTTAAATGATTTTTGACGTTGATGCCAGCAACAAAACGTAAAAACCCCAAAAAATATTAAATCTGTGCAAAAAAAAAATATTCTATTATTTTTTTTTTTGTTTTGTCAAAACCCATAACAATTTAAATAAGCGAGGATATTATGATTTTTCAATTTATGATGCTGTGTTGTTCATTTTCCCTCAACAACAATAGAGCAACCAAACGTTAGTAGCACTAGAGAAAAATAAAGCCAAAAGAATTTCGAAAGAATGAATAAATATTTAAATAAAATACTAAACACCCTCTACTTTTTGTGTTCCCATCTCTGCTTATAGATAATAAGGGTTCAAGGAAATCCAAAAAATTTTTGTTAAACTTTTTTTTTGTTTGTTTTGGGGTTTTTTTTTGTCATTTCTCAAGTTTCCTTGAAATGGGTTGGTTGGTTGGTTGTTTGGTATTCAAATAAGTTGTCACTCTCGTAAATCTTTAACAAAAAAAAGAAAAAAAAAAAAAAACCAAAAGAAAAAAGAGAGGGAGGGCGGCAAATTTAATCGCTTTTACTTTCTTAAGGAAAATGGAAAATTGTGTTTGCGGTTGAGATTTAAGCTTTATTCCTTTAGTTCTGCTAAAACGAACTTTGTTAGCTTTTTTGGTACTACGTGCTGTTCGGACATGTTAGATCTTGTTTCTACTACTGTTTTTTTCTTTCGAAACATTTTTTTTTTTTTGCAATTTGTTTCTTATTTTCTCTTCCTGGGGTTTTTTTTTTGTGTGTGTAAAACGTCGCCAGTCTTTTGTGTATTCAATTGAGTTTATTTGACTGTAACACTTTGATTTGATTTCATCTGATGTTGATGCTATTTTTTTTTTTTTTTAAGTTGTTGTTGCTTGTTCTATTGCTGTTGTAAGCGACTTGTTCATTCGTTTGTCTCATACCAGTAAGTCGAGTCGTTTTGGTTGTTTAATGGATTTTGTCTTGTTTTCTTTCTGTGGAGAAAATATATCTAGAGGAGAAGAATATTGTTAGCATTGATACAAGACTCTGAATAATTGAAGTGAAGTATGAATCAATAAGAAGATGTTGTTTATCTTTGTCTTTTAACACTTTAAGATTGAAAAAGGGTTTTGTTGTCATAGAGAGGGCTTAACTAAAAAAAAGAAAACAGTAGTATAAAAAATTTTATTTAATTTGTTGAAGGTTTTTTTAAAATTTCAAGCGTTTCATGGCGGCGCTTTTACTTATTTAACATAAATTTTGAATTTTACATGATTACAAAAAAAAAAAAAAAACTAAAAAAAAAACTTATTACGAAGTTAAATGAAATTGTTTATTCAATTGTGAAAAAAAGAAACTGTAACAAAGTTGTCAATTTTATGTTGTGCGTTTTTATGAGAGCACATACACCCATGTGTATTAGGGGTGGCCCTTTTTAAATAAAAAAAAAAAATGGTAAATTCTACAAATTGTTGGCAGTATTGTCTGAGAAGCATTGAACCCATAAGAAATATGCTTTAAATGCCAAACGAATTGCTTTAAAAATAATAAGTTTGTTAATCTGTTATTAACTATTTTGTTACTATAGTCAAAAATAAAGTCATTTTTAAATTGCATGAATTTTTAGTGCATAAAACATATCCAGAAAATTTTTGTATAAAAACTCCATAAAAATGTTGACACATAAGTAGACTGACTGATAGAATGAAAAACTATACAGCGAAATTAAAAAAAAAAAAATATTTTTCGAATTGAATTTACAGCACTATTTTAAATTTTCCTCACTACTGGTAAAAAAAAAAAATTCTCAAATGTTTTGTCTCTTTTTTAATATTCCAAGAATGTATTTTCCGCGCTGTATTGGGGCCACAGTAGTTGCTATAAGTATGACTTGTATAAGTCAAGCAAATTTTATACTTTCTGTCAACTTAACTCTACCCTTATATCTGCATACATATGTGTGTATATGTGTGTACATGTGTGTGTGTGTATATGTGTCAAACATCAAAATTGAAATAAGTTATTTATATAAAAATGGAGAAAAAAAGGGTTACATTTCCTTTAACATTTTAAATGAAGAGACAACTGAAATCAATGCCATCATAATGTGGCGGATATAGTTTCTTATCTCTTTATTGTTTTTATGACTAAAATATCAAATTTAGTTTTATTTCGATGAGTAAAAGTAAATTGCAGAACAATATATATACGAAATCATATCCTTGGGGGAAAATTTTTTTTGAAAAGTGTCTTCAAAGCACTGGTATGAGATAACTGGTAAGAATTAAAGTGAAAGAATGTGTTTATTTGGGGCCCAAAACAGCTTTTAATGGAATATTTTTATTATAGAAGCGGGTTTTTTTTTTATCAAAAGGATAATTAACTTAAATTTGTAGGTATAAGTTAATACCGAGTATTTTCATTAGCCCAAATGAGTTCGTCCTCTAACAGGAGACATGTAAAAAAAAGTGTGTGGTTTTTCCAATGCAAAATTCACACTAGTTGTGTCAGTTTCAAGTCCTAGTGACACCCTTTTAAGAGGTTTTCTTCCGTTTAGGAAACAAATAATTTGATTAAAACACGTTTTGGATAAGAATTTTTAGGTTTTTAATTTTTATTCAAATCAAGCAGTAGATCCTTTATTTTTATACATACGTATGAGTAATATTTGATATAAATGGTCGTGAATATAGATGATTTCTTCGAGTTTTTATAATTCTAATGAATTTTGAGATTTTTATACGATTTTTGTTTTGCAAATAAATAAAATATTAAATATATGAAATATATGCAGAATAAAATATTAGCTTTGGTGGCGCACTAGAACCAATCGTGAGTAAAATATTTGCCATTGTCTTCTTTAACACCACTGCAAAAGAGGAGGAGATATAAAGGGTGGTTAAATTTTAAGGGCCGATGTTGATTTTGAATAAAACACAAATTATTTAGGAAACTATTGTCATTTCTTTTTATTATGATAATATGGTATGGTTCAATTATGTATGGAACAAAATATCGACCAAATGGCCGGCGCGACCTCGGCGGCACACCACCATCCGATGGTCCAAATTTTCGATGACGCTGAGGCATAATTGAGGTTCTATGCCGTTAATGTGCCGAATTATCTCATCCTTTAGCTCTTGAATTGTTGCTGGCTTATCGACGTACACTTTTTCTTTCAAATAACCCCAAAGAAAGGAGATTAACGGTGTCAAATCACATGATCTTGGCAGCCAATTGACATCGCCACCACGTGAGATAACACGGCCATTGAATTTGTCGCTAAAAGAGCCATTGTTTCGGTAGCTGTGTGGCAAGTGGCACCGTCTTGTTGAAACCACTTATCGTCCACCTCCATACTTCTTTTTTTTATTAGGACAAGCACTCAGGGGATGACCCCTACGTATGCAGTGCACTGTGCCGGAACTCAGGGAGGGGGATAGGGTAGAGAAGATGGATGTTGAAAATTTAGAAGACTTAACTCTTTCACAACTCTGCTTTGCGCGTTATGTTAATTTTTAAGGCAGTGTTGAGGCGCCTCCATTGTTAAGTAGACGCATTAACTTCGTTAAGCTGTATTTGCAGGCATTTTATTAATTGTTTTACTTCGCCGATGTTTCTGCTAACCGACGAAGGAGGGCGATGTTGTGTACATTAGCTTGGATTGCATCAATCGCTGTCGGAACAGTTTTTTAATGACCAGTGCTATACCTTCATCACTTAAATAGTCCCACAACAATATAGAATGCCTCACTAATGTACATTAGAGAAATTGATGATGTTGATTGACTTGATCTGGCCAGGGTTTGAACCCAGGCGCCAAGTCATTGTTTGCTTAGTAGTCAAAGCGCTAACTACTTCAGCCAATACCACCCTACAATTGGGGCCAAAAAAAGTTCGTTATTATTTCACGATAGCGAACACCATTTACAGTTACTGCCTGACCGGCCTCATTTTGGAAAAAATACGGCCCGATGATGCCGCCAGCTTATAAACCGCACCAAACAGTTACTCTTTGTGGGTGCATTGGTTTTTCGACAATCACTCTGGGATTATCATTCGCCCAAATGCGGCAATTCTGCTTATTGACGAATCCACTGAGGTGAAAATGCGCCTCATTACTCATTACTCGGTTGGCTCAAATTTTTGCACGATTTTTCCGATTGTACGCACATTTGGACGATTAAATTGACCGAAGAAATCACGAAGTGCACGATATGCATTTTGATATGAATGCCCATTTTCATTATAAGCCTGAATAATTTTAACGCGTTGCTCGATTGTGTATCTTTCCATGGTTTAAATTGAGTTAGTTTGAAATTGAGAAATGTCAAATGAAAGGCAGAAAAAATATTGACGTTTTAGGTGTGGTTCACATTCAACGTCGGCCCTTAAAATTTAACCACCCTTTATAATTTATTTATTTTTGTTCCATCATCCACAACTGCAGCATTTATTGAAATACTTAAAAATTAATTTTTATTTGAAAGCTTTAGTTTGCTGTTTGGTTCCACTGTTTTATATTTTTAAATCTGATTCGATTCAATTTGCCTTTTTTCCAATCTAAAAAAAATGCGCAAATCGAAATTTGTTACGTATAACGTTTGAATATTGGTCCATATTACTCATACGTACTGAGTACCAATATTTTATATTTGTATTGCCAAAAAGTATGCAATAGTTTTATATAGTAGTGAGTATTCTACTGAAGTATGAATAATTCAAAGAGAATAATGGCGATATTAAATTTTTGATGAGAAGAAATCATGTTCCGAAAGTGCAAATTCAAAATATTGTTGCAAATTCTAACTGAAGCTCTGTGTTGTTTCCTTCTGGACTTAATTAAAAAAATTATGATATTTTGCATTTACTCTTTCACATGACCATAAGAAACATACACTGAATACCGCCAGTATTTATGATCTTGCAAATGTTCATACGATAGAGAAGTAAAACAAAAGGTACAATTATTACCGATATGAGCCATCTTGAGTGAAGGTATTTTAACAAGGAAAAATTTTTAAAGTTCTAAGAATTAAGTTATGAATTCTAGATTTTTATTTCTAATAAAAATAATAACTTAATTTATCAAAAATTTAATTTTAAGAAAACAAACTAAGCCTCACAAACTTAAATTTTTTTGAAAAGTAATATTATCAGGCTCAAGTTCAGTTTTAATGAATTAATGAAAATTCAAAATTACTAAATATTTATGTTGAAAAATATTATTATTTATATTCAATCAGTTTTCAGCAGAACGTATCAGTACTGATTTCAAGGCCGCTACACCTCTCATCAGCGCTACAAACTGATTGGATATAAATAATAATATTTTTAAACATAAAAAAACTCTTAGTAATTTTGAATTTTCATTAATTCAATAAAACTGAACTTGAGCCTGATAATATTACTTTTCATATATACATCAATATAAGTTCAAAGAATAATTACGTTTATTCGTAATAATAATAATATAAAAATATTAAATTTTTTGTTTTCAAAATTAGTTTTAATTATCTCTATGTTAAGAAAATTTTATTTAAAATGTGGCAAAATGAAAAACTCTAAAAGGCACCCAAACTAAAAAATCAAAAATGGTCCCAAATTAAACACTAAAATTGGACCACAAAATATAAAAAATGGCTCCTAAGGATTTTTTATTATTTTCAATGTAAAAATTTTTTAAAAAATGGTTTTAACATTAAAAACAAAAATCAATTATTTTAACGCAATTTTTTTCTATTTTTTGGCCATTTTTTTCCATTTTAATTTGGGGTATTTTTTCTATTTTGGGGCCATTTTTCATTTAATAAAATTTTTTTTGGGGCCGGGAATTTTTCCTATTTTTTAAAAATTAAAAAGAAAAACAGCCCTAAGTTTAAGAAAAATTTCGCAAAATTTTAAAATCAAAATCAAGAATGCCTCCAAAATATAATAAAAAATTTGCCCCAAATAATTTTCTGTTGTTTTCAATATAAAAATTTTTGGAAAATTGACTCCAAAACTTTTACATTGAAAAAAAAATTATTTTGGTTCAATTTTCAAAATAAAAATTTGTGACCACTTTTTCTATTTTTTTATTTTTTAAAAAGAAAAAAATAAAAAATAGCCTTAATGTTTGGAACAAATTCCGCCACATTTAAAAATGAAAAATGGCCCCAAAATTGGTATTGTTGTTTTCAATACAGAAAATTGGGGCCATTTTTAATTTTGAGCCTTAAAATGACCACAATTTATTGGATTATTTCTTAAGAATTTATTTACTTTAATTTTATTTATTCTTCATATTGAGTAGCTTTTTTATACGCTGCATTCTGCTGGTTGCTAATACCAAATAATCATTGAATCTTTAGCCATGTTTGAAAAATTTCCAAACTCATTTAATTTTTAAACTATTGTGACTCTTCTTATAACTCTTAATTTACAGGTGGAGGTTTTAGTATACGTAAATGAATTTATAAAAATTTTCAAGCATATTTAAAGATCTCTGGATGAGCTGGCATTAGTAAAATACGAAATGAAGCATATAGAAACTTCTATCTATATTGATGATATTCAGAAATTTCGGTTACTAATTTTCTTAGCAACAAAATAAGACTTGAGACTTAGTCTGATTTCAGTTTCTTTCACAAAAAAAATTGTTTAAATGATTACTTCACTAAATTCCCAATTTCTGTTTCAGTTTAATCTTTAAAGCCATTTTGGTTTAATTTAGTGTTCCTACAACAACGATCTTGAATTTTCTGAGACATACACACGTTCATGCACTCATATTTAATGGCAACATAAAACCATAAAAAAACCACAACTTTTAGTTTATCAATCTTCCCATAAAGTTCATTAATTACTTGAGCTTCAAAATAAATAAAAGAATAGAAAAAAATCAAATAAAACAAAAAGTAAAAACTAGAAAAGTGGCTGCTTCTAGTCCGTAAAAGGCTACAACGAAAAAGATGCTAAACGCAACCAAAAACAAAAAGAAATCCACGCCAATTCCAAACACGTAACCACAATTTTGATATAATTACTCTGGTACTAAATAAAGTTGGCTCGCTGGCTGCCTGACCATCGCAATAAAGGAAATGTGAAAAACTTTGTCCATAAATCTATACAAACAAGTAAACAAACAGGGAAATAGAATCGACAGATACAGACTTGGACACGCAGTCAAATGGATATTAGAATCGTTAAATAAATATTATATCAAGCATGCAATTATCCACTTAATTATATAAAAAGAAAGACTCCTTTTTACGTTTTTCTGATACTTTTAGTTTGTGTTTCGACAGAATTCTTATTATTGTTGTTGTTGTTATGTTACACTCAAAATGTAATAAAAAAGAAAAGCCTGCTTTTAAAAACTCGCACATAAATGAATCAACACAACACAAAGCGTATTAAGGTGGTGCGGGTAAAAACGAGCTAAGTACATAACAAAAAAGTTTATTTTCCCTAATACGTTTCTTGTGTTTGTTTTTTTTTTTCATTTAATTTAACACACACACTCGCACACTCACAAGCACATACAAATACCCTGAGAACAAAAGAAACATGCATAAAAATTTAGAAGAAGAAACAAAATAAAAAAAACACAAGAGCAGTTTTTCTCACCAAACACACCCAAGCCACTAGTAAAGACATGACGATGTGTCTAGTCATGTTCGAACATAAATCAATTAACTCAATTTCCGCCTGGTACCGGCTGAAATTTCCGGCTTCTACGGTTAAAACAAAGTCATAGAGCTTACAAAGCAGAGATGGAAGTATTAAACTCATATAGTTTTAGAGCAAAAAAAAAAAATGAAATCAAAAAGAAAAAAAAAAACTTTTTAAGGGTGATGGAAAGTTATGCAAAACTATGATTACACAGTGTATGTGGTTATGTGTGTGTGCGAGTATTTGGCATTGTAACTAGAAAATGTTGCTATAGATTTTGCACCAACAACAACAATTACAACAACAATAGCAGTAAAAGAACAATAGTTATCATTTGCTTAGAATGTGTAAAATAATGGCAGCCAACAGAAGATGAAGAAGAAGGGGTCAGCGAAAGTTCATAAAACTTGGCAATAATTCAATGTAAAAAGTAATTTTTATATTCTGCTGCTACTGCTTCTGCTGTTGCTTAAAGTGGGTGGGTTAATCAATGTTGTGTGATTTATATCACCAAGACAAGAGCAACTTAATTTTAATAAAAAAAAAAAACACACATACACAAACACTGAAAATGACACTGAGAGAGAGAATTATTCGATTCTTTACAGAACTATTTAATAAAAAATGCGATAAATTATTGTTAAATTTAACAAAAAATTATGTTTTATTTAAAAAAAAAAAAAAAAACACGAAAAATTATCGTGAAACTATTTGCGAGATGAATGGAGCCACAAAACATACTTAGGTTGACGTTCTGGCCTATAACTCTGACACCAATCGAGTCTCCACCTCTAAATTTTCTGGAAATGTAGAAGAGGGTCTAATACTTGATATACATTTTCTTAAGAATTAAAAAAAAAAAAATATACTTTTTCCGATATGGACCTTTGAACTCAAGACTTCAAAAAATTACCTTTGACCTTGATACTTCAAAAGTTCTATCCCCTTTTGTAAGGAGAATTTTGTGATTTTTCAACATTTTTTACAACTTTTATGACGTCATATTTCGGAAGCCGAAAGAATCTGGGGTCTGAAAATTTATGTTTTGTTAAAGTCCAATAACATACAAAAGTTGTGGTGAATTTCATTCAAATCAGAGGTGTTGTATCCGAACGGCATGATGGTTTGACATGTTTTCACTCTGGAGCCAATTTAGCAGCTAACGTCCTTAGTTGAAGTTAATGCAAGTCAATCAGGGTAAAATTATTAAGATTTTGAAATGTATGAATTATCCGTCACATATAAATGGGCATCCAGGTAGTGAACGAAAAAGGTGGAAGAATCATTGTAAAAGGAGCTACTGGCCATGTTGTTCACTATTTTCAGGCGTGGGGATAATCCGAAACATCACTATTTTTCGTAAATTTAATCCAAAATAGATTTATTCACTTTTTTTTTTTTTGGCAACTGTTAAGTCTTTAACAGTGCTCTGTTAGCTGCAAACTTGACTCGGCTAAATTTTTTGGGTTCGTATCTTTGCTGATTTAATTAAAATTTATCTTTGCAAGCATTCTTTTATTTCGTTTTTTAAATTTTGTTCAGTTTTAAAAAAATTTATATCTGAGATCATTTTATAAGTAATTTTTTTCGATAAAGCGATATTTTTTTTTTTTGGAAAAATTTGTTTCCTTAAGTAGGACTTTGCGTTTTCTTTGTAGTCTCAATTCAGAGTCTTACTGCCTGGCTCACGATGCCGACCGATAGATAATGCTGAAATTGTAAACGAAAAATAAATGATTTGTGACCTTCAAACCATCCAATTTATTTATTTGTTTAGCTTTTATTCCAGTAAATAATTAATAAGTTAAATAACATCGGTTATTAGTGGAACGCAAACTAGATTTTTTACCTGTAAAAATCAAGCGATCGACATCATTCGATATAGTGAACCAGGCACTTTGAGTTTTTTCTCCATTTGGGGAATTAGGGAATTTCGTCTTGTTTGTTGCACAACTTAAGGGAATATCCTTTAGTTATTAATTGTGTTATATTCTGGTTTTTAAAATAATATAAAAATTACGAAAATTAACGATATCAACTTAATACGATTTGAAAGGTGACCCTTAGAATACCCTTTAATTGTCATTGTTTATTTTTTTTTTCTGGTACAATGTGACCCTAGCTGTGAAAACAGATGCCACTTAATATGAAAATAACACTAATTGATAGTATACCCTTTAATTATCGATGTTTTACACACAGACTGTGAAATTATCAAAACTTGGTCTCTTACATTCTCCCTGCCAGTATTACACTTCCTGCTGGAAAGCCCTATAATTTTTATTATTTTTTTTTTTTTTTTAATTTTTTTTAATACACTGTGCCTGTTCGCCGATATCGAAGAAGTTCTTTATTTCGAGCAATTACATTTGAAATAAAAACAAATTTTAAAGTTTTGCTTTTATTTGAAATGTAATTGTTCGAAAGAAAGAACTTCTTCGATATCGGCGAACAGGTAGTCTATTTTTATATCTGTGAAGCTTGTGTTTTTTTATGATCTGCAACATGCCATAGAATTCACATACTGCATTGCTCGCTTTCGCACATCCTTTACATTAGCGACCATAATTCAAGGAAGGACAGCTTAAAAAATCGTTCAGTGTAGATTGATGTTTTCTTTTTTGTTGCTCCTCATGCGGGACAAGTTGCAATGAAACATGCTGATGGTGATTACCAGAATAGAATAGGAGGGAGGGATTGATAATAAATGATTTCATATTACAATTCCCATTCAAACAATGACATACACACAGCCTCATACTCTCGCACGCACCCCCACACTCACTCACATACAGATTATAGTTATTAATATACATTTCTAATTTTCTGTTCTGTTCTGTTCGGTTTTGTTTTTTTTTTTTCTATTATTTCTAGATTGGTTTATTGCGTGGTGGCAGAATGTTGGCAGAAGAATCGCCACAATTTTTAAGACAACAATACAATGCCGATTCTTTAGAGGATGTATTCTTAAAATTATCTATTCTACAAAATATGGGCAAACGTAGGAGATCATCGATAGCACAGGAAATAATTGAACAAGTTGCTGTGCCAGCCATATCGAATCCAGCCTTAGATTTATCGGATGAACAAAATGCCACAGAAATATCGGGTGAATTTGGTGATAACATTTCAATGTCTTCGGCTGTTCGTGATCCGATTTCGACATCAGCTGCCCCAGCACCACCTTTGCCGCCAGAGCATGCGATACATGCCTCATTTTGGTATAATCTGCATGTAATGCGTTTGAATCATTTGCATGCGTTAATATGGAAAAACTTTTTATGGATGATGCGCAATGTGGGGTAAGTTTTTGAATTTGACGATAGCGTAGTTTGCATGCTTTTATTTCGTTCGTTTTACATTTCAGCGTAATGTTGTTCATTGTCGGTTTGCCAGTCGTGCAAATTGTCCTGTTCTGTTATGCTATTGGCCATGATCCGACTGGTTTGAAAATTGCTGTTTCTAATCATGAAATGACCGACGATATGATTATGCAACAATATTGTCCTGTTAATTTGGGCTGTAATCAAACAATGTTGAGCTGTCGTTATCTGGATATGCTGGTGAAGAACAAAAGTATGGTTTTGGTAAGTAGCGGCGAGTTTAAATTAAAAGTATGTAGTTGTACAAATTAAAGGGTAAAAAAGTTAAATTTTGCAAAAAAAGAAACACTAAAAAAAAACTAAGCAAGAAAGAAATGTGTATGATGAACGCATAGTTGGCTTAAACAATTCATTAGTTTTGGTTTCTTTAAAAACTACACATCTGCCTGTCGCGTCTATATAATCGAGTATTAAAACCAATTATCTCAGTTATAAGAAAAAAGTTTAGAACTTATAGTAAAGAATGGCCGTAATAAGCTTTACAATCCAAAACAAGCAAATATATGCTTTAAAGAGTAAAATATGCAAAAATATGCTCTAGAACATATTATTAAAAGTTTGTCCTCTCTATAAATAAAATTTTAGTAAATCATTAATATAAATCATTTGTTTAAAAATTGAGAAAAAAATTGTTTGCAAGAAATTAAAAATCGCTGAAGAAAAATTTTTTTAAATTTGGAAAAATTACTGATAAAAATTTCTATTTTTTTTATTAATTTTTTGGAAAAACAAATTATTAAATTTAAATGACATATTAAAATAAGCCAACGTCGCTGATGGGTAGAAATGTTAGTCTAATACTTCGAAGGTTGTCGGTTCGATTCCGGCTAAAGACCCTGGGTGTAGCCAAGCAAAACCCTTTTGGGTAATGTTTCTTATAATCGCCCTTAATAAAGGATGAAGTCCAAAATATTGGCACAATTATGAAATTAAGAGTATTCAATTTATTTCACCTATTTACATCGAGCTTCTTTATTTATTATTTATATCTGTTTTATTCGAGCTTAAGGTCTTGTATTTTTAAATAAATAATAAAATTGGTAAAATAAATATTCTCGAATAAAATAGATATAAATAATCAATAAAGAGTATAATATGCAAAAATATGCTCTAAAATATATTATTTAAAATTTCTAAACCTGCAAATAAATTTATAATAAACCTTTAAACTGCGCAAAATTTTTAGAAAATTTAAAAAAAAAAGTTCTTACATTAAATTGAAAATCGTTAAGAAAAAATTCTTTTTACTTATGGAAAAATCACAATTTTTAATTTTTAATTTTTTTTTTTTTTGTTGTAAAAATGTGTTTCAGAACTAAAAACTATTTAACTTTTCCATAAAAACTCAATAGAAATTGTCCTAATAATGCACTGTAGTCGGAAGTATGTATATTTGCTTTAAACAGCAAAATATAAAACATATTGGGTGCCGCCATGGCTGATAGGTAGCAATGCTAGACTTGTAGTCCGGAGGTAGTCGGTTCGATTCCTAGGTGTTTTCTGCAGACAAGCTATATTTTAGAATTAAAAAATATTGAAATTTTCCACAAAAACTCAATAGAAATTGTCCTAATGTTCTATGCTCTATAGTCGGAAGTAAGTCAATCTGCTTTAAAAAGTAATATATAAAAAATGTGCAAAATATATGCAAAAATATGCACTAAAAAAATTTATGCCAAAATTCTTAGAAAGTTCTGAAATGTTTTAATATATTATTACAGTCTTCATTTATTGCAGTGGAAAAAATATGCAACTACATATTTGTAGTTTTACTGTACATGGAACTTTCTATCTCTCTCTCTCGGTGTTTTATTAAAAAGTTCGGATATACATATATTTTATTTCGAATTTTTAATTCGTTTTTTAGTCAACGTCACATTCGTGCGTCTTTTAGGCTACCGAACGAATGTAGTGTATTTCAGGCTGAGATCCTAGCGATACTCAGGGCCACGGAACTAGTGACAGAACACGTAACTGAAGGCGTGGAGGTAACATTCTACGTTGACAGTCAGGCGGCGCTGAATAGAAAGGTTTCGAGAGTCTTTGTAGGCGCCTTGACTGGCCATTGCTCGGTTAGTGCGAGGACAAGCATATGGGAAAATGGCACTCCAGATTTCTGTAGGATGTGTGGGGATGAAGAGGAGCCAGAAACTATAGAGCTTATCATATGTTATTGCCCAAGGCTGCAACGCCATAGGCAAAGATGGCTGAGCAGACGTTTCCATAAGGGCATTAATGATATCGCGAAGTGCAAACTTGACGATATCAGGGGCTTTATCATGGGAACTAAATGGCTGAATGATGCATGATAACGGCCCTTTGTTTATCCTTGGACAGTAAGGAGACTAATTAGTCAATAAATTATAAATGAAGGGAATCACAATGGATCCAATTGGGTCTCCGAGTGGATGTGTATTTTACACTACCCTTCCTAACCTAACCTAACCTAGTCAACGTCAGAAGCAATTTATAGATTTGTATAAAATTTTTATTAAAATTATTTTATTAAATTACTGTAATTTTTAGTGACTTTTTTTAATATTTAAATTTCTTTAGGTCTAATTTTTTTTAATAAACTCTTAAATCAAATTTGATATTAAAAATATGACTGGCAAAGATCCACAAACCTCTAATTTACTTTCTTACACGTTTTATGTAGCCTGCAAAAAGATTTCTATTAATTTACCAAAAAAAAAAACTTAATTCAACTATTTCGGTGGTCTTAGTCCTTTCACAAGTTATAAATGATGTTCCTTAACTCTTGAATACATATATTTTTCAAATCATTTAAATGTCTTGTCAAGCTAATTTAAGACATAAATATGTTTTCTCTTTATTTGTGGTTTAGGATTTTTGGATGAATGATTTCCCATTTCATTTCAAATAGAAAACAAAAGAAAAAAGCAAAATGTCTGTTTTTTTTTATTCTATTTCGTAGTTGTTGTCTTGCCAACAAAACGCACCAACTCTCGGCTTCAACATTTATTTCATTTTTATCTGGTATTTTTGTTGTTGTTATTGTTATTGTTGCTGTTGTAGTTATTGTCGTATTAGCATTGTCCTGTCACAGGCTTCAATGCTTGTGGATAATATGAAGTTATATGAATCTGTGTGTATATGTATGTGCGTCTGTGTTTGCTGTTAATAGAAAATATTACATTTTCCTTTTCAAGGTGTATTATGAAGATGTTAGAACATCAGGTAATTTGATTCAATTTGTCAAAATGTTAATACGTTGTTACCGACCATAAAATGCTATTAAGCATGAAAATACTCACACCTACATTTACGGCAGCATCAGCAACAACAATGATAACAACAAATTGCCAATAATGAAAATATATTTCCAAATCGTACATATACGTAGAAATAAAAAGTAGGGGTCAAAAACAGCAAAAAAAAAAAAAAGATTAAAAGGAGGGGAGCTGGCTGGCTGGCTGGCTAAAGACCTTAAGTGCCTCATTCATTGCAGTTTATGATCATTTATGTATATCCCTTTTAACATTTCACTTACTCCTACACTTACGAGAAAATCAGCTCATATATTCATTTATTGTTTGAAAGACTGTTCAACTGACTGTTGGACAGAGAGTTTGCATTGTTAAAGTGTGTGTTTTTTTTTTTTTTTTTTCTTTTTGAAATGTTGTTGCTCTATCTGAAACAACCAACCAAATGACAACATTAAGCTCTAAGTAAAACTCTCTATTCATTGCAAATGAAAAAAAAAACAATTTTCTTGTTATGAGGACATAAAAACGAATGAAAAAAAATTTATACAAGAAAATATTAACAACACTCAAACAAAAGTAGAATTGTTTAAGAATGTCAATTGTCGTCGTCAACAACGTAATAATTAAAGAAATAAAATTTTAGGTATTACAAATTTGTAACAATTGTGAAGGATATTGACAAATTGCTGTTCCCGTTTCTGTAATAATTTTGATCATTTACAATTTTAACAAGAACGCCAGCAAATCCTTGAACGACAACTCTGAATTCTTCAGCAACACACATAATTTACTACTTGCAAATATATTAAATTTGTATTTTGAGACTATAAATGAAAAAGGACTTCCTGGTCCTGGTTATAAAAGTGTTTTTTTAATATTAAGGTGCTGTTTTGAATTTTTTGAGTGTAAAATTTCAATGCACAGAACAAATTTTTTTCGAGCGATTCTCATACAAATTCTACACTCATTTCATTCGTCCGTAATGTGGAAACAGCAACGTTATATTTACATGAAATGTATGTTTCATATGCTCTCCCTCCTAAAATCTGCATTTAAAAAATAATTTGTATATTTTAAAAATTGTTGGATAGTGTAACCTTATGAGAGCTAATGTGGCCTCTTCTCTTTTCATTGTTTTACAATAAATTTATGTTATTATTAGTGGTCTAAAAATAAAAACGATTTTAAAAAAACTGTAATAAATTTGTATGGAAAACTTTTAATTGTGACCCCAAAAATCAATCAACACTTAATAGAGAAAACTAAATTTTCAAACAAAAGTAAAACATTAAAAAAAGAAAAACTCCCCATATGCTGCAGCTAACAACAAATGAGACCGACTTTAAGAAAATTTTTGCGGGAAATAAATGGCAAAAAAAATATATATTAATTACCCCAAGCAGCGGGTCTTTTTTCCTCTATTTCCACTACTTCATCGTCATCCTCCTCCTGACTTTGCTGCTGCTAAAGCTTTTTAAGGTGTCACTTAATCCAAAAAAAATATGTATTCTTTTCTTTGAGGACTAACGAAAATCGTCAGCAGACTTGCAATTGTATTTGATCATTTTAACAAATTGCACAAGTCAACGAAATAATAAACTTCAGACCATAAAATAAAAGAGATTTCATTTATTTAATGTGCCACCAGTAGAAACGGGTCCTTTACAAACATATAGAGAAAACAGCAAGCGGCGGCGGCGGCGGCAGCAGTAAATATTGTGAGAGAAAAAAAATCAATATGTGACAAAGAAGAGAGAGAAATGAAGAAAATAGAAATTCATAAAACTTTAAAACAATTCAGGATTAATTTTCGTGGTCGTTTATGGGTGGTGAACACCAAGCTACACTATTTCTTTAGAGAAATTATTGAAAGATTTATGAGCTGCCATTAAATAATTGCAATTGCAGCGCATTAGTAGGGGTATTCAGAGCAGAAGGAAAGAATGTAACATGCTAAAGTTTTCAAATAAGCTAAACAAATTGGCGCTGACTAAGGACCTGCAATCGGTGCCTGGTCAGGACAATTCAATCAATATTATAAATTTCTCTAATGTCCATTATTGAGTCATTGTATTAATTCTTTTTGTTGGGCTGTTTATGTAATGAAAGCATAGCGATGGCTATTAAAACCTTTTAAGATATCAGTTGATACTATTTCAGGCTAATAACCTGTATATGCCAATGCCTTTCGCACAACTCTTGCATTTTAATGCAGAGAAAAGATTTAAGATTTTAATACCTTTTGTTGGTTCAGTTTTTGACTAAATTCTTAATAATTGATTCATTATGAGCGAAATCAAAGAAATTTGTTGTCCGTTTTTTAAAATTAAACTTGGTTTTTTTTATAACACTCTCACATTTCAAAGCTGAGAGCAACGAGATGTATCGTAATATTGTTTTCACTTTTTTTTTTGCAAATGAGAGCAATATATCTTTTCATCTTTAGCAGAGAATAAAAATATTGTTTTTATATTTTTATTTCTCTTCCTTGCAATATAGCCGTCTTTAGTGCCGGTATAATGGCTTCCACTACAAGTAGGGTTCATCCCCTCAATGTGATTCCTTATAAAAAAATTCTTCTGATCCTCATCCTTAAAAAAACAAGGATATTTTGTTTTTTATCACTTAAAAACTAATAATCGACATGAGTGGTGTCGAAATACAGCTTAAAATATTCCATGAAGTGTTAGAAAATTTTCTCTTCAATATACAAGGTATAACCCATGCACTGTGGGCCGGATCTGTAAAAAAAATTATTTCCAAAAAAATTTTTTTTTTTATTGGAACGAAAACTAAGTGGATCGTAAGCTCCAAAATTAGGCACCGATCGAGTCTTAACATTTAAAAAGTTCTATTTTATGGCTGTTTAGTTAAAACCGACTACGAAATACAGCTGACTATGCAGATTGGTCTGTTGGCCTGAAAATAAAAGGATTGCTAAAAATTTTGTGTTTTCACTATGGAAAGAAAACTAGATTGCTCAGATGGTTTAACCCTTAAATGCATAGTATTATTTTTTTTTATTTTTTATGTAGATATACATCACTTTGTTTTTTTGAAAATAAAAAGAAAATTGAAATTAAAAAAAAAATTTTCTAATTTTTTCCCTTAACTACACTTATTTACGGATTGGTTTTTAATTTAATTTAAAAAATGTAAATTCATGCACTTAAGGGGTTAAAGTTAGGCACCGATACGGTCTTAACATTTAAAAACTTCTATTCTATGAGTTTTTAGTTAAAACAATCTGCGAAACGGCGATGACAATGCTGGTTTGCCTTTTAGGACAGCCTAAAAGTAGGCACTTTTTTTATATTTTCAATTATTGCTCATTTGCAATACTTTCACTTTGTTAATTAATTACGTTCTCTTTTATTCCTAATTACCACAAATGCTGTTAGTGTTTATAATTAAGATTTCTGTGATTAGCCCAACTGTTGTTTGTTTAACACTCAATACAATTTAATTGCATAAGTTTATTTATTCTTAATTTCACATTGAAGCGATGTGAAAATAAAACTCTTAACAAAAATCTACCTGCTAAACTTAAGTTGGGCAAATACATTTTTGTGACAACTTTATTTACGACCATACGACAGTGTATTAAATAGAAAGGAAAATGCAATTAAGCTAATAAAAATTTACAACTTTTCTGTTTGTTTTTTATTTTTTTTTTATTTTTTATTGTTGTTGTTGCTTTTAGACATACACCACTAGCGACGAGGAAGCCAATGAAATGGTGCGACGTGGCAAAGCTTGGGGTTCATTAGTGTTCGCCAACAACTATACTGATACTTTGGTGGAACGTACAGAAAATGGTCGCTTTGCCGACGATGCAACAGTAGAATATTCTGATCTTAATGTAAGACTGGACATGTCGAGTGAGTAAAACAACGAATATTATTTTCTTTTTAACATTTTTTTTTAATATTTGTTTCCTTCTTTCTTTCTTTTTTTTTGTTAGATCAACAAATCTCTACTTTGCTTTATCGTGATTTGCAGTATGCCTTTTTCAGTTTTGTGGAAGATATTTTAGCTGATTGCAATTTAAATCCCAAACTTGGTCGTGTTCCTGTGAACTGGCAAAAACCAATTTATGGCTTTAATAATCCAAATTTCACAGACTTTGCTGCTCCCGGTGTCATTCTTACAATTATATTCTTTTTATCGGTGGCCATTACTTCAGGCGCGATGTTAATCGAACGTAATGAGGGCATGTTAGAACGTTGTTTAGTGGCTGGCATAACGGGGCCAGAAATTCTTTTGGCACAAGTTTTAACTCAGTTTACGGTCATGTTTAGCCAAACTGTGTTTGTCTTATTGGTTAGTTTTTACTTTTTCCAATTGACAATTGTGGGCGATATTTGGTTGGTCGTGGGCTTGTGTGTCTTAAATGGTTTGTGTGGCATGTGTTTTGGTTTTGTTATTGCCTGTGCCGTCGACACTGAACGCACTGCCACTTATGTAGCCATGGGCTCATTTCTACCCATAGTCATGTTATGTGGCATTATATGGCCCATTGAGGGCATGTATCCTTTGTTGCAGTTTGTCACCGTTTTCTTGCCACTGACCAAGCCTACAGAATCGCTGCGTTCAATATTACAACGTGGTTGGGACATGTCCAACCCCTCTGTCTATTATGGTTTCATATCGATTTCTTCCTGGGTTTTAGTTTTCTTAATACTGACCATTTTACTATTGAAATTTAAAAAAGGTTAAAGGACACGCGAATGGACATTTTAATCATGTCGAGTTTATTTTCGGGTTTAAGTTTAGTCAAATTACGAGTATTTAAAAATAGTTTTCTTAAATATAAATATTGTTTTGTTTTTCCTCAAATTTCATTACTTCATTAATAATTTAAATGTATTTTCTCATTTTTCATTCATTATTATTATTTTTTTTCGAAATATAAATTATCCTGTAGTCATAAGGGTTAACTATGCAAATGGAAGTTAGAATTTAATCTTCAGTTAACTTCTGTTTAATGTACAGGAATGTGCAGGTATTTTCTAAGGGTTTAATTAAGAAACAAAATAAGTCAATTAGTTTTTAATGATCGTAGTGGCTTTCAGCAGTAGGGGTATATTTAAATAAAAATATTAAAAGAATATGCTTTCGATCAGTAGTTTTCAAAGATTACGCCATAATTCAAAGTCTTTTTTATATTCTTATTAAAATATTAAGTATAAGTTTTATACAACAACATTTTGTGGTTTAAAATAAATTTAAAACAAGAAATAAAATGCTGGGGTTTTTTTTTTGATTTCACATACGAGTATTTTTAAAGTTTAAGTGACTTTGGTGTAAGTAAAAAAAAATGTTTTCTATTAATTTATTGTAAATAAAGGTAAGTTTGAAATAAATAATATTACGAATATATATGATTATTTCTATATATTTTTTTTTTTTTTTTTTTGTAAGACCAGCTCACAAGGAAACGGATATAGAAGAGAAGATAGATGTTGAAAATATGGCAGGCTGAATTCTTTTACAACTCTGCTAATGAGTTAATAATTTAAATTTTCATTAATTCAAGTATTAAACTTAAGCCGAAATAATATTTCGTTTTAATAGTATTAACATGTATGGGAAATAATATGTAGGGAGTGGCATTTTTTGTGACAGACTTTATGGCGACATTATTTCACCGATTTTGACAAAAGTTACACCAAATTAAAACTATTTATCATGGTAAAACTAACAGGTATGCGTAGTTCGACAACAACTACAATAATCCAAAAAACAACATGTATTTTGTGAGTGTAAAGTACTCGCTTTAGATCAAAATACACAAACAAATTTAAAGCATTTTCTTACGTATGAGTACCATTTTTTATGTACTCTCTTTAAACTGCATCAGTTTGTATGAAAATTTGCTATAAAGCGAGCTCAGTCAGCTGTGCCAGTAAGCTCACCTGTTGGATACGCCTTGCTATTTATGTACAGAAGTGAATAAGATATCGTCGAAGATATTATGCGATTAGTATTTTGGGAGCTACAACTGGTTTTCCAAAAAATTTAACAACAATAAGAGATTATTTTCCTTGTTCGAATGTGGGAGAATTTGAGGACTATTAAAGAGAGATTCGTAGTAAAAAGATTATGCTCATTGAAAGGTATTTGGTTATGTATTGCTTTTTAAAAGATTTTTTTATGATAATTTATGTATAATCATAAAGCTACGTTTACATTTAACAAATATTTGGCCAAAAAAACGTAACCACTAGTTTTGCTTAGGGATAGTGTCATTTAACTTGATTTTTATAAAGCAAAATAAAATTAATTATTCAATACGGTTTTTAATAAATGCGAACCCATAATTAAAAAAATATTGTAACAAAAGGAAATAAATTATTAGTTTCTTTCTTGGTTACGTTTTTTGCGACAAATATTTGTTAAATGTAAACGTAGCTTTAAAAAGAAAATTATATACATTGGGAATACGGTCGATTGTGTCGACCGTTGGTTATACAATGTATTAATAAATTCATAAGCGACGATAAGCACTTATTGAAGGTGAAAGCTTCACAGTCAGTTGATAACTGAAAATAACAATTCAGATTTTTATATACGCATGTGCCGAATCATATTCGAGTACACCCCTTTCCTGCAGTCGGCATAGCTAGCTAATGTCTAGCTATTTCGCTAACTATCATCCATTACTACTAACTACCAGACTAACTACTAGCAATGCACTCGACTCACGATTTTAACATGGGGATGCCATTGACTTTATTCAATTGACACGATCAGACCGATGAGATCACTGGTCAGCAAAACCCAACATTTTCGCTAGTCGAATTGTACCAGTTACTTGTAGATGACTTATGACATTTCCTTAATGAAAATACTACAGAAATTTAAATTTTTTGCATTTTTGTTTATTTATCAAATTTCTTTTTCAATATTTATTATTTTCTATTCAATATTTCAATATTTATTTTAATAAACTTCTGCTCATTTTACCTTTAAAAAAACAAAAATTTTTTTTTTACTAAAAATTTAACATTCACTCACCACTAACTTCCAATTGTAAGTGACGATAAAACAAAATCATAACGCTTACATTGTGCGTGTACATGTACATGAGTGAGATAGTGAAAAGGCGAATTATAGCATTACTTGTGGCCACTTTAGTAGTTAGTCGATTTTTCGTTAGCAAAATACCTAACGATTTCGAGTCAATTTCTTTTTTTAAAACTGCAGGGTTACTAAGTCATATATGAGTATTTTATACACATATTCATATTTCAAGAACATAATGTATGATAATTACTTTTAATTTGGCTGATTGACAATACGAATTGTCTTAAGACAAATTTTAGAACACTAGTTCAAGACTCATTTGATGGCTTCGGAAAACAGATTTCACGTACAGACAGACGGACAGCGGGACAGACGGACAGCTGGACAGTCGGACAAAGTTTATTCAACTTTATTATATAGAGAATCAAAAATATATAAACTTTATGGGTCTCATATGAATATTTTGGATATTAAGCATGAAGAGACAAACTTTTAAAAATCCTTATAGATTAAATGCATGAATCCACGTCAACATTATCATACCTTCAATTGAAGGCCATTCACATTCTCTAATGAATCCCTAATCCGGATTATTTCTACTCATTTCTTTCCTGCAACCAAATTAAATTATTAATTTCAATACTTGGCTTATTTAAATTGTTTACTTATTTCAATTAAACATTTTTTTTATTCCATTATTGGTATTGAACATAGAATCACATGTTTGTAACACATGGCCTTAGACAACTCAACCACATCTCTGAATATTAAAGTCATCAAATTGTAAATTGTTGAAATTTTTAATTAAAATAATTGTTCTATTCGGCTGTCTTCAGAGATTTTATGATCCACCCCCACCCCCCGGTAAAGCTTTTTAATAATTTTTCAGTGCGAAATTTCCAATCCGTAACAAATCTTTAACCCCCCTTGGAGCGTTACCTGTTAGTATCATATTCGAATATAAAAATCGTCATATAAAAACCAAGAAAAGCGGCTTTATTATTTTAGTTTTTTTATTTCCGATATTGAAACAGAGGCAACTAAAAAAGTGTCTAATCCCTTTTTATAATTGAGTTGAGTACATTTTGGGTTTAAATTTTTAATCACAATTTGTGTAAGAAAATTCTTAAATATCTACTTATGATCGGTTTCGATTATACATACAATTGGTTTGAGTAGAAAATTTTTATGAAAACCACTCAGTTTTTTTTTAGTGACTCCCATACAAATTTTCTACACAAGTAATTTGTCTGTATTTTGGAAAACACACCATAAATTTAATACCATTTTTTTTTATTAAAAAAATTTTTAGCTCCAACACATGAGTACATAAATGAGTGCACTAATTTCGGCTTATGTGCCACACACTGCTCATGAGTGAACATGAACTCTGTATACTGGGCACGCACTCATATTCTCGTAATGGAGTTTAGATGGAGTTCAAACCTTGACGTTAATTTTGTTAATTTATGGGTGGCTTCACTTCATTCACCTCAGTGAAGTTGTTGTGCAAAAATTAATTTAAAAAAGTCTTTTGTTTTTTTTTTTTTTTTTTTTTTTTTTAAACAGGAGCAGCACTCAGGGGATGACCCCTTCGTATGCATTGCACTATGCCGGAACTCAGGGAGAGGGATAGGGTAGAGAAGATAGATGTTGAAAATTTAGAAGACTTAACTCTTTCACAACTCTGCTTTGTGCGTTATTTTAATTTTTAAGGCAGTGTTGAGGCGTCTCCGGTGTTAAGTAGACGCATTAACTTTGTTAAGCTGTATTAGCAGGCATTTTATTAATTGTTTTACTTCGCGCCGATGTTTCTGCTAACCGACGAAGGAGGGCGATGTTGTGTACATTAGCTTGGAACAGCATCAATCGCTATCGGAACAGTCTTTTAGTGACCAGTCCGACAACAATCAATACACTGTCTCACTAATGTACATTAGAGAAATTAATGATGTTGATTGACTTGCTCTGGCCAGGGTTTGAACCCAGGCACCAAGTCATTGTTTGCTTAGTAGTCAACGCGCTAACCACTTCAGCCAACACTACCACCCTCTTTGATCTCTTTTCTTTATAGAAAAACTAATTTTGTAACAATTTGAATATTTCCACTGTTAATTAAATGAGATATTTTTTATTCATGGAGTCAAGCTGCTTTTCTATTCATGTTTAATTAGTATACACTTATTTTGTTCTGGTCTAATTTGCGCTCTTATAAATAAGCAAATTGTTTTGTCTAACCACATTCATTTTGTGTTTTACCTTCAATTCAATGCCACAGATACTTACACACGCACACATATAAATATACATAGAAAAAATAGCCAACAGCCAACAGCCAAAATGAATAATTGTAGTAACTTCAATGGCAATAACCTAAATTATTACTACTAATTATTTCGAAATATGTTTTTATAGATTCACTATATGTGGCTTCCTTGTAACTTATTGTAAAGCCGTGCCTTGTAAAATATATCTGGTCTATAATTCTTTTTTGTGTTTTCTCTGCGAGTTAAAATAAAATAAATTCCAACTCATTAAGTTGGTCATAAAATGCTAAAATATTACAATTAATTTTGTTCAACTACCAACACACACACACACATACACACAAAATAGCAACAGCAGTAAAAAATTGTAGTCAATAAACAAAAATATAAACACGCACACACAGGCACACAGAGGCACACACACATAGGCACACACATGCAGGCAAACACAGACACTTTTAAAGCAATATATGAATGGCCACAATATGGAGCCAGGGTGTTTGTTCGGAGAAACCAAAATGTTTAGTCCTTTTTTTTCTGTAATCCCCTCATACTCTTGAGCTTTAGTTCAAATATTTTATAAATTTTTAAAAAGGAATTGAATTAAATTATATTCCACTGTAACGGATAAACGTTCAACAATTGACTATTTGAACTCTTTTTTTTTTTTTTTTTTTTGGCCGGTCTTTTATTGGTTCGACGAAAAAGACAAAAAAAAAAAAAACGAAATGTTTTATGTAAAAAATTAATTTCTTCTCTCGAGACATTATAAATTGTGTGCGTTATTTATGTTGGTTATTACTAAAAATTGCGTATGCCTGAGTGACTGATGATGATGTTGTTGTGGAAGCAGGCAATTCTAAGAAAGGACACGATTTGCGTCGTCCCACATTTACTTGGAAAATTAAATATTTTCTTTGTTATAATTTGAGTAAATGTCAGAGTTTTTATTATTCTTTATTGCATTATAAAGAACAACTTAAGCAACTTTTTCTGAACAACATAATAATATTAGCAGGCAGGCAAATGAAAAGAACGCGGAGAGAAGAAGAACAATAACAAAGTAAAAGAAAGAAAATAATTCAAATTTCCTATTTTGTTGGTTGTTAAAAAAAAAGGAAAGAGCTTGAAATGTATTTTTCTTTTTTGTTGTAGTCAGAATGTAACAGATGTTAAACATCAAGTTAATTGAGCAATTAATTAACACACCATTACAAAATTTTACAAAGAGGGTGTGTGTTTTGGTATAAATGTAAAAATGAGTTCGCCTCAGTGTATGCTTGTGTGTTAAATTGTTTTTATTTTAACTACCACACGTTAAAAAGGATTATAAATAAGTTGAGTAATTTTTAGATCGTGAAAAAGTTTTGTTTTAGAAGAAAGCAAATGAAATGGTAATAAATTTGAAAGCAAGAGAACAAAGGATTTTTATTTTAAATTATAATTGAGAAATGACTGACACGCAAATCAAGCCGGGAATAGTTGAAATTGATTAAGATTATTTGAAACCGTCAAGGGCGCAGTTTTTAAAATGAATAATTATAAATTTTTTTTCAAAAAACGAAACAATTTTAAAAATAAACGGAAAGAAATTTTCAAAATTTTGAATAGATTTTTTAGAGTTTTCTTTGCTAGTATTTCGTTCCATATGTACTTAAATTGTACAATTCATATATATATGATATAATTTTCCAAAATCTCTTCAGTAATGATGGAAAATTTTACTCAATTTTTTTTAAATCATCATCGTGGTAATTATTGAATTCTTTTAAAATTTAAATCTTTAAATTTAAAATTTAGTTTTTTCGAAAAAGGATATATGGAAGTTGGAGATGTCCTTGCAGTGAATACACTAAAACGAATATATTTATGTTAATTTAAAAAGTTCGAACGCATGTTAATCATAAATACACATAAAACTTACTTTTTGATAAAAAGGATATATGGAAAGAAGTCATCTTCCTGCAACGGGCGAAAAAAAACAACTTATAACCGAAATACACTCCATAATTTAAAAAAAATTATAAATTTTTGAATCATTCTAATCATAAATTCAGTTTAACCAGAGTCAGTAAGAAACAGGATGTATGGGAGGTAGCCATATCCTCGCACTGAATAAACTAAAATGAATAAAATTAAATTTTTAAGAAAAAGGATATATGGGAAGTACACATGTCCTCCCACCGAAGAAGTTAAAACCCATAATTTTTAAAACATTTATAAGATTCTTGTGTATTCAAAAAATGCAGATAAAATTTATTTTTTGAGAAAAGGATATAGAGGTGGTAGTCATTTCCTTGCACTGAACGAAGCAAAACGAATATTTTTTTAAAATTTAATTTAAAATTATTAATGCATTGTAACCATAAATCCGGATAAAATTTAACTTTTGAGAAAAAGGATATACGGGAGGTAATCATGTCCTTGCATTGAACAATTTAAAACAAATAATTTCGTTATTATTTTACAGTTTTTAATGCATTGTAACCATAAATGCGGAAAAAATTTAGCTTTTGGGAAAGAGGATATATGTATGTATGTATAGGAGGTTGCAATGTCCTTGCAGCAAATGAGTTAAAATCTATAATTTTTAAAACATTTATAAGTTTCTAGTGTATTCTAATCATAAATCCGGATAAAACTTAACATTGGAGAAAAAGGATATACGGGAAGTAATCATGTCCTTGCATTGAACAATTTAAAACAAATAATTTCGTTATTATTTTAAAGTTTCAGGTTCGTTGGAATCACAAATCCGGATAAAATTAACTTTTGAGAAAAAGGATATATGGAAGATAGTCATGTCCTTGCACCAATTGAGTTAAAAATTATACTTTTTCAAATATTTATAAGTTTATAGTGCATTCTAATCGTAAAGGCAACAAAAAATTGTGTTTCTAAAAAAAGGATATATGAGCGATAAGCAAGTAGCTGCTCTGAATGAAACAAAATTTGCAGCCGAACAAAAATCCGTAATTTTTAAAACATTTACTAGTTTTAATCTCATTCTTATCATAAGAACAGCTAAAAAGTATTTTTTATACTCATATCCTTGTACGGGTTTTACTCAATCCTTCCTTAAGAACAAACCACATAGTCAAAGACGAAATTCTATTGAATTGATTGATTGGGAGTTGTCAAGCATACTAAAAAGCTTTTAGATACGCTTTCCAATTTGCAATTTATCTTAATAGAGTTATATTTCTTTATACATTTCAATAAAACTTATTGCTGCAATCCATTTAACAGAAACGCAAAAATCATGGGCCATTTAGTATTTGATTTCTATCAAAATTCATAAAAACTTTTATCTATTTAAAATATTATCTTACGTTCACACTTTTTTGATTTCTTTATTTCTTTCCTTAAATTCAAATGCTCTCATAAACATAAGAAGAGCATGTCATTATCTTTCAAATAGTTTACGTACGAACACACTCACCCACACACACACACATATACCCAGCTACAACAAAATTACTTATAAATATATTTTTACATCCTTGCAAAGCAATAAAAATAGCAGGAAACAATAAATGTTATTTTATGGTTGGCATGTCAAACGGCCATCGTGACTTTTTTTTACACACAAACAGAATTTTGTTTGTAGGGGGCAGGACAGTAAACCCCAAAAACAAACAAACAAAAATTGCCAGAAGATTTTGTTCTCTTTATGTTGTCAATGTTCGTTTACAACAAGGAAAACAACTGAAAAAGCATTAAAATAAAGCTATTAGTAGTTAAGAAAAGTCCATAAAAATAGAGCCGCTAGCAGCCACATACATGGTTAACACTCCTAAAGGAAATAAAAAATTTAACAAAATCGGTTTATTCGTTTTGTAAGAAGGTTTTAGGCCAAAACAAGCCACACACAAATTTATAGCTGTTTGTAACAATATGGAAATATACAAGCGACCTAAAACAAGTCATATAAGTAGATAAAACGATATAAAAAAGGACGAAATATAAAAAAAAAAAACTTTTAAGAAAAAGATGGTAACAGTAGATAAACACTTAATTTGACAAATTTCCTAAAGTCTCAATTAACTCAATTAAGAGATAAAAGAAATAAAATGAAAAGAAAATTATCAATAATATTTTTAATTTTATTCAAATTTAAACAAAATTAATGGCTCGATTATGGATTGCAACCGAACTTCAGTTGCGTTGCCAGCCCGCAACTGAAAATTTGTGATTGCCAGAAAAGCAATAAGTACAAACAGAAACTGGCAGCTCTCAGTTGCCAGTTGCTATCCATAATACAATTTTCAGCAACTGGCAACTCAACTGGGGTTCGGTTGCCATCCATAATCGACCTATAAATGTTTTAGTTTAAACGTAGAACAAGAGCAACTTTTCTAAACAGAGAAATTACATTTTATACTTATAAAGGATGTCAAATAAAAATGCACTCAACTTCCGACTTCCGTTTCAGACTTGTGTTTGTCGTACTTCAACCCAGAGCCAAAGCATAAATATTAAAACTAACAACTTTACTCTTAAGAAATTTACTTCCGTTTGTAAGAAAGAAATCAAAAGCTAAAACGTCTGTCCAAAAAGAAGTCCTTGTTTTCGAAGGAAAACAACAAAGATGCTGGGTAACAAATTTTATATTCAAACAAACATAAACACTCGAACTGGATTAATGCAAACCAGCTAAATAAACGTCAAAACAAGCAGTTTCTTTCACTAAAATACCAAAATAGCACGCACAAACTAACGCATACGCATAAGCTGATGGCATGTCGCATCTCCTTTCTATAACTTTTCCTACTAGTACTACTACTACAGCTGCTACTGCTACTGCTATAGTTGCCATTAGCCCATTAGTTTATTTTGCTCGCTGTATGTATTAAAAGTTAAGTCTCGCCTTAGGATTTTCAATACTTTCTGAAATTTCTTCTTCTTGTTATACTCTGTAGAAGGAAAGTAATCCCTTTTACATAGTTTGCGTGCTACTTACAATTTTCTACGCCCTGTGCAACTACTCCCTGTCTCTTTACATGGCTGCTTAATAATTTATAGTGTGTCTATATGGGTGGGTGTCTGTGTGTCTTAAATCCGATTTTTATTCTTATTACTTTTCATTTTATGCGTTGAACAGAGATTTTCTTTAAGTGCCAGTTTTAAAGGATATGCTGTTGTTATTGTTCTTGCTGTTGTCTTTGTATGTATGTACATTAAAGGTGTTCTTATTAGTATGGTGAAATTTCAAAATGTTTTGATTCCAGTTCGCCGGCCTGATTTTGCTTCCTTTATGTTTAAAAATTAATTAGGTAAAATTTGGAGCGAATCCGATAACTCTTAATGGACCCGGAAACGACTTCAATATACCTCTATAGAAAATTTTTTTAAAAATTTTCGACACAAAATCAAGAGTATATATTTTTACCATCTCCGATTTTAATGAAATTTGACGTATGTACTCTACTCTTACGCGCGTATCGCATGGCGAAGGAATTAGTTCGATACCTCTTATGGTTCCTATTGTATATTCGTCTAAACTTGGGCATCTCGGCCATTTTTGCGAAAATTCGTCATAATCAAGATTGAATAATTTTAGAGTTCATCATCAGATATTAATAATATTGGTGTCATTTGAATTCTTTCAGTCTACATTTAACAAATATTGCTTAAAATGACATAGCTTCTATTTTTCATTTGCGATGTCGTTGTTATGTATTTGCAAAAAGTAAAAAGAACAAAATGACAGTTTTAAATAATTTTTTCGAACAAATTTTAATTGATTTGAATAAAATTAGTTTCTGTATCTGCACTCGAAAGAAATTTACTCAGTTACAAAAATTTACTATTTTTTACAGGATTTAAATTTAACGTTTTACTTGAGCCGAGGGATATATTTACCATATTTTTTTTAATGAATTTTAGTATAAGGGTTTTTTTTAATGTATATTTCTTAAAATTATGGATTTAATATTAGATCAGATTTTTTATAGGATGGATATTTCTGTCGGTAAGTCTCAAAAACCTGAAGCAAAAATTGTTTTTCCTCTTCATCATTGGTTAATATTCTGTTAGTCATGTATGAATTTAATGCCTCTTTCAGCAGTGTCAATTACAACAAATAAGTCCTTTCAGAATGTCCAACCTTCCTGAAATTCAAATGATGTTTCCCAAGTTGAGGGATCAAAGTCTAGAAATTTCAGGGATAAACTAAACCGACTGAAGAAATACATTGTTTTCTCTGATACAAAATCACATAAGGAGTATTTTTTAAAGTCTATTAAATTCGAATAGTATCGACCGCTTTTTTGGGCATTTGATCTTTTCTCTGGGAGTGTTTTTTGAATATTTTTCCACTTTTCATATAATTTTAATAATTTGACAACACACTTATGACCTTCTCAAATCGGTATACGTGCTTAATGCCAAAAAATTTGAACTGCTTCGATTTCCAATTTTGACTTTGCTTTGCTAAAAGAAGAACAAAGCGCATATTGTAAAATAGGACTTAATAGGACTGGTGAGAAACATTTACACCCAAATCAATTTATTTTAAATTTTCAATGGCCTTACGTGTTGTAACGATTGAAGTGCTTGGTGAATTTCCCGCAGTCGATTTCGACATCTTAATTCTTATATGTATCAGGCATGTTCCAGAAAAGTAAAAGTAAATGAAGTTTACTTTTCAAACTTCTTATTTTCAATTTTACATAAAAATGACAGATCACAATCACTATTTATGTTTTCGTATGGAATTTATAATACGTATATTCATTACGAACAGCAAACTTTTGGTTTTGCAAAAAATCAAAAAATAGAAAGTTTGAAAACTAAACTTCATTTACTTTTCTGGAAGATGCCTGTATATGATTTTATAACTTAACACCACTTGAATTGTAAATTAATTAATTTTACTCTTAAGAACTCTCTTTACTCCGATCAACACTTACATTACAAATGAAAAAAATAAACTAAATCACGGTTTTTCCAACAATGTCATTTGTCGGTTTAATCACAATGTTTGCAAATATGTTCCGTTATCAGCAGCGACTGTAGCGGAGGAATACACAATTTCTAGGAATAGCTTACACAAACAGTAAAGAGTTTTAAAGTAATAAATTTTAAAGTTTTTAACTTTTGAAATTTTAACGTTAATTCAACTACGAAAATATCCACAGGGGGGTGGCACAAAAAATACGAACTTTTCGCAAAAATGGCCCAGATGCCCAGAAGTTTAGACGGAAATAAAATCGGAACCATAAGAGGTATCGAACTAATTCCTTCGTCATGCGTTACGCACGTAAGAGTAGCGTATATACGTCAAATTTCATTAAAATCGGAGATGGTAAAAATATAAACTCTTGATTTTGTGTCGAAAATTTTTAAAAAATTTCTCTGTAGAGGTATATTGAAGTCGTTTCCGGGTCCATTAAGAGTTATCGGATTTACTCCAAATTGGATTTACATACTTTTGTAGCACAAAGGAACAATAATCTGCCCGGCGGATTATAAAAATCCGACATTTAAAAATAAGAACACCCTTAATGTACATCAACATTTACATCATGTGGCTAATAAAAATTCCATGATTGTCTGCTATCCTAAGTTCATTAAAGTAGTCGTGTAAAATTAGAACAATATAATTTATACTAAAATGAAAAGGAATGAAAAAAAAAACAAAAGAAATATTTACGAAACGCGGCCAAGAAAATGTAAATAAGAAATAAGAAATTTTGCGATAAATGCAAAATAGTTAAAAGGGTTGATTAAGATGACAGCCGTAGTGAGTGGTTGGTTAAATTTCTCATAGTAAAAGTCTTTCCATAAAAATTTGATTTTGTAGTTTAGATTTTAGAAGAAAACGCATTATGTAGCAAAACATACTGTAGGTCCTGGCAGTTTAAAATTACAAAGAATTTAAAATTAAAAATAATATATTTCAAGATTTCTAATAACTGATTTGCAATTATTAAAAAAAGTTTAGGAACATAAACATATTTTCTCAATTAAGACAGTCAGCCAATCCTTTACAAAAAATTTTCAAGGACCACACTGCAAACAAACCCACAAATCCATTCAAACAAAAAAATATTTAAAATTCATTCTCTAATGGAATGTATGCAATATTTTTGCAAATTGTGCGACAAAACTTACCGCAAAAGCGAAAAGTAATTTTTTAAAATCGGGTTTTGAAAATAGGAGCTTCTAAATTTGTAAAAACAAAATATTTCAGGTTAAACAACTTGCCCCCCGATTTTATGGGACTAATTTTAGCAAAGCCTTTCAAATCCAAAAAAAAAAAAAGAAATTTGAATTTCAGTGCAAAAATAAAAGAGCCTTGCTAAGATATACCAACTTGTCCTACCAATCCCATCCCCTTCTTTTGCACTTCAAAAAAATAAAAATTATGGGACAAAGCTGCAAGCAAACCTGTTCAAATAAACGAAAAATATTTTTATATTATTATTATTACGAATAAGCGTAATTATTATTTGAACTTATATTGATTTACATATGAAAAGTAATATTATCAGGCTCAAGTTCAGTTCAGTTTTAAACGAAAAATTTTAAATAAAACGAGAATTTTCAAAATTTTTAAGAAAGTGTTAATCGAAAATCAATCGAAAGGATGCATAAAATAAATCGGCCTATAAATAAGGCGTTAATAAATGTTTAAATCAGCATATCTTGGCTTGCCTTGTATTAAAAAATACATCATTGTAGATCAAAGCTGGTAAAAAAAAAGTCAAGTCCGGTAAAAAATATGTTCCAAAAATCGGTGATAAGTAAATATAAGTAAGTTTTTTTTTTTTTGGTGGGGGGGGGGGGGGGGGGACTGTGGAATTTGTGTTATGACAACTTTCTCTGTTTTATGTTTAATATTAAAAAAAATTATGCCTCCACACTTCAAACGAACTCATTCAAAGCAAAAAAAAATTAATCAAGAATTTATGTTTTTAAAAAATTTTATTTCTTTATTGTGGGTTGATAAATCTATATGCATTTCGTTGGTTGCTAAATACCAACGGGTGGTGTTGGCTGAAGTGGTTAGCGCGTAGACTACTAAGCAAACAATGACTTGGGGCCTGGGTTCAAACCCTGGCCAGAGCAAGTCAATCAACATCATTAATTTCTCTAATATACGTTAGTGAGACATTGTATTAATTGTTGTCGGACTATTTAAGTGATGAAGGCATAGCATTGGTCACTAAAAAACTGTTCCGACAGCCATTGATGCTATCCAAGCTATTGTACTCAACATCGCCCTCCTTCGTTGGTTAGCAGAAACATCGGCGAAGTGCAACAATTAATAAAATGCCTGCTAATACGGCTCTAGTTCATGTATAAGTAAATGAGTTTTGGAATTTTTCAAACATAAATGGTAAAGATCTACTGATGAGTAGGTATTTAGCAACCAACGAACTGCATATAGACTAGTGATGTTACGAATACTCGTATTCGTATTCGTATTCGACTATTCGACTATTCGCCAGTTTTAAGATATTCGTATTCGTATTCATATTCGTAAATTCAAGCGAATATTTTTCGAATAATTTTCCCATACATTTTCCAAAAAAAAATCATACAAAAGTTTAAAAAAAGTACATAAAGTGTAAAAAAACATATTAATTTTTATTAAAAAAAAACCCAATGTATTTCACGCAGAGTAAAAAAAACTAAATCTGAATGTATGTAAGTAAAATAATTAAAAAATGTTCTGTAGAGGTTTTCAAATTCGGCATCTTAATGCAATAATAATGTTAAATCACTAAATTTTTTTTTCATTTATAGTTACTAACGCAAAGGCAGGGATTTTTTCCAATTAAATTTGAAATATAAACCTCAAAAGAAATATTCGTATTCGTATTCGGCGAATACTGTTTTAAATATTCGTATTTGTATTCGTATTCGCGAATACTAAAAATTGATATTCGTAACATCACTAATATAGACTTGCTAACCCGAAACAAATAAAATTTTTTAAAAAAATAAGAAAATTTTTTTTAAATAACCCTCCATACATCGAAAACTTTTCCGATAATGAATGTTTCGGGGTAACCAAATTCCTACTCGAATTCCAAAAAAAAAAATTTTTTGGGCCCAATCTGCAAAGAAAGCCATTCAAATAAAAAAGACGAAATTTTAAAGTCGATTCACGAATACGACTTGTTTAGTGACTCCATTTTTAAAATCGATTAAAAAAATTCATCAAACCTATTTTAGATTAAGAGGTACCGATGTGGGTGTACTCTTAATTTCACACAAAATTCTGTAACCTTTATAAAATTCTAGCAGAGAATCGAAAATATCTCTAGTTTTCAATGTAAAAACAAATACAGTGGCACCTATCATAACGACCACTTCTTAAAACCGGTCAATTTCTGTATATTCAAATTAAAAATAAGCTTAAAATTTACAGTAGGTTAAATGCTCGGAAAATAAATCTTAGATGATATGTATGGATATGTATGTACATTGTATAGTGTTAAATACGTTTTTTTTTTAATATCGCATGCAAGATAAAAATTATAATATTCTAAATTCTTACATTTTGTACCCAAATCATTTCTAGGCAACCTGCAAGCTTGGCAATATTTTTCCAAGAATTCTTTCCCACATTAAAAAGGCAAACAAATTTTGCCAAGCTTACAGGTTGCCTAGAAATGAGATGGAATTGTACCTTTCTGAGATCTTCAACAAATACAATTTTAGTAAGAAAATCTTTCGACATCAGAGAAGTAGACTTCAGTGTAGGTTATATGTGACTTTTGAGAATTACATAGTAGGCACAAACTAGCACATATGCTACCATAAATATGCATTATGTTAGATGAAATAAAGTACAAAGTATCACACACTATATATCGTTGGAAGGGTAATTAAGTCTAATTTTTATGTATCTGCCAATAAATTGATTATAAATTGATTATTTATAAATTATTGTAACATATTCGCTGATGAAAGAAATAACAAGATTTTTTTACATCTATTTTTGATATAGAAAATTGAACGAGGCACTAATTAAATATATAAAGTGTTTAAAAGATTTTCTTGAAATTCACAATAAAACTACTGATGAATTAAAATTTTTCAAAATTATTTAATATGTCGTCATATTAAAGACCTAAAAACCTTTTTGCAAAAATTTCAAAATTTAGTTTTTTATGGATTATATATTTATTTTATGAGCGCACAACTTTGAACATCTAATATTACAAATGACCAAGTTATTACCAAATTACCAAATAACCTATCAGCAAATATGTTGCAAATAGTTCCAATTTTATAACGTTTTTTTCCCTCTCCTGTAAACTGTTGAAAACTGCAGATAGGTTATTTCGTCTTTAAGGTGACGATATTTGTATCTTTTTTTGATTTTTCTCAAGTGTTAAAGTTTTGAGCAAAACTTTTATGCCGCTCATGCATGTTTCTTTTGACAGTGAATAGATTAAGAAATATTTCTTTAACAAATTCATTGGCATCACACACCTGACAAATTTTTTAATTTTACAAATAAAAACAATCTACATGTCTTCAGAGTGAAGTGCATGTACGAATTTCGCTAACAAAAATAAGCTTGAATGAAATTTATTTACTCATTAAAAAAATTTCAACAAAAAAGCTGAAACATGTAGTGAATGCAGAACAAACAGTCAAAAACATCAACACTTTGGTTTCAATGCTTTAGAATTTTTTCTTGTTTTTTTTTTTTTTTTTAAGTGAAAATACCAAAAAACAACAAAAAAAATACCGAAAAAATAAGATCTTTTAAGAATATTTAATTAGTTTTATTTCGACATTGTATGAGAAGAATGAAAGGAAACAAAAACACACGAGACTCTAATGAAATAAGCTCACACTTACGATGTGACAAATAATAAAAATTATAATAAGATTTGGTTTTTTGCTGAAGCAAAACTAATTTGCCTGTAAGGAAACTGCAAAAACATATTAAAATTAAAGTCATGCATGCTTTTGCAAATGATTTACGTATTCAAGCAATTCATTCTTTTAGGTTTTTTTTTTTATTTATTTATTTTTTTTTTAATTTTGCAAACTGACATCGAAAAACCCCTCATGAACTGTTTTTGAAGGATTTCCTATTTGAAGCCACTTTAACTTCCTTCTGCGTTCTTTTGTTTGTATGCTCTTCATATTAAAATTGTTTTTAGTTTAATTTTAATTTTTTTATTCAGGGACTTTATTTTTTTATAAAGCTCATGTGTAGAGCTTAATCAGACTAGAGGCTGTTTACGTAATTTTAGTTGAGTTGTTTCCCCCACCATTTTCATTACTGAATATACACTAACACACCAACAAGCATATCCTTCCTTTTCTAAAGTCAAGGCGCGAGAGTGTGCTGAAACCCAGTGCACACGCAAAAGACATACACAGAGAGAGAGAGAGAGAGAGGGAGAGAGATAGAGTTAGAAGGAAAGTGAGGAATCTTATAATTAAACTTTTGGGAAGTATATTAGGGAAAATCAATTGTTATAATTTTTCCACAAATTTGTTTTGGTAAATTTTTTTTTTCAAATTTAATTCTTTAAGGGGCTGTGCACATATTACGTAACGCTCCAAGGGCGGTGGCGGGGGGGGGGAGGGTTAAAGATTTGTTACGGATTGGAAATTTTGCACTAAAAAGTTATTAAAAAGCGTTACGGGGGGGTATAAAATCTCTGCAAACAGCGTTACGTAATTTGTGCACAGCCCCTAAACTGAAACTTCTCTCGAGGTTGGTTTGAATAGTTGTCGATATAAAAAAAAAAAAACAAAAATCTCATCTTTTATTGAATACTTAATATTTTTGTTTGTTGGGCTCAACACACTTGTGTGCATGCAAATACTTCGTTAGAGGCGCTGTAGTATCTCTTCTTCTTATTAATTTACTGAATTGTGGATTTGTTTTCTATTCTATTCTGGGGTTTGTTTTTTTTTTGTATCCACGGATCCACTGCACTCACGTATTTGTCGTTTATGCGTAAAATGAAACAATAACATTTTTTTTCTATTTTCATAGAAAAACAAAACTTAACGGATGAGAAAAAATAGAAAAAGGAAAAAAAACGAAGCAGAAGAATGTGAGGAAGGCATCTGAAGGGAATTGATAGCATTAGAAGAGAAACAGACACAGTAAACTTAATATTTTCAGTAACCCTGTTGTAGTTTGTTAAATGCAAGAGAGAATCTATATGCATTTAATCAGTTTAACAAAGCAGACTATTCATGCAGTTCCTTTTTTAGGTTAACAATTGCAGTCAGTCAGTGCACGCACAATGGCCGGAAAATAACGAAAAAATATTTTAAAAATTTTAGTTATTTTTAATAGAAAAAATTTGAGAATTTAGCACTTTCAATCTTGACAGCTATAAATTAGTAGCTAAAGTATCCTTTAACTATAATCAAATCGTCCCATTCAATTGAAAATTTTTGTTTCAGTTTTAATAGAAAATTTACCATTTTTTTATGTTAAAATTGAGGAGTTTGAAATCGACAAAATTGGAGAATCAAGCACTTTAACTGATGGCAGCCACATTTAAGTGACTGGAATATCCTTCAACTTTAATCAAATCGGCCCCTTTAACATGAAATTTTTTTTTTTTATTTAATTTTAAGGTAGAAAATTCACTATTTTTTTACTCATGTTTAAGTTCCACTTGTAGTAAATTGACAAAATCGGAGAATCAATTAATTTTAATAAATTTTTTTCAGATTTCTTTTTAATGGTTGGGAAATTCACTAATTTTTCTTGTTGAAATTAACCTTTTTTTAATTAGACAAATCAAGCACTTCTTAGCATGGCAGGTTCATTTAAGTGACTGGAATATCCTTCAACTTTAATTAAACGTCCCATTTACTTTAAAATTTTGTTTTCAGATTTCATTTTAAGGTTAGAAAACTCACTATTTTTGTTTTCGTCATGTTTAAATTGTATTTGTAATAAATCGACAAAATCGGAGAATCAAACATTTGCAATCATGCAATCAGCTAGAATTAAGTAGCTTTAATATCTTTTAACTTTAATGAAATTGTCCCAGTTATTAGAAAGCTTTTTTCATATTTCTTTTTAATGTTTATTTTTTCATTTTAAAATTGAGTTTTTTTTAATCGACAAAATCGGAGAATCAAACACTACAAAGCGTGACAGCTACATTTAAGTGACTGGAATATCCTTTAACTTTAATTAAATCCTTCCATTCAGTTGAAGCTTTTTTTCATATTTTTAATTTTAAGGTTAGAAAATTCCACTTGTAGTAAATCAACAAAATCCGAGAATTAAGCAATTTCAATTAGAAGAGCTAGAATTCAGTAGCTAAAATATTCTTTAACTTTAATCAAATCGTCTCGGTAACGTGAACATTTTTTTCATGTATTTCTAAGGTAAGAAAATTCACTATTTTTTTATTTATTTTTGTAATGTTCAATTGTCATGACATCATTGGAGAATCAAGCACTTCAAAGCATGCTAGCTACAATTTAATAGCTAAAACATTCAACTTTAATGAAATCCTCAAGGTCACTTGAATTTTTTTTGGAGGTTTCCTCTTCTCTACTCTTGTTTTTCTTCATGTTTAAATTGAAGTTTTTTTTCACTATGATCTTAAACAACCGCTTCATTGTTATAAAGTTAATGCCTGCTTAATTTTAAAAATTAAATTTTCCCATAAAATTCTATCTCTGGCTTCATTAATATTCATGACAGATATTTTAAGTAAAATATATTTTTTTCCTTATTTCACAACAAATGATTTGATCAAAAATTTCGTTTTTATTTTATTAATTATAATTTGCTTCCTGTTCAATAATAAATTTATTACAAGCCAATGAGAAACGTTTGCCCATTAAGCCCATTGTTTTTTCCTTTTTTTTTTTGTATCTCAGCTTTGTTCTACTCTTCAGCATCATAAAATTCACTTAAGGAGATATTTTATTTTATTTTCCTTCAATATATTTTTAAACTAACACGTTTCGTTTAAGTCATAAGTAGCAGCAAAAAAGATTAGTGGCAACATAATAAAGAAAGTACGAGGCAGTCGAGTACAATCCATTGTGTTACTGTGTATCGGTTTTTATATGTTTGTTATGTGAGCTTGTATGTATGTATGTGTGTATGTATGTGTAAGAGAAAAAAAAAACATGTATAGTTTATATAGAAAATTCCATCAAGTCTTTCGAGGAATTTCAATAAGTTATGAATGGCATGTACTCCGTATTTAAAAGACTGAGAAAATGAAAATAAAAAAAGGAAAAAAATCGACATAAACGATAGAATAAATGACTGACTGACTAAATGAATGAGTGATTGAGCAGCTTTGCTATAAATTAAATGTTAAATAAATTGAATAGTTGTGAATGGCACAGTATTTATTTATTTTTTTTTTACACTCTCAAAATTTTATTGTTACTGCAGCTACGAAATTGCTTTATTTATGGCACGAAATAACTATAGAGTTGTATATACAACAACAACTGTGATAATATGCAAATACATACAGCGAGTAAATGACAACGAGAAAATAAGAACGAGACTTAAACTTGCATTAATGAATATAATATTTTATTCCATTTTTCAAAAGGGATAATCTTTGTTACACTGTTGTATTGGTTTTGTGACGCCGATTTATATTCGATGGTGGGCATATAAATTTGACAGATGAGGACGATTGCATGCAGAAAAAGAAAATCCTAAATAAATTGGTAACTGATCATCAATAATATTAAATCGATTGCTTATTTCCAGTATTTAATATGACAAAAACAGATTAATACAATAAAATAATTTGTCATTCTTTCAATATGTCATTGCCAAATCTCATAATTTAATATATAGAATATGTAAGTACGTTTATATATTCAAACATATGTATATACATGTGTATGAATGCATAAATAAGCTTAATGAAAATAGAAAATATTAATCATACGCTTCAGTGGACAAACTTTAATTCTTAATTTATAATAATCATACTCACTGTTGTACTGCAGCTCTACAAATTACGTTTTTATTCTCTTAATTTATGTAAGAAAGAGATAATATTGCATTAGTAGTGACTTTTTTTTAAACATTAAAGCCAGCGTTTGTCATAAATAAATGTAGCAATGTCCTGCCTTGAAAACTTTTAGCTTTTTTCTCTAAATGCGTTTTTCAAGGAGTTGATGCGAAATGCTTCAATTTGTCTTGAAAAAATATGAGAAAAGCTAATCAATTCGTGTAATTTTATTTTATAAGTGTGCTTCTTTAGAATTCTACTAATTTCACAATTTTTTCTTTATTACGCCACCATATATGGCTTAAAAAAATAATTTTTATCTCTAGTTATTCTCAATTTATTATGAAACCGTTTACAAAAACCCGGTTGCAGGATCAAGTGGTCAAATTGGAGTCACTCAACGGAATCATAGTATGGTAAAATACGATTATTGTCTTCAACTTCTTCTTCTTAAAAACTTCATGCGAAACTGTGACCACATATTAACTTCTCATAACAATGCTACAATATTAGTTATGAAAAGTGGGCAGTGTCACGCCTTTGCAAATTACAAATTTCTTAATATCTCTTAATAAATCAATTTCCTAAAAAATTTTGCGCGAACAAATTTTGTAAAAATGATCACTAAAAATTATGTTTTGAAAATATGGGCAGTGTCACGCCGAAAACATAAATTACATATTAACCTTACTTTTTATTATTTACCGAATTCTTATGAATTCTTGGACCAAAATGAAGTTCATGCAGGGAATAATGACCGGAATACAAGAGTAGGCAGTGCCACACCCAAGACACCGTAAATATTTTTACTGACCCACATTTATTTTTCGCAATTATTAAACACAGATTTTCATTTTGGTGACAGCGATGAATTTCGGTTAGAGAAGTAGGCAGTGCCACGCCCAACACAGTAAATATATTTACTGACCCACATTTATTTAGCCAATTCTTCGGAATTATTAAACACAGACTTTCATTTTGGTGACAGCAATGAATTTCGGTTAGAGAAGTAGGCAGTGCCACGCCCAAGACACTGTAAATGTATTTACTGACCCACATTTATTCAGCCAATTTTTTGCAATTATTAAACACACATTTTCATTTTGGTGATAGCAATGAATTTCGGTTAGAGAAGTAGGCAGTACCACGCCCAAGACACCGTAAATATTTTTACTGACCCACATTTATTCCGCCAATTCTTCGCAATTATTAAACACATATTTTCATTTTGGTGATAGCAATGAATTTCGGTTAGAGAAGTAGGCAGTGCCACGCCCAAGACACTGTAATTGCATTTACTGACCCACATTTATTCAGCCAATTTTTTGCAATTATTAAACACACATTTTCATTTTGGTGATAATAATGAATTTCAATTAAAGAAGTAGGCAGTGCCACGCCCAAACGGAATAAAAACTGTTAGATAACCACAATTATTGGGTAATTTTCGGTAAGTTTTCAGGGGGCAGTAAAAAAACTATTTTTAGAAATATTTATGGCGTGCCACGCCCATAATCTGTAAATTTTTTGTCACCCAAATATTTCTACTCCACTGATTCCCATTTATATTTTAATGTTTTTTTTTCCATTTCCATCAATCTCTGCCAATGGAACCACAAATATCCTTCAACAAAATTTTTAAACCAATAAAATTTGATTAAAACTATTCAAAATCAAAATTAAAGTTTATAACTACCATCATCATCATAATCATCATAGTTATCGTTAAATTTATGAAAATAAACTATTTATTTATTGAAAATTAAAATAGAATTTTGATTAGCCGTGAGCAGATAAATTTCTAGCATAAAACTAGTTACAATCATAACTCTATTATACTCCCTAAAGTGCAAGTTGTGAAAAATTAACAACACTATAATAAACCATTAGCGTTTGGGAAATTTCACTCTGTTGAGTGGTAGTAGTAGCAGTAGTAGTAGTTGTAGTAGGTCATCCTTTAACTTTTGGCATAAACATGCCGTTGACCTCGCCGGAAATGGTTATGAAATTTTTACACACAACACAGAGGAAATAAAAAATAACATAGAATTTGGAGTAATAATACCACACCACAAATGAACTTCATTCGTCGAAATAAGAGAAGGAAAAATATTAAAATTGAAATCGTTCAAAAAAAAAAAAAAAAAAAAAGAAGAAAATAAGAGCGCCAACAACACTTAACAACGAGAAAGGACTTGAAAATGTCATTTAATATAAACTTTTCTATTTCTTATTTTGCCATTAGCACGTAGTTATTATATTTTACTTATTTTACAATAATTTCTGTTGTTCCATACAAAAGGATGCGGTTGTGAATTTTGATATACAAAAAGGCAAACATATACATACACACTTTCTAGAACGTACATACATACACAAAACAAAGGAATATGTGGTGATATTATTTTTCTTTTTTCATTTTTTATTTTTAAGTGCCTGCATAAGAGAGCAAAGTATTTATGTATGTGTGTATGTGTGTATGTAAGCTTTACTTGGTGATATGAAAAAAGACCCGAAAATTGTTGTTAAGGATCTTTTTAGCTAAATTAGCTGCGGTTGCTTTCAAATCGATTGTCCGGAAAATAAAATGTGTTCTTATTATTTGAACTTTTATTATGAGTTTCTTTTTCCGTTTTTCTTTCTTTAGATAAAAATTTCCTTTCTTTATAACAAAAAAAAAAAAAAAACAAAAAAAAAAAACAAAATAAATAAATACAAAAAATCATGAAAGGAAGAAAATTACGACAAATTGCTTAGAATGCCAAAAGAAATCGGCAAGTAGAAATATATTTTTATTTTTATAAAAATTTAAGTATCAATAATAAATATACAAGAGTGTATGTGCATGTAAGTATTCAATTTTAAAACTCTCCGTTTATGGCAGAGTCTTAAAGTGATCTTAGAGTGATTTTGATAATAAAGAAAACAAATGATTCGTTCTTAAATCAAGTCAAATTGTGTGAAAAGTACAGAAGATATGAATTTTCTAATACTGAAATATTTACTTCTAGTCGTTATTAAGCCTGATCAGTATTGATTTTAAGTAAAATGAAATGATGAAATACTTTTAAAAAATTATGATAATGATGTCAATGGTGTTGCAACGTTTACTGCCAAGCAAGCAGTGAAATATAGCATGGTTTCCATCCCTGTTCAAATAAGTGTGAAAATTGTGTTAATTGTTTTTTTTTACTTTTTAGATGATGAAGGCATTAAAGACTGTTCGAAACTGATTAATACTGTTCCCAGCTACTGAAAACCACAGCTTCATCATTCGTAGATTTGCAGGATCTTCGGCAACGTGATAACTATAAAATTACTGCGCACACAGTTTTAAAAAAGCTTATGTGTCTACTTTGTAACGCAGATTTATATTCCAGCTGAGGTACACGCAGAGAAAAGCCATGATTGCAAAATGTTCAAGTCAACTAAGTATATCTGCCACAACCAAATAGTTATTCATTGAAGCAAATATGTTTGAATTAAACATTCATCAATTATTAAAATATTTGATGCAACAACAATCATTCTTGGATTCGTCCTATAAAAATTTACTGTATCAATGAGAATAATAAAAGTTTATTGTGACCACACATTGCTTGTGTTCTGAAAAGAAATAATTAATTATATAGATAGTAATACAGAACAGAGAATATACAAATCTTTAACGTATATTCCTGAGATTTCAGAGAGATTGACAAAATCAAAGATTTTTGATACGAACAAATATAGAATAGCTCATAGAACCTATAACACATTAAATAAATTATTTAGTAGAACTAAGGACAAAATTGATAAATGGGATAGATCGAATGTAGTTTACAAAATACCTTGCAAGGGAAATGATGGAGAGAATTGTAACATGGTATATGTAGGTACTACCAAAAATAAATTAAAAACGAGAATAGCAGGTCATAAGTCAGATCAGAAATATAGGCATATCAATTCACAGAAGACAGCGTTGTCATCTCATTGTTCCAGATTAGTTCACTTTCCTAACTTTGAAAATGTTTCAATTCTGAATACAGAAAATAATTATAAACAGCGTTTGATGTTAGAAATGTTAGAGATAATTAATACACCAGCAACACAAAGAATAAATTTCAAAGTAGATACAGAAAATTTAGCACAGAATTATAGATATTTAGTTAGTAAAAATCTAAATGTTAAATGATTGTTTCTTGTTTCACTATGAATTTTTTGTTACTTTGTTTAATTGCATATCTAATTATATTATGGTCCCACAGGAAAATAATCACATTATTGCTTCTTGGTTTTACACCAATAATAACTTAATTTCCTGTAGGATTTTTATTATTCTTAACTTTTATAAAGCTTATAAAAATTTGTAAATAATTTTTTGATATTTATATTTAAAAAACAGCCTAGATACATACTACACATTTTAATGTTAATTGTTTTGATATATTGAATTCAATGTTAAAAAAATTTTTTAAATACTATTTTTATAACATAACATTTTTAATAATTTTTTCTATGTTAAAAAACAGCCTGGATACATACTATACATTTTAATGTTAATTGTGTTGATATATTAAATTCAATGTTAATTTTTTAACACTATTTTTATAACATAACATTTTTAATAATTTTTTCTATGTTAAAAGTTTTATATCTATCCAATACTTAACTCATTTTCAATAATTTTTTTATGTTAAAATTTGGAAACAATTTTTGTGACATTTCATACAAAAACCTTTTTATATACTGTAGTTAAATTTTCCTAGACTTTTTCCATAAAAAAAATTATTGAAAAAAATTTTATGACACCCAATACACAAATCAATATTAAAATTTCAAATAATTTAAAAAAAAAAAATTTTCCTGAAGATGCTAACAAATTGTTAGCGAAATATCGAAACTAAATATAAATAAAACAACAATATATATATATTAAATGAAAAGACCTATTGCTTAATCAAACATTCTAATAAATTATAATTATATGATGAAAGTTATTTAATTTTACAACAAAATAAAAGTGCACCTGAAATCTTCAACATCAGTGGTTGAAGGTACATATCTATGCGCACGAGAGGCGCTTCACCACTAAAAAAACGCACCATAGTAGAGTTGTAAAAGTATTAAATCTTCTTTTACATATTCACCATCTATTTTCTCTATAACCTATCCCTTTCCCAAGTTCTGTTCTGACCCCGACTTATGGAATGCATTGAGATTCTATACATTCCATACAGATTATGCAGACATTCCTTTCTGCTGTCATAAAGGACAAATGTGATCCAAGATCGCTGAATAAGATGGTGTGGACAAGTGTTTATGATTTTTAATTGGATTAATGTCAGATTACATAGAATTTGTATGAAGAGCTCTTTCATTAAGCAGCCTTCTTCAAATAACATTTTAGCTTCTAACCTTTCCCTGGAAATTTTTGTTTTGAAAACTATTGTTTTTGTTATAAAGACAATTTAAAATGTATAAAAATTACATACAAATAAAATATTAAAACAGAATATAAACAGGAAAAAAGAACATGTTTCAAAAAGATTTCCATGCAAAAAATATATATATCAATACCTGGAAAGGCGATTAAATAATTTCACATCAGTACATCCTTGACAGTATTGGATGTAATAACTCCCTTTAGACATGGCCTCACATTCCTTTACCAGAGGTTAACAAACTTTTTTTATAAAGATCTAAAAAAAAAATCTGCTGATGGTTCGATAATTTTCATCATTTGGCGAAGAAGAATTTTATATATAATTTGCAATGCCTGCTACAGGATTTATCGAAAAGCTTAAAAGTTGCGAAAAATTGCTCTGAGTTATTCTATAGGATCTCTAGTCCAGTACCTCATTTCTGTATTTTGTGAAAAGTTCTCACATCGAAAAAACATGTGCGTTTATACTGCAAACCTAATAAAAATACGAATATTAAAATTTTTCTTCTCACTCTTCTTGTTTTTCACAGAATGATAATAAACTTATCGATGCCAGAAAGGTGCGGTGCACATATTACGTAACGCTCCATGGGAGGGGGAGGGGGTTAAAGATTTGTTACGGATTGTAATTTTTGCACTGAAAAATTATTAGAAAGCGTTACGGTGGGGGGGGGGGGGGTATAAAATCTCTGAAAAAACAGCGTTACGTAATATGTGCACAGCCCCTAACTCTCACATTCGTTACAGCAACGAATCACTAATTAGAAATAATATGACTGATGTTATAATTCAAACAATTCTAAAGCCAGCAGTGATAAATCTTCACTAGGTGTTATAAGTATACGGTTCGAAGAACCATAAAAAATACAAAATAAAATTCTTTTATTCTTATCAAAACGATACATATTAAATCGCGCTTATAGCAACATAAGATAGCATTTTGGAAACAGCTAGTCCTTAACAAAATGTAAAACTTTCAACTTCTTCCTGCCAGCATGATGTTAATGGTACAAATAAAAGAATTTCGCTTCCAGCTGCAGCCAATCAGAAAAACTAACAGCGAAAATGTTGTTGAAGACAATAAAATAAATAAATTGACTTTAAAAACTATTTATTTTTCTAAATGATATATTAGACAAAAAACAAATGAACACAGTCAGCACAATTTAATGTAGCAAAAACAAAGAAATATCCTTAAGCCTTGTTCTTGCTATCAAGCCAAAGGGCTGAAGAAAAAAAAAGCACCAAAAATAAATGGTAAAATTGTTAAGCTGGCTGGATGGCTGGCTGCAGGCTACAGTTTAACTGTTGGGCACAAAAGTCATAAATTTTCAAACATATTATTTCACAACTCAACAGTCGTCATATAATGAATGAATAATGAAGATCTTTGAAAAAATAAAACACACACAAAAATATTCTGTGTTCTAAATCTAAGTTAAGATAAAAACAACACAAAAAAAAATATAACATGTGTCATTCCATTGTTATGTCCCAGGGCCCATTACTTCAGCTAAAAAAATTGCACATATAAAAAATACCACCAGTAAGCAAAAAAAAAAGATATTTATAAAAAAACCAAAAGAAATGATAGAAAAACATAAAAAATATCGAAAAAAAAAATTACACTAGAAAACAGACGGTAATAAAAAAGCAAAATACTAGTAGCTAAATTGTACTTCAAATTGTAACATCAAAAAAAAAGGACTCCATTAAAAAATATATATTACAATAAAATATTTATAGTTATTATCCTTTAAAGCGCTTTTCAATTGTTACAAAATATTACGAAGAAAAAATACCCCAAACAACAGAACTTTGACACAGAAGATGCTGTAGAACAAAACCATAACAATAAAATATTACATGATTTAAGTAGACAGAAAAATAAAATGCATAGAATTTACAGAAGATACATGAGTTACAAAATATATAAATATATAAAAACAAATGTAAAAATAATCTGCAACTTAACTGATGATGCCACAAAAGACTTATAAAGATACAAAAAAACAGAAAATCGCTTTAAAGTAAAATATTGTTGAGATTGTAAACGTAAGCAAGCGACGGAGAGCATTTGAAATATTAAATTTTCTATAGAAAATGTATGCAAACCTGTTCTAACAAATAAGAATTATGAAAATCGGTCCATAAAGTAAGAGAGTTATTTAATAATAAACAATTCAGCCAAACACAACTTGTCCACCCATTAGAACAAAATTGTCATAAAACAGCGAGCAAACTTTTTCAAACAAACAAAAATTCATTTTGAAAATCAGTCTCTAAATAGAGGACTTAGGTTAGATTAGGTTAGGAAGGGTAGTGTGAAATACACATGCACTCGGAGACCCAATTGGATCCATTGTGATTCCCTTCATTTATAATTTATTGACTAATTAGTCTCCTTACTGTCCAAGGAGAAACAAAGAGCCGTTATCATCCATCATTCAGCCATTTAGTTCGCATGATAAAGCCCCTGATATCCTTAAGTTTGCACTTCGCGATATCACTAATGCCCTCATGGAAACGTCTGCACAGCAATCTTTGCCTATGGCGTTGCAGCCTTGGGCAATAACAGATGATATGCTCTACAGTTTCTGGCTCCTCTTCATCCCCACACATCCTAAAGAACTCCGGAGTGCCATTTTCCCATAAGCTGGTCCTCGCTCTAACTGAGCAATGGCAGGTCAAGGCGCCTACTAAGACTCTCAAAACCTTTCTATTCATACCCAGCAGCAGATCAGATTTACCTGAGGCTAGTTCTCTTTATATGGACCTCGAGACTCTACAATCTTCTCTATTCTTCCAGGAATGGTTAGTTCTGCTAATTACCCAATTACTGAGTTCCCTTTAGTAGTAACCGATTGGAGGTTTAACCGACCGGTCACATCTAATGCTGACCCTATTCTTGCCAGCCTATCTGCGATTTCGTTTCCCTCAATATTGCAATGTCCTGGTACCCAACATAGCAAAACGCTAAATTTGTCCATAAGAAAGTTGAGAGATAGCCTACACTTGCTGACCAGCTTCAAATTGACACTATGCCCCTTCAAAGCTTTTAGCGCCGCCTGACTGTTAACGTATAATGTTTCCTCCACCCGTTCAGTTACGTGTTCTGTCACTAGTTCCGTGGCCCTGGGGATCGCTTGGATCTCACCCTGAAATACACTACATTCGTTCGGTAGCCTAAAAGACCTACGAATGTCTGTTCCTAAAAAATATACGCCAGCACCCGTCCCTATTTCCATTTTCGAACCATCTGTAAAGACCGCGCAGCCCTTGTACATTCTATCAGATTTGACCCAAAGATCCCTATCCGGAATGACTAGTGAAGGCGTTGTAATAAAATTAGCCGCAACAACTTTGGAGTCCGTAAAACCAGGGGAAATAGAGGACTTAGCGAAAAACCAACTTGCGTTCCTCTCTTCCTTATAAAAAGAAACCAGGGCAAAACTTTAATCAAATCCGTTTTAACAGTTTAAGAATATTTAAAATCGATCCATAATTAGTAGACTTATTTGAAGACGTATACTTTGGGGGGAACGACTTACCCACCATATAAAAATAATTATTGGACAAAAATGCAGGTAAACGTTAAAAAAAAACCAAAGAATTTTGAAAATCCGTCCATAGATGGAGGAGTTAATCTGAAATCTAAATTCTGAGGGGTTGTAGAGGGGACAACTTGTTCTTCTGATTCTGCAAGAAAAAGAAAATTTTAGTGGACCAAACAGCAAGCAAACCCGCTCAAACAAAAATAAATTTGAAATCACTCCATATATAAAGCAGCTATGCGATGGCCATTAATTTTAGTGTGGGGGAGGGGGAGTAACTTGCCCTTCTAGCTGTGCAAAAAAATTTATAAACTCAAACATCAGGGGCCATTCACATATTACGCATCGCTGTTTTCGGAGATTTTTTAAATACCACGTTCTCCCTTTCGTAAAGCTTTTTACACGAAATTTTAAATTTGTAACAAATCTGTAACCCTCTCCCCCACACCCCCCCTTGGAGCGTTACGTACCTAAATCAAACCATTTTAAACAACAAAAAAAGGGTTTTAAAATTCAATCCGCAAATGAAGGGGGCAAAAGAAAATCATGCCATCAGGGGAAGAGCAACTTGGCCCCTGGCTTAAAAAAAAAAAACACGAAACTAAAACGAACCTTGTGGGAGGGTACAACTGTCCGCTCCAATAAAAAAAACACGTAATGAAAATACTACTACAATCAATGTTGAATCAATTAAAAAAAGTCTTTTGAAACCCGATCTATAAATGGAGAATTCAGGCGATGATCAATATACCGGTAGGAGCAACTTCTTCCCCGATCTAAAACTAAAGTTATGAGACAAAACCATCAACAAGCCTGCTGCCAGCATTTTAAAAAAATTAGTTTAAAATTTAAGTACTTATTCGATAAAGAATATTTAAGGGGAAGTAGCCCCCTCCAACCATCCCGCCACTATTTAAAAAAAAAAAAAAATTTTAAAGGGAACAAAACACAAAAGATTTTTGAAAATTTATTAATAAATGTTAGAATTATGCATGAGCAAACATTAAAAAAAATACACATAAATTGAAAACTCTTTTTAAAGTCGTTTAAAAATTGTCTCGACTAAAATGTTTGGTTTGCATCTTTGCTAAATAAAATTTTAATTTATTTTCACACACTTTCAGGAAGCCCTAAACTGGTGTTTGCTTCTATGATTTTTCATTCTGCCGTTTAAATTTAAATAAAATTAATCAAATAACTCTGTTTTATAGAAATATATTCCGTGTTGTTTTTTTTTTTTCATAATAAAACTGTAGTAGGTTTTGATGACAAAGCTGACATTCATTCATGCAGTTGTCTGTAAATAACAAAATATATGAAAAAAAAATTATAAAGGCGTCGAAAAAAATACCCAGGATTATTTTTCAGGAAGAACGATATGCAAAAGAAAAAACAAACCGTCCAAGGAGATATTTTACTAGTGGCAGTTAGGCAAAAAAAAAAAAAAAAAAAAAAAAAAAAAACTATAAACTATTATTCGTTCATTCATTCATTCCATCTTTCAATCATTTTAGCAGTCAGTCATTTCTCAAACGTTCATTCATTCGAACATTCCTAAATTGTCTGATCTATCCGGCTTTTTTTCTATTGTTTTTTTTTTTCGTTCATTTATTTTTTTGTGTGTAAAAATTTTTGTGAAAACTTGGGCTTGCTTGTATGTGCATGTTCTCATCAGTCATTGGTTTTTCTTTTTTATGTCAAAAAACGACATTGTCAAATCCATAAAAGGATATTTCTTGAATATTATTTTGTCTTAGGAAATGTTTTTTGGTTTTTCACTGGTATTTTGTTTTATGTTTTATTTGTAAGTATGTCGAGTTTAATGTCGCGCTTTTTTTAATAATAAATTTCAAGCGATTTAATACAAGTGTTTAAAAGGAAGTTCTTTTCAAATGTTCCTTTATTATTTTTGTTGATTTTTGTACAGCAACCAGTATTTAAATACGATATTATTTGTATGTTCTTGAGGTAGAAATAATTTGAAATGTTTTCTCTTATTGCAGCACAATTTTTTTATACTTTATGTCGCTATAAAATTTTAAACACAATAATATTATTCTTTGTATGCCAATGTGAACAAATTTGATTGATATTTCAATGATATTATTGAAAAAAAAAAAATCATTGAAATATAAAATTGGCATCTCACAGTGCCGCAAGAATTGCAAAATAACGCCGATTTATTTCAATATGAAAATGGCTAGATTTAAAAATTTTATTATAACTTTTTTTCAATCGACTCCACTGTATATTGTACGTTATTATATATCTAATGTGTCATTTAGAAGAAGAAGAAGAAACCGACAGCTCAACAATAAAATTAATAATTTACATAAAAAAATACTCTTCGAATAATTGTAATGGCATGCGCGGTTTCAAAAGTACTTTATGCAAAAAGGAAGTATAATCATTTGGGGAAATGAGTCAGGCAGAGGATCTGCTGGTATTTACTGACTCGATATCTTGGGAGATTCACTCGTTAGTGACTTACACCATATTGTAGAAGTGATGAAACCAGTTACAAATATAAATGCAAACCAAGACAGCCCTCAATGCGAAAAGACCATCAAACAGATTGAAAAAATCGATGTAATTTATATTCTTAATCCCACAGGATAGATTAAAGGACCTTCTTACCAAAACAAAATTATTTAAATCAGTCTATAAATGACGAAATTATTTATTAACCAACATTTCAGGCGAACATTTGCATTTCCAAGGGACGAACCTGTCAGCATCCACTTTCTAGTACGGCATATAAATTACACATTCGCATTCAATTCTCTTTTTTCAGTGAGAAAGAGAGAGAGAGAGAGAGACATAATATATAAAATGTATTCATTTCACTCTCACTTAAAATTTTACTTTTCAATTTAAATTATTGAATTTTATTTTGTAAAAAGATTTTATAATAATTATTTCTGAATTTAAATAAATTAAAATTTAAAAATGTATTATGAAATTTGATTCAAAAGTCAAACTGAGCTGAAATATCGTAATTTGATGACATGTATCGTACTTTTTCCTTGTTACCTAAAGCAGTGAGCGCTCACTCAACATGTTCGCTCATCGGTCAGTAATCGAAGCATTCAGCAGATTGTTGAGCAACAGTTGTGTAGCAAATTGTGTCTGCTGAACGCACCCAATGTAACGATAGTTTATTGCGGTGCGGTTTTTAATACGATTTTAAAGTGTGCACAAATAAATTAATAAAAATTTAAACAAAAAATGACAAGTATTGCCGTCACTGTTTTCCGTTGTATTTTTTTTTTTATTTCTCTCCCGCAACCAGAAATCGCACTGCACCGCAAACATTGTGTTCAGACTCTAAGTCGGTCTACTTATTGCAAAGTTACGCGATAATCAATATTTTGGAAAGCGGTGAGGCAAGGGAATGGGTAACTTGCCATCGTTTTAAAATAAATTAAATTATAGGACCGACCTGCAAGCAGACACGTTCAAACAGAAAAAGAAATTTTAAAATTCGATCTATAAACGGAATATTTTTACGACATTAAATTTTTCGGGAACAAAACAATTTTAAGGACTGAACCGGAAGAAAACCCAATCAAGCAAATGCTGGTTTTCGAAAAATTTCTGGGGAACAACATCCGCCTAAAAATTTTTTTAAATACCACGCTGCAAGAAATTTCCTTTTAAATAAAATAGTCTTAGCCAATCGGTCCGTAAATGGAGGAGTTATACGACAGTCCAATTTAATATTTTTTTTTTTTGTGCGGGGAGAGGCAAAACTTTACACCGATTTTTAATATATATATTGGACTAACCCGCAAAAACATCCATTAAATTAGAGAAAATTTAAAAACTTTTCCATAAATGGATGAATATGACAGGGGGGGGGGGACTACTTCCCCCATTGAATTAAATTAACCATTTATAAGACCACAGCACAACAAAACCAGATTAAACAAAGAAATTAAATCGGAAACCGGTTCAGTAATGAATTATGTATGCGACCATCATTATTTCGGGGCAACAACTTGACCCTTCGAATTTTAGAAAAATATAGAACACCGAAACGCTCAAAAAGCCACTCAAAAATAAAACAAATAATAAAAATCGTTAAGTAAATGGAAAATTTATGCGATAATCCAAATTTTTTGGACCATACCTTCAAGCAAACCCCCTCAAATATAAAAAGAAATTTTGGAAATCAGTCTATATATGGATTATTTTTGCGACAATCAACATTTTGGACGGCAACTTGACTTTCCGAAAAAAAAAAAACAAACATGGGATCGAACTGATCAAATAAAAAATTTATTACGAAAATTAGTCCACAAATCCGGGAGATAATTGAGTATACAAAATTTGAAGGAAAAATGTGGGGGGTGAGGAAAGGTGTTCCATTGCCTCATTTTCACAAAAATTTTATAGCACTAAACTGAAAGTAAACACCTTTAAATAAAATAAGTTATGGGTGTGCAATCCTTAAAACAAAGAAACACCAATTAATTGATATCCTTCAAAGTCTTTTTTAAAGTGTATTTATTCAAAATTAGATGAAACAATTCACTGCAAATTAGGCATATTATAATTTAAATCACAATATGTCAGAAATTACACAATAACAAGAACATATATTCGGTGTAGTGAAGCAGAATCGGATCCAAGTTGTAAAAGAAGGATTTAAAAAAACTAACTTTTCAAATTGTCTTCGTAATCTTCTTATAAATGACGTATGTATTTACTCGTATATTTGTAGATTTTTATAACACCCACACACACAAACACAAACGTGATTATTACTATTTCGAATAGAGAAAATAACAATTTGTTGTTATTGCTAACACACGGACATATAATGATAATGATGATGATGATGAAACATTTCAATATGCACACAATAGTAAATATAAACAAAGCAAAAAAAAAGAAATACCTCAAACACTTACACACTGACACACACATACGAGTACACAACAAAGAGAGACATTAAACGATTATGTATTATTGTAAAGCATGAAAAATATTTTAATAGTGAGTGTTAAAGTATGACAAGTAAACAAATTTAAAATATTTTCCTTTTGTCCTTTTGACATTTCTAACACATTTTATTTGTATGAATAAATTAAAGAAAATTTTGTAAAATTTCTCTATATATTTTAAATGATTTTATTCCTAAATTATTTTATGTGAACGAGTATGTATGTCTGTATGTCTGTAAATAAATAAAAATTACACATTTATTATTAGGCTTCTTTTTGGTCTTTGAACATAAATATAATTTTGTGTATTTTTGTTTCTTTTTTCACTTGATTTGAAAACCTAATAAATTAACGTTAATAATCTCCAGTTTTTGAGAAATCGGTATATATCCATTTTTCATGGGTATATACCGATTTCTCAAAAACTGGAGCCAATCTGACACTTCCAAATGTACTTTCGCACTCAGGGGACTCCCCCCTAATAGTTCGAAAAGGATTCATCGAAGTTCATTATTTTTCGGGTCAAAAACTATCACAGTGTAATATTCACTATAAGCTAATACCCGGTATGTTTTGCTGCACTACTGAAGCGACGCCCACTTGTTTTTTCAATAAAATTTGTTCTGAAATAACGCACTCCATGAACCGACTAACTCTTCCAAAATTCAGGTCATTATTCATTTTATTAGTTCACAAGTTATGTTAACATTTGTATATGGAAGATGCCACGCCTAAATGTGAAATAGCACTTTTTCTCTAAAAGCAATTTACAATAGCCAAAGTGCAAAACATTTCACGTTTTTTCATTCCTTTGTTCCAAATATATCTGCAAATTAAAACTAGATGTATAAGAAAAGCGACACGCCCACTTTGTTAAAGTATTTTCTACAAAAATGAACTTAACAATGAAGTAATTTCTAAACACTCTCAGCTTATTTACGTTATTAGAATCCAAGATATATAAAAATCATTATATGAGAAATGCCACGCCCACTTGTGCAATTTGTAATATATGTGTTTTAAACGCCCATAAATTTTTAGGTTTTCAAGATGCCTTAGTTCCAAATATATCACTAAATAAAATTTTGTAAAATTTCTCTATATATAAGACATGCCACGCCCACTTTTATTTTATATTTTCCATAATAATGCATCAAACAACACAGTAATTTAAAAAAAAAAGCTCAGCTCATTTACTTTATTAGTTCTCAAGATAAATATAAAAATTATTATATGTGAGGTGCCACGCCCATTTGTAAAATTTTTAATATATTTGCTTTAAACTCGACCAAAATTTCAAGTTTTAAGGCTGCAGTAATTCCATAAATATCAAATTAAATGTTCTTGTATGTGAAAACATCCACGCCCACTTAATTTTTAATAATATTTTTGCACAATAATGCGCTAAGCAATGTATTAATCTAAAAAAAAGATCATTTAGGAAGTGCCACGCCCATTAAAACAATTTTTATTTTATTTGGTTTTAAACAAAAAGAAGTGGTAATGCACTCAAAATTTTGATTTTTCAAGCTGCATTAGTTTCATAAATATCGATTAAAAAAATATTATGTAAAAAGTGCCACGCCCACTTAAAATATCATATAACAAACAGTACGCTATCCATTGAAAATTTACTTTGGAAATTTTAGTGAAAATGTTTTATTGATTTAGGAATTTCATTTACAAGAAGATACTATTAATTTAAATGTTACATACACACAAACATGAACATAAACATGAACATGAACATAAACATTTGCTATGAATTAATATTAGTTAAACATAAGCACGTATTCGTTCGCTTATTAACAAATAATAAATATTCAATCATTAACTCACTGGGACATCAATCCCTTCTGCCATAACGTGAATCCATATACATACACACACAACAACATGATATTTTTGTTTGTTTTAGTTAGTGTATATATGTGTGTATACTCTACCATTTAATATTTAAATTGAATTTATGTTTTGTTATTAAATTTTAAGTAATAATTTGCATATTAATATTATTTGCTAAAATGAAAATCACAAGAAAATATTCATGAAAAATTTATATTGATTTCTAATGCACACGTTTGCGTATTAAATTTATTTGTAAAAATGTATATGTGAGTATGTATGTATGTATCTATTTACCTGTAAGTAAAGGATATTATGTGTAAAAGGCAACAGGAATACACAACTAACAAAAACGATATATTTACGAGTAAATACTGAAGTCTGATGTATGACGATGATGATGATGATGATGATGATGATGTCGTCAACCAAAGTTGAAGATGTGCTTCCACTTGAATCTAATCCAACTTATATTGAAGATGATGCTTAAAGTAGCAAACTAACTGTTGCTTGTCTTTTTGCTGAGAAGAAGTTTTTCTTTTTATAAACATGTTGAAATATAATCATCTTTTTGGTAAAATTACTTTGAAAAAAAAACGGAATATTTTTTTGCAAAAAATAAACATTAAAAAAAATGTTGAGAGCTTATCAGCATGAAAATCAATTGAGATATATTTTTTTCTTAGATGTTACACTCATCTTAATTGAATAAAATATCGAAGGAAATATTTGCTTAAAAGAGCGTTTGTTGACAGGCACTGAAAGTGCTTAAAAAGTTAAAAGGCGACATATGATCAGGCATTTATGCATGTCATCAAAATCAAAAACAGAAGGCAATATATGTAGTATAATGTGGGTTATTCCATATAATGCAGACCACTACAAAATTTTTAAACATATGATTCCTTCAGAGCGAAAACGAACAACTCTAGGCTTCTGCATTGGGCTTTTAGGATCCCTTCTTTGAATTTAGGATATATTTTTTTTTTAATTTTATCCAATAAAATTGTTATCTGTGCAGGATATTACTGACACTAATACTTTATTTTCTAAAACATTTGCTTAAACATAATTACACCTGATGCTCTCGGTATCCGAATATTTTTTTTTTTACATTCCCATCAATAAAATAAATTATATTTACAATACAAAAATCCAATCTGCCAGAAATATATAAGAAAACATTTTATATTTCATTGCGTGTGTGTGCCAAAAATAAAAAAAAAAATTGTATTTACATTTAATCAACAAAAATATTAAAAAAACAAATTCACTTTTTGCACTTCATAATTGAATTGGAAAAAATGGAAAATTTGTATACGACAAGTAAGATTGCTAAATGCGGCAGGGCCAAATATTATATACCGTACATGAAGCTTAGGTTAGGTTAGGTTAGGAAGGGTTGTGTGAAATACACATCCACTCGGAGACCCAATTGGATCCATTGTGATTCCCTTCATTTATAATTTATTGACTAATTTGTCTCCTTACTGTCCAAGGAAAAACAGAGAGCCGTTATCATCCATCATTCAGCCATTTAGTTCCCATGATAAAGCCCCTGATATCCTTAAGTTTGCACTTCGCGATATCACTAATGCCCTCATGGAAACGTCTGCACAGCCATCTTTGCTATGGCGTTGCAGCCTTGGACAATAACAGATGATAAGCTCTATAGTTTCTGGCTCCTCTTCATCCCCACACATCCTAAAGAACTCCGGAGTGCCATTTTCCCATATGCTGGTCCTCGCTCTAAATGAGCAATGGCCAGTCAAGGCGCCTACTAAGATTTTCAAAACCTTTCTATTCATAACCAGCAGTAGATAAGATTTACCTGAGGCTAGTTCTGTCCATATGGACCTCGAGAATCTACAATCTTCTCTATTCCAGGAATGGTTAGTTCTGTTAATTACCGAGTTCCCTTTAGTAGTGAACGATTGGAGGTTTAACCGACCTGTCACTAACTGCCTCACCTAATGCTGACCCTATTTTTGCCAGCTCATCAGCAATTTCGTTTCCCTCAATATTGCGATGTCCTGGTATCCAACAGAGCCTAACGAGAAATTTGTCCTTAAGAAAGTTGAGAGATAGCCTACACTTGCTGACCAGCTTCGATTTGACACTATGCCCCTTCAAAGCTTTTAGCGCCGTCTGACTGTCAACGTAGAATGTTACCTCCACGCCTTCAGTTACGTGTTCTGTCACTAGTTCCGTGGCCCTGGGGATCGCTTGGATCTCAGCCTGAAATACACTACATTCGTTCGGTAGCCTAAAAGACCTACGAATGTCTGTTCCTAAAAAATATACGCCAGCACCCGTCCCTATTTCCATTTTCGATCCATCTGTAAAGACCGCGCAGCCCTTGTTTTCTCTTCTATCAGATTTGACCCAAAGATCCCTATCCGGAATGACTAGTGAAGGCGTTCTAATAAAATTAGTCTCAACATCTTTGGAGTCCGTAAAACCAGGGGATATGGTTTGCCGTCTGCTAAAACTAATCTTTTTTAAGAGTGATATATGACCTGTAAATCCTGGCCTTACAAAGCCCGCTTCCATAAGCCTGAGCAAACTCCTAGCCGCCGTTCTCAACACAAATTATTCAATGGGAAGCAGGTGAAGGATGACGTCCAAGGCAGCCTGAGGGGTGCTCCTCTGGGCCCCAGTAATACCCAGCGAAGCACACCTCTGGACCTTAGCAAGCAGCTTCATATGGCTTTCTTTCCCCAACGCCTCCCACCATATGACACATCCATAAGAAATCACCGATGTATAAATTCAATTTACAATTCATTAAGCTACTTGTATATAAATTTTTCATTATCAAGTTCTAAACAAAGTTTTTCATTTTCCATTCCAGGCCACTTCCATCCCTGAATAAAAATGTGGTTTGATCGAAAAAAAACCAACCACTGTTGTAGAGTGGTTCAATTGTGGGGCACCGAAAGGGTTATATACATATAAATATCTGAGAAATATCTGAACCGATATTTCATTTTTGCTGATTTTCAATATGAAACGTCTTTAGACAAATCCTTACACATTAGTTTAAGACCAAAGTCCTTAACTCTATTGGTGGTTTCGGAAAATTGATTTCACATACTGACGGACAGACAGACAGTTTGACAGACGGACAGACGGACAGACGGACATGAAACATTCAACTTTTTAGATTTACAAGAACCCAGAATAAATATACTTTATGTGTCACATATAAATATTTTAAAAATTACACAGGGAATGGCAAATGCATTAAATAGCCTTAACATTTTTGGTGTAGGGTATACAAAAAGCAATACAGACAATTTTAGCATAGAACGGTTAAGAATTATCCAATACGTATGTATGTGTATAATAAAACTTACCAGATATCCATCAGTCCACAAACACAGCATATCTGAAATATACAAATAGAAAAAAAAAAAGAATAAGAAAAAATATTGAGAAAAAGTGTGAGTCAAAAAGGGATAAAAATAAAATACGAATGATGATAAATAAAATATGTCTGTCATGTCAATATTTGCGAGCAACAACCAACCAACCAAACAAGCAACCAAACAAGCAACCAAACAACCTGGCAGTCAATGCTGGCAAACCATGCAAAACAGTTCTGCAACTGACGAAGTAAAAAAAGAAGGGGAAAAACGAAATTTTAAAACTTAACCAAACACCAGTACACAAAGTGCAAAGATTTTTGGCAGTCAATACAAATTTTCCGATGAAGCAAAAAAAGTAAAACAATGAAGACGACTACAACAACAAAAATAAAAACACTAAAAATGGAAAATAAACAAAAATGAGCTGAAGAAATATAAAAACAAAAATATTTCGCGTTAAATTTACGATCAAACACCTTTACTGAAGGTAATCGTGAAAAATTGATTGGCATTTCAATGGCGAAAATTTTCACACATACGCAGCACCTGGCACATTTACACAAAAACGCACAACACATCAAGCATGGATCGGAAATTCCAAACGAAAATTTTCTTCTGCAGCAGGATTTAAGCAAGTAAACGATGATTGAGTGAGTGTATGCGTAGCAGAATTTCCAAAGATTTTATAAAATATTTTTTAAAAATGATAATGGAATCTGAAAAATTGGCAGCTTGTTATTTAAAATAATGAAAACAATAATTTTCATAAAAGTTGTTTCTCTCTACTCGTTTTTGATTTACAGTCTTCATATTTTGTTTATTTTGTGTTTCGATTTTATAGTTACCAAGTTTTTATACCCCACAGGAGCTTAATTAATTTATTTTAAAGCTTTTTTATTATTATGCAAAGCTTGTGATAGAATATTTTACTTTCGCTCCTAAAAGAATGCAGGATTTTTTAATTCTTTACTACAAAAGAAATTGAAACAATTCAATTTTTTTAATTTTAAAAATGGTTTGATTGAAGCAAAAATTTTCGTTATTCGTTTTCTAAAGACCCAACTGCCGGAATTGAGTTCTCTGACATGGCTGATAATAAAAAAAAAAATTGTCTTGGAAATTTCTGTACGCTGAGACACTAGCTGGCCTATCATTTGCATGTAGTACAATATTTTACTGGTGCTCCTAAAAGTATGCAGGCTTTTTTCAAGTGTTTACAACAAATTAAGTTAGTAGAAAAATTCACCGTCAATTTTATTTTGAATTCTATAAGTGGATCTATTTAGATTTAGTTGTATCGCCTAAGTGAGTGCTGCCAGACTTCTACTTCCTCGTATAGTTTCGAGAAACGCACGAAAGAGCCTAAAAAATATTCAGAAGATCTGGGAAAACTGGAGGCGCATTAAAATTGTATTAAAGTACTAAGGGCAAGTAAAAAATTTACAGGAATAGCTGCCAATTAATCCGTGAGTGTTGCCACACTTCTTCCTTATCGTAGAGTTCCTAGAAACGTAGAAAAACGCTTAAATACGATTCGGAAAGTCTGGGAAAACTGGGGGTCGGGTTGGGACTTGCTTTTTACCTTTAATCAGATTTTGAAATGTTTGGCACACTAGCTATCAATGTTTCGTAAGGTGTTGCCAGACTTCTTCCATGACCTAGAGTTGGTTTAAACGCCGGAAAAACGTAATATTGGTATAAAATCGCTGGGAAAACTGAGGAGGAGTTGGGACACGCATTGGACCACTTAAGACATATTAAGGGGTTACCAGACTAGCTATAAATGAGTCTTGTCCTACTTCGCCTTTAACGTTGAGTTGGCAGAAATGGGGGAAAGAACCTAATATTGGTATAAAAAGGCTGGAAAAACTGGGAACGTATTGGAACCCGTATCCTGCAAAATGAGATGTGGTCTAAGGTGACCATACCAGCATTTCCAGACTTTTCTATTAACGTAAAACTAAAAGAAACGTGGAAAACAAAACCTTAGAAAGATTAAATACTCTTACTTAGGATACGTTGGGACCCGCATCTGACCACTTTAGATGTATTTAGGAGCTGCTTGTTTAGCTGGCAACACTTCATTTAAAGTTTCCTAATTTTCTCTCGTCGTAGATTTACCAAAAACGTACAGCAAAATATTTAAAAATTTTCGCATACCAGCGATGCGTCTCAAACCACATCTGTATACTTGAAACCTTGTAGAGGTTCAGCCCCTAAGTATTTCCTGATACTTTAGCAGAAACTTTTGTGCAATAATACAAAACTTTAGGAAGTTTTTATTTAAAATTTCATTTAAAAATTGATTGTTAACAAATAAAGCAGTACTTGTTATATAAACAGACACCCAGGCGGATTTGCTGCCATTGAAACTAAAAAACGATTGAGAATTTGAGTAACCAGGCTAATCTCTTTATGAACAAATTCTTTTAAATTATGGAGTGTGTAAGGAACACACACGCACATATACTCGCTTACATAAAAGAAAAGTTAGCCAGCCAGTTACACTTTTGCCAGATATTTTATTTAGCTTTAAGCATTTTACTTTATCTACCTGTCATCATCATCATTACATCGAAGGATGACGTTGATAAAGTTCATGATTTTAATGAGTACATTAAAGTTGAACGGAATAAACAAAAAAAAAAAACACAAAAAAAAAACACAAAAGAGATGTATAGTTTTTATCTTTGGCGAATGTATTTAAATGACCTGTGAAGTTCTTTAAAAGTATTGTTGCATGCTCTGCTTAACTTCAACCAAGGACTCACTATAGCATCCTTAAAATTTAACAAATATTTATTTGACTTTCGAACTTAAGCTAAAAACATAAATTCACAAAAAAAGGTTAAAGCTTTTTTTCCAACCGCCTCATAGCTTTTCAGCCAACATAAATTTTAATTTAATTTCTATGATTTTTCTTTTGTGGCATGCTACATGAACAGGACAAAAAATTGGAATAAAATATATTGAAAAGGTAAATTATTTAAATTAACTGGGAATACATTTGTGCGGCACAATAAATACTAAAGCAAAGGGCTGCACGGACACCAGACATATAGTCAACAAATTTTTGGTTTTCGTAAGCGATTTTTTGCTACGTTGGTTGTTGAATATTTCACAGATTTTTATTACAACTACGACTGCAAAAATTTTATGTTTTTTTTTTTCTTATTATTTTTAGTTTTGAATATTTGATGTGGAAAGTTTTCAGTTGCTTTGCGAGAGGCCGTGCAGGTTTATTTGCCACATATAAACGTGGCATTCCCACTTCATAATCGCAAAGTAATTGTAACTAAAACGCCAGCAAAGTGAAAGTATAAAGTAAAGTAGTATTTCAAAGTTTTAAAGAAATGAACAGTTCTTTTTAAGCAATTTGCACAAATTAAAACCCCAAAATTTAAAACCGGAATAAAATACAGGGTGTCCGCCGGGAAGGTATACTACTTTGTTTTGCCGCCATTTTGGTAAAAATTAGTCTTGACAGTTTATATTTGTCAGTCGTGAAGTAGACACGTGGCAAATTTATTGTGTTTTAATCGTTAAAACATTTTATATAAAATCAATCATCGATTACTGTGACGATGAGAAAGTTACGTAAAATGTTTGGGAGAAACAACATGTCAACAATTACTTACTTATCGTGTAGTAGGCAATAAAAAACCCTCAAATTTTTCATCAGTTACCTTTACATCCACTTAAAGTGATAGTCTGGTGTGCAATTTGGCCAGAAGGAATCATTGGACTTTAGATACTTCTTTGAAAATGAAAACGACATAACTGTAATTGATTGATTGATTGAAAACTTTTTAACGCCACAACTGCATACTTTGGGCTTGATTAACATGTGGTACCACCAAGACGGTGTCACATCGCATACAGCCAGTATTACAATGGAATTACTGCGAGACCTCTTTCCACAACAAGTTATTTCAAGAAATGGTGATGTTGATTGGCCTCTACGGTCGCCTGATTTGACTGCTCCCAACTCCTTTTTGTGGGGATAAGTGAAAAGCAAGATTTATGCAAACAAACCAGAAACGATTGCTTTTTTTTTTAATTAGGACCAGCACTCAGAGGATGACCCCTACGTATGCAAAGCATTGAGCCGGAACTAGGAAAATAGGTTTTGGGAAGGAGGATAAAGGGAGTAGTGTTTGTGGACATTCGATTTGAACCCTAACACATTGAAAGTGGCAGGAAAGACTTCTGCGGGGAGTTTATTCCACATGCGAACAATACGGCTAAAGTACGAATTCTCTCTGTAATGCGACCACAAAGGGATGTGCTCTTGATGAAGAGCGTGTTGTACTTGAAAAGTGGCGGGTTTCGGAAACAAGTTCCCTGATTTCATTAGAGCACATTCCGTTGTAGTAGCGATAGAACAACGAAACACACCCAACATTGCGTCGATGCTCCAGTGAGTCAATAGAGTTGGCTACCCTACTGTCACCGATAAGCTTCTTCGCCCTATCCTGTACGTGGTCGAGTAACTTCAAAATAGATTTTGAAGCACCGGCCCATCAACTCAAACAAAATATTCGTGATGAAATTAATGAAATGCCGCGTGAAATGTGTGAGAATGTAAAGAAAAATGTGCTCAAAAGGGCTCGCATTTGTGATGCTAACAGAGGCGGACATTTATCTGATATTGTATTTCATACATAATTGCCGACATTAAATAAAACATTTATCAATAAGATCCATTCTCTTTCATTTAATCAAAAATTATAAACAAACAAAGTAGTATACCTTCCTGGCGGACACCCTGTATATACGACTATATTCAAAACATAATACATTTAACAATATACCTTTAGATTTTAATGATACGAGAATAAATTGGTGTTCTCACAATGCCAGGCGATATTGGTGTTGAACAAACAATCATAAAATGCGAAAAACTCATCTGAGTGTTTTATTGATTTTGGCTTTGAGCGGGTTAATATATGGATCACAGTGGCGAGAAGAGTGTTCATTTTATGCAAACATTTCCGGTTAACACAAAACTGTAGATGTTTACGTTGTTGCTGTTCTACACACATACACACACAAAACACTTGTACGTACATACATACGTCACTGTCAACACAACACAAAGTGTTGGCAATATTTTCCGCTCTTCACACTGCACTTGACACAAACACTTGTATGCGTTTAAATAAATTGTACTTTTTATTCGAGCACTTAAATTTATTTACATATGGATGTGTAAGGCTGTGTGCGTGTGTAAGAGAGTGTGAGAGAGGGAGAGAGAGAGAGGGAGTGATAGACTAATACCATTCTTATTTACATAAACACATAGACACTTTTACACCACAGGTTTACATTGAAAAATATAAAACCAGCTTTCATGTAAATAATCGCACTTATATGTATTTGTACTTACACACACACATTCAAATTTTTATTTTATATATTTAGCCTCAAGCAAATGTTTCATTATAACTACTACTAACTTTTTATATTTTATCTTCTACTTTTTTTCTGTCGATTTGCTTGTTTTTTTTTTTTTTAAATCCATGATAGCAAAGTTCAAAATACAATATGATGTTACACTAGTATTTTGCTCTGCTACAATCTGAGGAACACTGTTGGCACCAGAAACCTCATTGAATATTCTATCAGGTTTTTGTGCAGTTTTCAACAGATTTTACACATTTTGTGGCAAAATCAATTAAACCGGAAATGCATGTATGCCACACGTGCAGCCCAACAACATCCGCTTTAACGAAAAATGTAATAAAAACAAAAACATCACTTTAAAACACACAATCACTCACACACACGGTGTGTACTTCAAACAAAAACAACAACAAAACAAACAAAAAAGAGGATATTAAACTCAAACATTCTATCAAAATGAGTGCTAAAAAGTACAAGTTCAAAAAATACAAAATCAAACCAAATGATACACATCTGGATTGAAATCAACAAGGAAGAAATTAAAGCACAAAAAAAGAAATTGGGAAAAAAGTTTTCAAAAAATCTCAATAAACCAAAAGTCAACAAAAACAACAATCACTATCGATATGCACCAAAAAAACACACACACAAATAAACATGAGACTTAAAAAGGAACTCATAGATTGTAAAAATTCTTTTGGGAAAAAATACGATACTCGTCGCATCTTCACAAGGAAAGTGAAGAGCGAAATGATCATAAAATGAAAATGTACTAGTCTGTTTGGTTTTTTGGTGGTGTGTGTGTATGTATGTGTGTGTGTGTGTGCCAAAGCCATAAATAAAGCTTACGTAAGTGGTAAGTGGACATGAGTATTAACAAACGTCATACTTCCTGTTAACTAAATCACATAAAAAAGGATGGACGGCAAAAGAAACAAAAATATCTCCTTTCCCCACTTCAAAAAGTAGGTAAAGCCTTTCGCTACAAAAGTTATATTTTAAAAGACAGCATGCATATATTTCTGAAGGCACATACTCGTATGTACTAAGATATATATGTACTCGTACATATATTATGGAAGCACTTCATAAAGCAACGATTGCACAGTGGGGTTAAATAACAAAAAAAAAAAAAAAACATATTTCATTAACTCCTAAATAATAATCAACTGGTTATCTAAAATTTAAAATTGAAACAATCAATGAATCTTTCCAAGCATAAATAAGATCTCAAGTTTTCGATTCATTTTTTTTTAAGTTATTCGATTCGTAAAGTTACACAATAAGTTTCCTCGTGACATTTATTGTACTTCTTAAATAACACGAACAATAAAACATGTGTAAATTCGGTAGTTATGAAAAGAAAAAAAAAATTAATCGCAAATAAAATATTCGAATAAAATAATATTGAGCAATACTTTCCACTAGAAAGAAATTAGAATAACATTATTTGAATAAAATTTTCCGATAAGACAATATTCCGAAAAAATTCTTGGATTCGAATAAAAATAACATATTTTTAAAAACTATATTCGAATAAATTAATCGTTCGCAGCTAATCGAATATAACAAATTGTTTGACTAACAATTTTGTGTTATCACAGCAATAAAAATTATCCGAATAATATGTTTCAATAAATCATTATTCGGATGAAAGGATCAAAAAAAAAAAAAACTCTTCACACCTTATTCGAATAAAAATAACATTTTTATGTACAATTGTTTCAGTACAATTATTTTAGTAAATTATTTGTCATAAAAGGGACTCAAATGTACTCAAATATAAAATTTTTAAATTATTCGAATAAAAATTATTCTAATCAATTGTTTGACTGCAATTATTCGAATAACAGCTATCCAATATATATTTGGCAACAAAGGAATAATCTAACGAAATCATTAAAAAATAAAATTCGTAACAAATATTCGACTATAAATAACATACATAATGGTATAATATTATTAAATTAAATTATTCGAATAAACTATTCAACCATAATTATTGAACAACATTATTTGCACAGAATCCTGAAACCTTAAATTTTTTTATACTGAAGGATTATTAGAACTAAATTATTCAAATAGAATATTAGTTGCAATACATTCGAATAAAAATATAAATATTGTATAAAATTATTGCAATTAAATTATTCGAATAAATTACTCGACCAAAATAATTCAGATTAATTATTTAATTAAAATAAATTATTCGAATAACAGTCATACGAACAATATTCGTATACAAATTATTTCAACAAAAAATTTTAAAAATATCAGATTTTGTATAAAATTATTCGAATTCGAATACATTTCATAAGATAATAAAACAAAATTTTTTCACTGAAGAATTCTTCGAAGCAATTTATCCGCAGAAAAACTTCGAAGAAATTTATTCGAATAAAAGAGTAATTTGTATACAACATTATTTTAGCCAAAATATTCAAAAATATTCTCTTCCACAATTAATCGAATTAATTATTTGAATGTAATAATTTATTCGAATTACAGTAATTTTAACCATACAAAAATTTTTACCAAACGATTCGTCGATTAAAATAATCCGAATGAAAAATTCGTAATATATTATTCGAATAATAGCTCAAATAACAATTATCAGAATAAGAATTATACGAATATAAATATTCGATTTTTTTTAACAAATCGAAAATACGTAATAAGTTTAAATGGATACAAAATATATATGTGTAGATTTGTATAAAACTATTTCGTTTAAATTATTCTTATTTTAAGTCGAATTTAACATGCGAAAAAAATAATCGAATAAAATATTCGAATAAAATAGTCGAATACAATATTCGAATAAAATAAATGGATAAAAAAACGTTTCATTTGCAATAACTTTAAAAAATATAATAAGGATGTCAATTTATTTGTTTTTCTTTTAAAGTTTGTTGATGCAAAATTTTTCGTCTTATAGATTTATTTTAAAAATATTTACTGTACAACGAAGGGAATATGTCCAGAATGATCGCTTTACGTAACTTAAATTTTTAATTTGATCCTAATACCGATTTATTTTTCTACACAACTGTCCATCTGTCTCAATTTCCGGCGTAGCTTTCAATACTAGCAAACTCCAAAAAAACTTTTGTTAATTGAAAAGTTCACATTTCCAAGCAAACTTTAAATATTCTTTATAACTAATTTTCAATATAGACAAGGCAAAGACAAAGCCACACCCACCTGAATTCTGTGTTTTTAAGTTTATGTCTTTCGATTGTTAGTTTCTCCGCATAGAAAATTATTCAAACTTATTTTAAATAAAAATGCCAGAAAATCAGAAAATATTTCATTATTTAAAACAGACGAGTAAAATTTAGAAGCGACATCATTATTCGCGACTCTACTTTTAACCTTCATATGTAACAAATTGTTCTCTGCATTTGTTGCCTAGTGTTTTAAGTCACTGCATAAGAAATATATTTTTTTATTGATTTGCAAAATCCTAAATAGATCTTATTCGTATTTTAATAAAATCCATTTTGTTATCCGCGCCCCCACTGTGCACTGTTTGGCTATAATATATTGTAGCATATATTTGTGCTACCTTAAAAGTCAAAATGACAGCTACAATAGCCAAATGGTTGTCACTCACGTAACATACTATAGGAAGGAAACTGTACAAAATAAAATTTATTTATAAAAAAAACTGTCAAAGTAGAAATGTTTTATTTTTTTTTTTTAGAAAAATAAGAGAGAGAAAAGTAGCAGCTACATATATGTAGATTAAAAGACAACTTCGCCGTTTACAGTAAAGTCGAAAAGTATTTTCATACAAGTTGCAATAAAAAGAAAACTTGTTTCTGCGATTTAATTGATCAGAAATGTTTGGTATAAAAAATATCACTTTAAAATTGTTCATCTCAAGCCCTTAGGGCAGACATTTTTACGCCTTCATTTTTTCAAGGATTTTATTTTGAGGAACTTTTAGCTTGGAGGTTTTGTTGATTGGGAGCTCATTTAGCAGAGATTTAAGAACATATTTTTTTTCATTACGGGCCGCTCATATTCAAGCAAATATTTGTTGAAAATTCATAAATTTTTGTTTGCTGTGGGAATATATTTGATTTGTGATTAAAACAACGAAAACACGAGGAGAAATTTCTACATATCATGTCGATAGGAATTTCCATTAAAATCGTGTTCAAATTTCGTTCCATATCGAATGCCAACATGTGTACCCAAATTATTTTGGGAAAATTAAATTACTTGTTAAAAGATTTTGTGTCTTTTCGGCAAAAAATTATTTACTTTTCCAAAATTTTTGTTTGAGCAAACAGACTCAAATAATTGTATTAAATTAAAGCATCTTGGACCAAATGTTGTCCGATCGCACAGCGCGCTATGAAAAAATGTGTTACAAATTAATGCTGAATCATGCTCTTCGGCCTAAGCTCACAGTGCTCTTAACACCACTCCCGAGTCACCCTGAGGGCACACAAGTGTGACCTGAAGGATCAAATCTAATGGCAGCTTCGTTTGCATGGAAAACCAACCATTCGTAAGCATCGTGTTTGAGGTATCTAATCTAATCTAATCTAATCTAATCTAATCTAATCTAATCTAATCTAATCTAATCTAATCTAATCTAATCTAATGTTGTTTTGCAACATCACATAGAGGCTTCCCTTTGGTTTACAGAAGTCAAAACAGCCACTTACACTGTTCGAGCATCAGTCATTTAAATAATTATTGTTCCAGCGATTTTGGTAGCAACCACAGCTACCATGTGTACTTTCGAAGGATGCCTCACTAATAACCGATCACAGAATCAATCCATCCCCAAGAGGAATGAATATGCATCTCACAGGAACAACACTCCCTAACCCGTCCGGAAGACATTATCCCATGGTGTTCCTATCGACTCCCGTGTTACCAGTGTATGGTCATGCCTCGAAAGAGAAAACCCTTAGAGATAAACTTTCTAAAGGCTTTGGTCTTGGGCAGAAATATTTAGATGTATTTTCACCTTCTACCAGACTAACAGAGAATACCTACGTACTTTTAAATCGTATACGTTGCTCTGTTGTTTCAGAGATTGTTTAGTAAAGTTTTATGGGTAATTGGCCAGAAGGTCAAGGTCTGAGATAACCAATTAACCTTTTCCCCAGCAGGCAGAGCATCAAAGTGTGTGGACATCAACAAGATGCATAAAGGTACCTTCCCGAGGGAGGGCTCTCTATGAACATTTAAAACTCTTTTATAAAATTCAAAATATGTTACAAAAATTAACGTTTACTATGTTACGAAAATGAACGATTACTTTTGCAACAAACTGTACGGTTTCGTAATACAATTCAGCTGCTTAAAGGAGTTGTTGTTTGAAAAATACAAACTATATGATGAAAGATTTTATTGGAAAAGACCGTGTAAGTTGTCGTGTAAGTAGTGTTGTTGCTGATGTTGTTGGTGTTGGCCTATTTCATTTGATTTGATGATGAGCTTGTTTAGTTCTGACTTCTATCTACTTTAAACATATTTTATACAATTGAGCACTTCATTTCGTTGCAAAATGAAATGAATGCAAGTGTGTATGTGTATTCGTTCGTTGTAAATGTAAAAACTTTGATAGATGAACGTGTGGAAGAATAACTGTTGCTACATTAAGTGGATACTCAATCGTGTTGTTGTACAGTAGTAGTCTTATCTTTAGTTTTCTACATCTTAGAATATTTTTGGCTGATGTGAGGTAAATATATTTCTTTACCTTTCCTTTCTGCAATTTGTTTTTAAGTTTTATTTTAATGAAGTGTCACTGCAGAAAACTGTCAGATATTCAATGTATTTTTCTTGATATTATTTTTGATTTTTTTCTCATTTTTTTCCACTCATATTAAATTGCTTGTATCTTTTAAACATGCATGAACATGCATATAAATACGGGCATATCAATGTTTGTGTAACTTCGATTTTGTTTCATATCCTTAACTTGAGTCCATGTGGAATAACTATTTTGCAATTCAGTGTTTGGTACGTGGTGGTCTTCTTTAAGTTTAGAAATTCAAGAAATTAGAAAATGCCAAGAGACATGTTGACATATAAAATGCGGAGAATTTTAAAAAGTAGACAGTTTCCTAAATTATCATATCAGTTGTGTACTGGAATAGTTTCTTTTTGAATTTTCTTTCTTTTTTGATTTCATCATTCATTGACAAGTGATTGACAGTATTTAGTTTGTGCATACAAAGACCTGAATACATATTTTAAGAACACGAACACATATTTACACCTTTTTAAGAAAACACTTTGCTGCGCTGGTTTTTTTTTTTTTTCTTTTCTTTTTCTCCTCTCGATATTTATGGATTTGTGTGTGTGTGTTTAAAGATTTATGTGGAACATTTTTGTTTCAATCGCTTCATTTTTATTTGCTTTTTGCTTTAAGCCATGAATTTTTCCAATCCCTGCCTCCTGCTACATGATTGTGCACCAAGGTCTCTGTTGAATGTGGTGTAGCAGAAATGTTTAACTATGTCTTTGCGTAATAAAATATCTTTCTCGGTGTTGTTTCTGTTGTCGTTGCTGTTCTTGCTGTTGTTGCTTTTGCTAAGATTAGAAGATGATAAATTTTATTTTATTGTTTTCCATTGTCTGCTCATGAGTTATATATTAAAGTAGATTTTATTTTTATTGGTTTTTTGCCAAACAAATAAGTTTTTTTTCATTGGTTTGGTTCAGTGACACACAGAGGCAATAAAATTTATTAAGAAACGTGTATATTTTTAAATATAGAGTCGAATAAATAGTTTACTGTGGCGTATGATTTTTATTTGTGCAAATAATATTAATCATACGCCTGTGTTTTGTGTGGAATAATCAATTTTTTTTTTTCTTTTATTCTTTTATTTTTGGATTAAATAAAATTGTATTTATTTAAAAATAAATCTCTATCTATTTAGTGATTTTATAAAATTGGAAAAAAATTAAAAAAAGAACTTTTTGAAATAAGTTTTCGTTTAAATTTAGGAGAAGATTAAGAATTTTGATGCTTAAATTTTTGAATATTTTGGAACAAATTTTAAAATGCTTAATTTTGTGCAATTTAATGGATTTATAACACTGGGCATCTCTTAGTCCTTAAAACTTAACCGTATATTCATCAACGATTATTAAAGTCATGGTTAGTAAAATTGAACTTTAGTCATGCATATCATCTCTGAAGGCTTTTTGACCAAATGTAACCAAATGGTGGCTTGGCATGCAATACCATAAAACTGTTTTTATAGCTGCTTTAATTATCTATTGAAAAACATTAAAGGTCATCAAAATTTACTGCTTAAAATAAACAGCAGATGTAAATTTTTAACAGCAAGGACTTTTCATCTATATAAATTTCGTGTAATTTTAACAATAAAATGAATTGTAGAATTCGTGTGCGTATGTGTTTGATTTATAAAAACGTAAAATAATGATGAAATTATGAAAAATATTTAAAAACCCCTAATATGGATAACAACCCAGCAAAAAATTATTATCTTTCTGGAAGCAGTAACAAAATTTCATTCTTTCGAGATGCGCAGTTTTGAAGCGCTTCCGAGGGTGCACAAAAAGAAGGCAGAGAGATCGCTCAACTTATTTTTAAGCACGTTAAAGTTGGTCGGCAGTTTATATTTAGTTGACACGAATAATAAAGTAAACACCGAATGGTAGAAAAAATTTCACTCAGATGTTATCCGCCTTTCTCTGTCTCTCTCTCTCTTACTTATTTATTTATTTATTTAATCTTGTGTATTTGCCTGCAGATGTATTATGTTTGATAGTAGATGACGCAGTAAAACGAAGGCATAATTCAGATAATTTAAACATGATTTTAGCGCATTTCGGATGTTTAGAAAAAAGCGCTCTTTTATGTAAAAAACAAGAGCTCCAAAGAGGGACATCGCGAACAAAAATCATGCATGATCGAAGCGCTTTTCGGAGAAGTAAGCACAACAACAAAAAGCATCTCTCTCTTACAAACTTGCTTCGGCCGAAGCAGTAGTTTTTGTTGGGAATTTTTAAGGAACTTAAAGGATATTGAACTACTTGATTGCAGCTGTCGGAATTGCCAGTATGTTTTTAACGGGCAAGAATTCTAATGATCAGATTGTTATTGGTCTCGAAACATCATGATGAGAGTTCAACCTTTCGCGCAGTTAAACATTTTCTTTGAGTTTTCACAATCAGTAAATTTTAGGCACTTCTTTTAAAAAACAAATAAAAGTTTTAATTAAAAATTAAATGAGACGAATTAAAGCAAAAATAACTGAAAACTTTGTATGTATAAATATTAACAAATATTAATAATAATAATAATAATAATAATAATAATAATAATAATAATAATAATAATAATTATATGCCTACCAACTTTGTACAAAGTTATAATATCGTGTCTGGCGCTAAAATTAATCAGCACTGTAAAAGAAACAACATAATAGCGGAACAAGGATGCAAAGAGCAACTGATTATTGACTCTGTAATATGTGAACAGGCGTATAAGAAGCGAAGAAATCTTTCTATGCTTATATAGACTACAGAAAGGGTTTTGACTCTATGCCACATTAATGGCTGCTAAAAGTGCTGAAATTGTATAAGGTCCATCCGATAATAATCAATTTCCTAAGCCGTATAATGGTAGACTGGAGAACCAGGGCCACACTGAAAACACCAACGGAATACGTGGAGACTGAAGAAATTCCTATCAGGCGCGGGATATTCCAGGGCGATTCACTAAGCATTATATGGTTTGTGTTATGCCTCAACCCACTATCAAATCTCTTAGCCTCAACGAAATATATATTCGAGATCAGACATGATAGTGGAAGTATTTATAAATTGAGTCACCTGTTATTTATGGATGATATAAAGCTGTATGACTCCAACAAACACCAATTTAAAAGCTTACTCAATATAGTCGAAATGTTCTCCAATGATATTAGTATGGAATTTGGCCTCAGTAAATGCATAACCCTTCATGTCTTCCGAAGAAAATTGCAGGAAATACCGCACGATCTCCAAGATGGTCGAATAATACTAGCTATGATGAAAGAGGAAACGTACAAATATCTAGGTATGAGGCAATATATCCGTGTTGAACAAAGCCAAATGAGGAAAGAACTAATGCCGGATCTTACGAAGCGTGTCAGGAAAATCTTGAAAACTGGCTTAAATGCGAAAAATATGGTTAAAGCTATCAGCAATTACGACTGATTTTGCCTATTCGTTTGGATTAGTTAAATGTAGTAACTCCGAAATGGACACTATACAGCGAAAGTGTAGGGTCCTAATGACTAAGCCGCGTATACATCACCCGAGATCAGCAACGGAGAGAACAATGCTACCAAGGTGTATGGGTGGAAGGGGCTTAGTTGACATCAACAATCAAAGGAAGCAACAGGAAGATGGACTAAGGGCATTTTTTGTTGAAAAAGCTGCAAGTTCATCTCAACATAATGCCATTTGGAAAGAATATTATATACCGACTCACACTTTCCACAAATCATGAAAAATTGGAGTCGTGGAAGAGTAAGCCAATGCAAGGTAGACACTCTAATTAGGCCGACCAAGATCACGTCGACACCAAATCGTCGAACTATTGGCTAGTTTCAGGACAGTTGTTTCCTGAGACCGAAGGCTTCATGCTTGCAATTCAAGACCAGATAATCCCAACGAGAAACTACCTGAAAAATGTAGTAAGGGATACGGCAGTTACATCTGATCTCTGCAGGTTTGGATGCAACGCAACAGAAACTATACAGCATATAACATCATGGTGCACCAGTTTAGCTGGAACCGAATATATAGACCGCCACAACTCTGTTGTTAAAATATTACACCAACAACTAGCACTAAGGTACTTGTTAATAACCTCGAAAGAAAGTGAACCCTACTACAAATACGAACCTGAGTCTGAGTTAGAAACTGAAGGATATCGGCTCTATTGAGACCGAACGATTCTAACAGACCGGAGTATACCATACAATAGACCATATATAATGCTGATGGATAAGCAACGGCGTGTGGTATGGCTCATCGACTTTGCAATACCGAATAACAACAACCTGCGGACGAAGCACCACGAGAAAATCAGTAAATATAGTGTGCTCATAGATCCTATAAAAAGACAGTGGAACATCGACACCGTAACAACAATTCAAATAATGATTTCGAGCACAGGACTGATAGGCATTTTCCAATCTCACAGAGATTGAGAAATCTAGAAACTCTATATAATAACAATAATGATAATAATAATAATAATAATAATAATAATAATAATAATAATAATAATAATAATAATAATAATAATAATAATAATAATAATAATAATAATAATAATAATAATAATAATAATAATAATAATAATAATAATAATAATAATAATAATAATAATAATAATAATAATAATAATAATAATAATAATAATAATAATAATAATAATAATAATAATAATAATAATAATAATAATAATAATAATAATAATAATAATAATAATAATAATAATAATAATAATAATAATAATAATAATAATAATAATAATAATAATAATAATAATAATAATAATAATAATAATAATAATAATAATAATAATAATAATAATAATAATAATAATAATAATAATAATAATAATAATAAGCAAGGACCTGTGCTAATTATATGTTCAAAAACAAGCATTAATCAAAAATATACTTAAGTTTAACAGTCAAACCAAAATAAGTCTGTCTTAAGTAGAACAAAAAATCAGAAGATTGAGCATTTTAGAATATATTTTTTTGGCAACACTGTAATGCTTAATGCATGGTGAAAGATAAACCGTCACCAGTTAACATCAATTTAGTAGTAAAGAATTCTCGTATTCTATTTGCATTCGAAATGTGTCTAAATGGGATATTTAGTCACGTTCAACAGAGCTACTCAACAAGTATTGAAAACAGTTACACATAAATACTGACAAAGTTTATTGGCTTCTATCGAAACAACGTTTGTGCTATTCAGCCGTGTAGTTGAAATCTAAAGAGATGTTTAGATATCCAATTTTTCCTTTGTTGCTTTAAAGCTGTTAACAATGTCTTTCCAATATGTCTCTCATTACTAACTTTGCGAACTTTAGCCTGTATAAATATTAACAAATAAAAATCATAAATTTTGATTAAAACAAATTTTTAACTTATTAAAGAGTTGAAAATTGAATTGATTATTTTGATTACAATTTGTGTTTAGACATTTAATCCGATATGTACTTGAGAGTAACAGCCAAAAAGTAGCCTCTGTTCAATACCGGAACAGAATAAAAAATGATATTGAAAATATAAATTCAATTGATTTTCAGGATAAAAATCAGCATTAATAATCTCGATTAAGTATTGATGCCAGTATGCGACAGGTAAGATTTTAGATAAAAGAAATTTGTATCAGTTTTGAATTGCTGGCATAATAACGTTGGATTTAGATTCATGCATCCAATCTAAGGCCGTTAAATTTTTCTTTAAATCAAGCTGGACGTTATTTTGAAGAAATCGTTTTTTGGCATTGAATGGTCAGCACTTCAATCAATCTTTTTATAGTTGATTGAAGAAAATCTCTACTGAACGAATTTGCCACACCGCTAGAGAATGATTTGAGTAAGTTGGGTACTATTTTTTTTTTGTTGTTGTGTTGGATGATAGTTTCATTAATATAAAAATCTTAATTGAATTAGATTTCTTAATTTGAGTTAGATTAGAAAATGAATAAATTTTTTTGTTATTTTTTTAAATTTCATACGCAATTAATTTCTAAGAAGTTTTATAAGTCTGCAAAAAGTTCCAGCGTTTTACCAAACTCTGTATTTAATATATAAAAAATTCTGCGCATTCGCAGCATAACAGATCCTTTAGCACGCACACGTTCTACTTATTTTTTTTTTCTTAATAAATTTTTTGGAGATTTTAAACAGACCCTTTTTCCTACCCCCCACACTTTTAGTGTTATAAAGGGTGTTTTCTATAGAGTGACACAATTTTAAATCATAATAAAGCAAGGAAATATATTTTTAATAACAATGAAACGGGCTTTATTGGAAAAAAATTTTTATGAAATTAATGTTAAAATATGATTTTTGCCATGTGGCCGCCACAGCTGGCGCGTAGAAGACGCAATCTGGAACACCAATTTTCAACAACTTTTCGCAGCATTTGCAGCCGTAACCCTGCGAATGTTGATTTCCAAGCGTTTGTGGTTTATCGACCGACGTACACAAGTGACTTAAAATAACCCCAAAGAAAATAATCTAGTGGGGTTAAATCACACGTTCTTGGTGGCCAATTAATTGGTCCATTACGTGAAATTATATTTTCATCAAAAGTTTCTTTGAGTAAATCAATTGTAGTGCCCGCTTCACGATGAGTTTGACGAATAGAACAATTATTTTGTTTAAAAATTTCAACAATTTGCACACGTTGCTGTGGTGTACGTCGATTCATAATGAAATTTCAAAGCAAACTAAACAAAAAGCAACTATCAGCTGTTAAATGTGTTCTCAAATAAAGCAGTGGTGACAACTCAAAGTTGTGACACTCTATAAAAAAAACCCTTTAATTGTTTATCGTTCACACCATTCATTCATTTCTATTAATTATTTCATGGTTAGTCCCCACAGTGCGTATGAGTGATTTGGTAACTAATGAATTTATATTATTCATACGTAACCGTATCTTAGCTCCCATTAAGTGAATTAATAAATACAAATTTCGTGTAATTTATTAATATTTTGATATGAAAACAAGTTTCACACGCAAAATTTACAAACATTTTAAATATTTTAACTTTCATTTCACTATTAATTTTGATCAAATCATTTTTGAACAGCGACGAAACAGAAAATATTACAATAGTTGAATAAAAACTATAAAATGCCAACAAAATTTATTTATATGAAATATTTCATATTTTTTAGTAAAACGGGATGGTGTAAAAATATGAATAAAATTAATATTTAATAAGATGCCAGCCAGACTGTCAGAGAAATTTTTGTAATGTCATCATTTTAAACAGTCAAGACATTTTTTATTGTTGTTGTTGTACTCGTATATGAAATATTTTAACAAATCAACAAACTAAAAGTTTGTTCTACTTTTACACAAACACAAATAAATACACACACATAATCACACACTTGCATAGCTAAAGCAAACATTATGTAATAATAATGTGTGTTCTTTTTCTCAAAAGTGTGAGTGAGAAAATGGTTTTGACTTAAATATGAAATGTATATGTATTTTCTTGCTTCGCTTTGCATAAAATAATGTTTAACTTTTCTAAAATATTTGATTTAAGCACGCAAACATTAAAATGAATTTGATGTTATTAATCATCTTTAAAATAATTTTTGGCAAAAAAAATAAACATTTCAAAAATGAATCTAAATAAATGTTAAAAGGAAATAAATTGTATAAATATAAAAAAAAAAGCTGTTGTAACTTTTAAATTAAAAACGAGCCCGCCCACGCACGGCTCTAAAAACGAAACAACACTAAAAACCACCAAAAACTTGTAATTTTTCACTTGGTGTTTTTAACAAAATGAAAAAAAAAAATTTGTTTGTGGTTTGTGTTTATTTATATGTATTGTAATAATCATTTTTATATATAAATTGATGATGTTTTGTATTAAAAAAAAAAAATTTGCTCTGTGTATGGGTGTGCCCGTATAACGTCAGTTTAAAACTGCCAAGAGGTTAAGGAGAATAAAGAGAAATATTTTTTAGCAGATTCTTTCATTAGGGATAAACAAAAATAAAAATAATTTTCTTAGGCTTTCTAAAGCATTTATCAGATTTTTAACAATAAACTTAGGTGATATAAACGAATATAAATGTGTAAAAATGAATAGTTCTCTAGAAGTGTTCGTTCGAAGGCTTAAAAAAGCGTTGAAATATTCCAACAAAATTAAAGGCTCTTAACGTTGGCCATATTCTGACGAAGTTTAAATTGAAACGAAATCATTTTATGGAGCATCTAAACCCATTTAAGTGTATTTTAAAATTTCTTATCTCTCATAAACCAGCAGTAACAATGACTGAAAAATTTTATAAAATTATTTTGTTTATCCTTTTTTTAAATTAAAGTTTGATTTATAGTTAAAAATAATATTTAAAAAATTTCGGAATTTTATTATTTAAATAAATTTATTCAGATAAAATAAAACATTAAAGTGCCAACCAAGCAAAACGATTGTTAAAAGCTTACCTGGATAAGCCTTAAGCTGACAAAAGTATTGGGAATAGTATTTAAAATTAGTTATTTGCAAGTGTTTATTTATGAAAACTGAACTTTACTGATAATCTAACTTGTCTGTTATACAAAAAAAAAAAAGCTAAAAATTCTTATTAAAAAATAAGCTTGCATTTGTAATATTGTTGTAAGCTTTAGAAAACCATCATATAATAAGACTTATTTTTTATAAAAAATTTTTATTATTTTCTAGCCTATTTTTGGCAAGCTGAATTAATAATTTTGAGTCTATAACAAATTCATACTCTCTCTCGTACTGCCAATAAAATAAGCAGCATTTTTAAATTTGGAAAAAGTTATAAACAAGTTATGGAAAACTTACTCTTTTTCTCTTAAAAACATCTCATAGAAAGAAAAAACCATTAAGTTTATAAATTTTTTACAAACATTAAAAAAAATTCTAACCTGATTCTAGAACACTTACAAAACCACAGCAGACATAAGTCATTTACAATAATATAAAAAAAAAAAATATTATATCAATTATATTATATTATTGTAAAGACTATTTTCATGTGAAGCATTTTTAATGTCAGACTTTAAAACCGTTAACATTTTGTATTAATATAAGCTTATAATAAATATGCTTGCTAAATATTCTAGAAAATCTATTTTGATACAGACTTACAATAACATTTTGCATACGAAATGGTTTGTGGGGTCATTAAAAAATTAGTAAAATCAAATACAGTGTCCAGATTACCCAACAAACAAAAAAATTGCACTTATCAATGTTGATCTTATGGATGAACTCAAAATTTTTGTAAATTTTTCAAACTTCCATTAATGCAGCGGGGATATTTACATAACTTCTGTGTAAATGTTAACGTTAATTTTAAAGTTCTTAAGAAACTTTAATAGTTGCCACATACATTATACCCGAATAAATACATCGAGAAGTAAAAAAACAATATATTTGTTTAAAGAAAAATAATACCATTTTCAAATATTTTTATTGTGTGTCTTAAACGATTACAGCAGTTGTAAAGGGTATTTTTTATTTGAGCACCCATTTAACAGCTGATAGTTGCTTTTTGTCTAGTTTGCTTTGAAATTTCATTATGAATCAACTTATACCAGAGCAACGCGTGCAAATTGTTGAAATTTTTAAACAAAATAATTGTTCTATTCGTCAAACTCATCGTGAAGCGAGCACTACAATTGATTTACTCAAAGAAACTATTGAAAATAATTTCATGTAATGGCCCAATTAATTGGATACCAAGATAGTGCGATTTAATCCTTTTAGATTATTTTCTTTTGGGTTATTTTAAGTCACTTATATACGTCGATAAACCACAACCAATTGAACACCTGGAAATCAACATTCGAAGAGTTATCGGCGAAATTCGTCCGCAAATGCTGCGAAAAGTTGTTGAAAATTGGCGTTCCAGATTGCACCTTCTACGCGCCGGCCGTGACGGCTAATTTGCAGACATCATTTTTAAACATAAATTTCGTAAATGTATTATTATAAAAAATAAAATACACCCTTTATTTTGATTTCAATTAAATTACTCATGTTTGCTGGGTTATAACAAAATGAAAAAAAAATTATTTACGTTTAAATTCAACTTTCCATTGTATTTGTTTTACTCTCTATCATAATTTGCATTCCCATTTTAACATAAACAAATACATTTATAACAGTATTTAGCATTAAATCAAAGAAAAACTTTTGCACTTAAAAATTTATGAACAACATACTTTGCAAAACACCCTACAACAATAAAAATAATAATAACAAATTCAAAAATAAACTAACAACTACTAACAGCAAAAGTATGGCAGCAACAATGCAAACAAAAAATATTTTGTGTAGAACAGGCAACATCAGCTGGCAATACAACAATAACAACAACAACAAAGAAACTTGATCTATTTTGTTGTTGACTTATGCCAAACCAAAAAGCAGCAACAACAAGTCAGTCCAAGCGAACAGAGGCAGAAGCAACAAAAGCAACGTACTAAATACCAAATGTCATGAAAAATGCAACGAAGCGTTTGAAATCAAACAGTCAGAAGAGGAGAAATTCCAACGCACACATACACAAACACACACCCATACACTCACACTCACACTATTTAAAAGATAGTCAAGAGACAGCAACAAGAACAACAGCAACAATCAGTCGTCATTTTGTTCCCAATTCCGAAAATACTTGTAGAAAATGTTAAACTGAAAATGGCACCAAGTCAACCATTTAAACAAACCAAAACCCTGATTCGGTATCTACCAAAACATTTTAACAGCCAGTGTTTTTTTTTCTTTTTACTTTTGCTGGTTGTCATTTCGGTACGTAAAATTGTTTTGTTGTTGGTAGCAACAAATACTATAATAACAAGAACAACAACAACACATACAATGCAAATAAAAAATTCAGAAATAATTTAAAATTTATCTAAAACACAACAGGCTCATGAAGTTTTCTGTTTTTTTTTTTTCTTGTTAATTTATTTCGAATGCATATAATGCGTGTCTAACAAGCAATTGAGCGTCTCTTTTCCTGCAAAACAACAGCACAGCAAGTGCACACACAAGAGTGCATGACTTTGTGCATGTGCTAGTGTGTGTGCCAGTGATACTTTGTGAGTTTGTTTATTATTTAAAAAATTTATAGTGTGTCAAATAGTATTTGGTGTATATGTGAAAATATGCACTTATTTATGTGTAATAATGAAACTGTGTATGTGTGTTAGTAGAGTGAATTATATAAAATAGGAAATATGAATGAATGTACGAGTATGTGTTTAGAGAAATGAAGGACATTTTGAATTGAGTAATGAAAATAAACGACTGATTTATTGTTTGTTTTTATAGAAAACCTAAATAAAATATATATTTAGACAGACTTTGATTCACAACTGATGACCCATAAAAAGTGCAAATACAGAGGACTAGAAAAATTATATGTAAAATTACAAATACAACAATATTGCCGTTTTTTCCAAGTTAGAAGTAAATTGATTTAGAAAAACAATTAACAATAAATATTTATTTTTATAGCCAGCCAACATATGTTGCAAAATTTATTGCACAATTTTTTTTCGTTGATTTAATTCCTGGCCAACATATATTTTAATGGAAAATTTTTGTTTGTAATAAATGTGAGACATACAATAAAATAAAATACGTTTTTATATTCGCTTGAAATTAATGTTTTATTTGATCAGTCAGGCATTAAATTCCTTATCAGTAGTTATTGGCTAAATTGAAACGAGTTTTGAAACATAAACAAAAGCAAGCTTGTAGATTCGCCTTTGTAGTAAAATTAGTAATTTTATTTATAAAAAAACTTAAATATATTTTTTATTATTTATATTATAGCGAATAAATAATTAAAAAAAAAATAATTTAAATTAAAGAAAACGAACTTAAACCTGACAAATTTTAATTTCTTTGATCAAACATCAGTCAGCTTAACTAAAAATGCATAACTTAATGACAAAAACAACTATTTGTTCTCAATATTTCATAAAAATTACTACGTATAAAGTAAAAGACCTCAAAATCATCTTAAAAGTACGTCTCAATTAAAATGACTTCATTAATGAGCAGGGATTATTAAGAAAAATAAATCGATAAATTTTGTAAATTTTATTAAAAAAAAAAAAAAAATGTTGACTAGTTTTGGTGGAGAAATTGTAATAATTAAACAGAAAGTCCACATGTGGTCTGGCAAACACTCAATACATGTCAAGGTTTAAAGTTTTCCAACCTTTTTACGGTTTATTTTTCACGACTTTCTGGCAACACTCAACCAGTCATTTATGGTTACTGTGGCAGTTCCTAAACATGTCTTTAGTGGTCAAATTCGGCTCTCAACATGTCCCTAGTATTCCTAACCAATACAAAGGTTGTTCACGTTTTTGGTAATTTCTTCAAAATGGGGGAATTCTGCTAACACTCTTCTAAGCGTTTTCATGTAGTCTGGCAATACGTCCCAAAAGGTCTCAAACAGGTCATCACGGCTCCCCACGGGTTCCTAGTTTTCTCAGCCTTTCTAAGTTTTTTTTTTCGCAAGTTTCTGGCAACTCTTCCAATAACTACTAGAGTGGGAACACCCAACCAATAATTGGCGGGTGATATGGCAGTCCCTAAAAATGTCTTGTGTGGTCCAATAAGGCCTTCAACAGGTCCCTAGTATTTGTAACCAATACAAGGACTTTTCGCGTTTATTGGGCATTTCTAAGAATAAAAGGAATTCTTAAAACCCACAACCAAGCGTTTACATATGGTCTGGCATTAAGTTAATAAGTCCCAAAAGGTATCATGTGGGTACCCACGGGTTCTTAATTTTATAAGGAGTTTTAAAGCATTTCTAACAACTGTACGAAAAATTCTAAATAAGTCTGGCAACAGTTAACGAAGCGTTCCCATAGGTTTTGGTAGCTCATTCGTACGTCTCAAGCTGTCTATATTTATCCCAGTCTTTCTGAGAAATTTTCAGGCATTTCTGAAAATCCATAATATAACAGAAGTCTGGCAACTAAAGTTAACAAGTGGTCTGGTAGCCAATTAACATATTTCGAAGGATCCCACAAGGATCCTAAAGGGTCTTTAATTTTCTCTGAGTTCTTAAAGGTTTTCTGCGAGTTCCTTGCAGTTCTTCTTATAGGGGAAGTCTCCCTACTATAAAACAAGCGTTGCCAGGTGATTTGGTAATTCCTCCACATGTCCCCAGGTGTTGCAAGGCGGTCCCAAAAGGGTCTTTAATCATATTTCATTCTTAATTTATACATCGTTCAGATTTTTTTAAAACAAACCTTCCTCAAAAACATATATATTTTTTTTTTAATCGGCCCCTTAAATGTCGTAGACAGAAGATAATTAATATTTCGGTATAGCCAATTGGCCGTTCGACTTTCGAAAGCAAGGACATTGAAAATTAATTCACAAGTTAGAGAGTTATGCGTGTCCAAACATAAATAAGTAAACAATCCTTCTCCATTAGCCGTTCCGCAAAGAGACACTTAACAAATATAAATTAATTATTGTGTTGTTCTTCTACACTTTCATTGTTTACATTTTAGCAATTCTCATTTCTTGTTTAAAAAAAAAAAAATTTGAAAACAATTTCTCTTCAAATAACTTAATTTATCTTAAAACCGAACTGTCCACAAAAAAAAAAAGTTTCAAGTTTTCAAGCAAAACAATCCCTCATGAATATTTAATGAATTTTAATAACCGCAATGCGACTTTGTTTTTGTATTTTGATGAAGCATCGAACTAAATTAAAACAACAGAAGCAGAAAAGCAACAAAACATATTTCTAACATGCGTACATTAATTAACTTCAAACATTTTATTAGCGAAACCATTTTATCTTTTCTATTGGCTTCTTTTGTTTAGCGAACGAAAAACTTTAAACAGTTAAAGCAACAATGAATTACGTACAAGCAAATGTACGCACACATCCACACTTACAGTTACATACACTCAAACATCATCTTGTTAATAAAAGTTCTTTTAAAGCACTTACTGCTCTACCACCACGACACACACACACACACACAATCACACACACTTACTCATAAACCCTCGAATGTATAATTTTGCTTTAATAAATTTTGCAACAACTACACAAACAACCAAAAAAAAAGATGGTGGCTTACATACACATGCACAACAGTTAAACATTAACATAAATATATTAGCACATGCATATATGAATGAATTCATGTGAATGTATTAGTTTGTTATACAAAAGGAAACAAAAAGGGAAAATTGTTGAAAATAGCACAATCGTTTTTCTTGCCACACAGTCGACTCTACGACAAGGACTTCATTTCACTACTTTGTCTTCTTCCTCTGCTTTTCGATTTGATATATTTACGCTGTTTTGTACTGTGACGATTATTATGATAGCGAAAGGATAACAACATACTTTTTTTTTTGTATGCATTCAAACATACGTATGAATGTATGCAAGAGTACGTGTGTATTTTGTGTGTGTGTGTGTGCGAACATTAGTATGTAGCACAACACACCCAGCTGTTAGATATGCAATCTATTTATGCATGTGAATTGCATATACGGTGCCAATGGGCTAAAGCTATCTAGTCAAGTCAAAACAAAGTTGAAAACCAAATAGTAACGTCATTTTGTCCTTGGAATAAAAATGGCAACTACAAGTGAAGGGTTATCTGTAATCAAACTTCTAACTATGAGAATACACACGATAATAGTCCACTACAAAAAAAAAAAGGACAATTTTATAAATGAACTTTTCTACAGGTATGACTTGTTTTTAAGGAATGCGATGAGTCATTAAAGTGGTAGCACAAAAGAAAGAAGGAAACTATATTGCCATCTCTGACACATATGCAACCCTGTGCCATATCTGACACACATTGCCTATTTATGCAACTACGTATGTATCAAAAGTGAAATGGTAAATGAAGAAGAATGTTGAAGGCATTCGTGTTTCTATAAGTAACTAAACAAGAATATATTTCAATAAAATAAAGTTGTAGTGGTACATGGCGACCGTGACAGGACTCGAGCCTGAAATCTTCGAATCCGAAGTCTGATTTAAATTAATTCGACTAGAAAATATTTTAAATAGATGTGATAAATACAGATTCCAGAAGGTGTCAGCACTTTTTGCGTGGCACAAATCACACATTTCGATTGGAATGGGTTGGAAATGGAAATTTTATTCCGATCGTTTTTGATGTAAAGTCCTTGATTTTACTGTGAAAAAGTTTTTAATACTCATAGACGTTTGAGTAAATTAGTTTTGCTAGCAAAGCTCATAAAAAGCTTTTTTCTTGATGTATGTTCAATCTTATTTTACTGGCGCTCCTAAAAGTAGGCACGTTTTTTTTTTTGTTTACTGCAGAAGAAATTGAAACAAAACTTTATTTTCAAAATAATTTTTAATTTTAAAAGTGGTTTGATTGCAACAAAAATTTTCGTTATTCGTTTTCTAAAGACCCAACTGTCGAAATTGACTTCGCTAACATGGCTGATAGTGGAAAAAAAAATTGCTTTGAAAATTTCTGTATGCTAAAGCACGCTGGCCAAAAGAACAATACTTTAATAACACTCCTAAAAGTATGCAGGCTATTTTAGTTTTTACTACAAATAGAGTCAGTAAAAAACTGAATTGTCTCTTCCATTGAAAATTTTAAAAAAGGTTTAATGGCAAACATAATTCTCGTTTATTTTTTTGTTTAATAAAAACTCATCTTTTGGAATTGAATTTACTTTCGATCGGAATTGAGTTATCTGACATGGCTGCATATTTCACAACATTCAGTTGGTTTATTTTAAATATTAAAAATTGTTCTATTTTGCTTTCGTATTTATTGACTTAATATTTTCTTATAAGATTTCATAAATAATGTAAACTTTAAGAAAACAAATTAAATTATTTAATTATTTTATAGAAAATTTAATTTTCCTACTTTTGTTTTTACATCACCAACCTTTAAAGCTGGAATGTGTATACATACTTGTGGGCACTCATATATGAGAGATAACAATTACTTTTCTACATCGAACTTATTATATCCCTGATACACTCATACTCTCTCATATTTTCAAGCTTCACATTCGAGACAGTATTGACTATTTCGACAGGACACATTAAATACTTGGCCCGCTATAAACAACAATATATGAACAACCATAAGCATCAAAAGGAGTAGTTAAACGAGAAAAAAATCCAACATACCATAAATTCGAATGGGAAGGGGGTGCGGGGGGGGGGGAGGGATTACAAAGTGTATTTTAAGTGCATTTGAGATGGATAGACAGACACACAAAAACACCATGCAATACACAGTACTCTACGTATAGGGGCGCTAACAAGTGGACATATCTATGCTCTTAACAGAGACAAGGACAATCACTACAACACCAAGAACTACAATGAAGCATAAGAATAGTAATAATAACTACAACAACTACAACGAAGACGACAATCAACTATTGGTAGTTACGAGTATAGTCGATATCTCGTTATCGTTGCAATTTTAAAAAGACTAAGTAATAGTTTGAGTTGCGCCAAAATAACACATCACCTCCTCTTTTTTGTCACTCCAATACTGTTGCTGGTAGTTCTTCTATTCTATTTTTTTTTTTTTTGTAATTTTCATTTCGCTGCCGCCACTGTTGCTGATGCTCATGACAATGTCATCAGCGTTTAGTGTTCTTGGTGTCATAGAATGTGGGCAAAAAAAAAAAAAACCAAGAGCATAAAATTCAACAGAATTGAAAAATATGTACTTTGGAATATTTATAAATAAACTGTGGTGTTCATTTAAAGCGAAGGTAAATATAGAAAATTTTTTTTTTTTTAATTTATCTCTTAGCCACATACCGAGAAATGTGGGATAAAAAATGAAAAGAAAAAAGTTCGATTTACTTTTAAAAAATGTGTTATTTAATTTTTAATATAGATACGAACGTAAAATATATAAAGATAGAAATAAAAAAACTAACTGAAATTGAAAAATTAAATTTAAATGTTTAATTAGACTTCAGCCAATCAATTCCGTTGCAGCATCAACTCCATAAAATTAATTCAAAATAAATTTTGCAATTTTTCAGTGAAAAAAAACACATGAAATAGCATTAAAATATTCGTGAAACAACAACGAATACTCCGAAAACTGACTTTTATAGAAAAAGTTATTCGAAAAAATATTTCAATTAATATGTACATACATTTAATTAAAAGGCAAGATTTAATAAATTCCAAAATTAAATAATATTCTTAATAAATTTTGGAAAATTTTTGAATAAGTAATCAAAGAAATTTTACTATGTCAGGCTTAAGTGACTTTTTCTTAAAATATAATTTTTTTTATATATTAAAATATTATTTTTATTAAAACGAAAAGTCTAGAAGCTCGTAATAATAGAAAATTAAAATTTTCAACGCAGTTTAAAGTTAAACAACGATTTTAATTGAATCTGCAAATTTCGGAATTGTAATCACATTTAACTTTTTTGTGTATGCCTAGATACAATATCTACTAGATCAATGAAAATATCAATAAATTTTTTGGTTTTTAAGAACATTAAAAATATTCTCCATCCAAAATATTGACTCAATAAAAGTTTTAACTTTCTTAATAAAAAGTTAGCCAAAATACAAGTTAGACAATAGATTTTTTTGTATGTTCTAGAAGATTTGAAACAGTTTTCAAGCTACTAGACAACTCAAATAAAGTATTGATTCAATTAAAATATTTATTGCAAATAAAATTTTTCTAAAAAACAGTTAACCGAAAAAACAAGTTGAAATATAATGCTTTTTCTCTTATCTCTGTTTTCTAGAAAATTCAAGAGAGTTTTACAGCTACTAAAACTATCAACTAAAATATATATTAATTAAATTTTTAATTGAAAATAAAATATTTCTTAACTTAAAATTAATTTAAAAAAAATAGAGTTCGGCAATAGGTTTTTCTCTGTTTTCTAGAAAATTAAAAACAGTTTACCAGCTACTGAAAGTATCACATATAACATTGATTCAATTAAAATATCAATTGCAAATGAAAATTTTCGAATAAAAATTTTAATTGAAGCAACAAGTTAGACAACAATATTTTTTCTGTGTTTTAGAAATCTCCAAATCTCCAGTTACTGAAACTATTAAATATAATATTGACTCAATTAATAAATTAATTGAAAATAAAACTTAAAAAAAAATTAATGAAAAATAAACAAGTTGGACAATAATATTTTTCCTGTGTTCTAGAAAATTCGAAAGAGTTCTCCAGATACTGAATCTATTAATTAAAATGTTGATTCAATTAAATTTTTAATTGAAAAAAAAAATTTCTATATTAAAGTTTAACCAAAAATTATGTTTGAAAATAATTTTTAGAATGTTTTCTAGAAAGTTCAAAACATTTAAAACAACTTAAACTATCAACTATAACATTGATTCAATTAAAATATTAATTGAAAAATAAATTTGTCGCATTAAAAATTTAATTGAAGCAACAAGTTGGACAATAATATTTTTTTCTGTGTTTTAGAAATCTCAAAAGTGTTCTACTGTTACTGAAACTATAAATTATAATATTGATACGATTAATAAAATAATTGAAAATACAATTTTTCTAAATAAAAAGTTACCAAAAAAAAAAAAAATTTTGAAACAGGTAATTTTTCTGGGAATTCTAGAAAATTTATAATAATTCAGAACCTGCAGTATCGCAATCGGACATAAATCCAATGTAAGATAATTTTTAAAATACGGAAAATGTAACAAAACAAAAAGAGCTGGTGATAAACACAAGACTTTAATTATGCTACAATCACAAGCGACTGCATCAAATTAGTTGTGAAATGTAAAAACTAATACGCTGTATTTCTAGTTTTTCCCCAAAAAAAAATATTAGTTAATTTTATTTCAAATTTCGCAGTAAAAGAATAATTCTTTTTAAGCTGAATACTTATCTGTATAAAAAGGTGTTAAAAATGTTTTAATACTCCTCTTATTTCCATTGCTATGGATTGCTTAAGAAAAACATATAGTTGGTAGAAAAGCTTTAAATCATATAACTTTAACTTTACTGGAGATGTTAAGGAAATAAAAAAAAATTGAAGTAATGAAAATGTAAAAACTATTATACAATTGCTTTAAAAATTTTGTATTAAATTTTTATGAAGAGGTCATTTCAAATTCCTAAAAATTTAATTTCCCAAAATAATGTGACTTAGGGACTTTCTTCATGAGACCAACGATATGTACTGTATCACCTTAGTTTGTGTTTTTTGTTCATGAAACAGTGTTTTAATTACAAATAAAATTAAGTGTGGTGTTGGCTGAAGTGGTTAGCGCGTTGACTACTAAGCAAACAATGACGTGGGGCCTGGGTTCAAACCCTGGCCAGAACAAGTCAATCAACATCATTAATTTATGTAATGTACATTAGCGAGACATTGTATTAATTGTTGTCAGACTATTTAAGTGATGAAGGCATAGCATTGGTCACTAAAAAACTGTTCCGACAGCGATTGATGATATTCTAAGCTAATGTACACAACATCGTCCTCCTTCGTCGGTTAGCAGAAACATCGGCGAAGTAAAACAATTAATAAAATGCCTGCCAATACAGCTTAACAAAGTTAATGCGTCTACCTAACACCGGAGAAGCCTCAACACTGCTATAAAAATTAACATAACGCGCAAAGCAGAGTTGTAAAAGAGTTAAGCCTTCTACATTTTCAACATCTATCTTCTCTACTCTATCCCTCTCTCTGAGTTCCGGCACAATGCACTAGTGCTGGCAAATTCTACTATTTTTCATTACTCAATAATACCCAATACTTTTCATTTGGGTACTCAATACTACTCGATACATTTAACGGATTTTTTGAATTTGTAACGCATAGTTTTTATCTGCAAATTGAAGTAGTTTCTTAAAAAATTAAAAATAGATCTTCACTATTATTGGTTTTTTGTATCTTTTATTATTAAATCAAAAATAAATGTAAAGCTAACTTTTAATTCAACGTTAACAACTTAAGAAATAATTTAATTGTTCTCAAAAAAATGTAGTTATGCATATAAGGGTTCTTTAGAAAATTAATACTTTTTTATGGTTGTTCTATTTTATTGACAGCTTTATTTCGGCGGTTGGTTTAATTTTTTAGCTTACACATTGTTGTCTTTCTGTGCAGTGATGTATTCTTATACACTATTTTAGCCACTCAACTGCTTAAAAATACTGAAAGTATCGAGTAACTACTTTTGAGTATTGAGTATCCAAAAAAAAGGGAAAATACTCGATACTCGGTGCCCACTACTCAATACTTTGCCAGCACTACAATGCACTGCATACGTAGGGGTCATCCCCTGAGTGCTGGTCCTAATTAAAAAAAAAAAAAAAAAATTCAAATTAACGTAACTCACATAACTTTTTTTTTCAATTTTATTATTTATTGAATCTTCAATTATAAATTGAAACATCAATAAGTTGTTCAAATCTTAAATCTAAATAATAAAAAAATGTAAAATATATGTTTAGCCAATGTGAAACAAAATTTATTAGTTTCAGCGGTTAATTTTTGTAGTTTAACATCTCTCGTGTACGGCTGAGAGAAAGAGTATCTCTCCTGCTCAGCCGGGTGTGACCTCTATAATGAAGAATATTGCGCGAAAGTGGATTTGGGTGCAACTCATGTTTTTTTTACATATTTTTTCGCGTGTTTTGAAAATACTGTCTTCATGAACGGAACATCAAGATCTGTATGAATTCGATGATTTCTTACATACCAGGGGGCTGCTGCAATTGCACGTAGAATTTTATTTTGGCGTCTTTGAAATTTTTCTACACTATGCTGAGGCAGTGCCCCATAACTGGATTCCATAGGCCCATATTGGTTTCAGGATCGCGTTGTATAAGAGAAGTTTACAGTCAAGGCTTAATATAGAATTTCTTCCAATAAGCCACTTCATTTGGGCTGCTTTTAATTTCATTTGTGTCAACTTTGCGCCTATATGCGGTTTCCATGTCAAACGACGATCAAGGTGAACGCCCACATATTTTACTACAGTGTGTTGCGGAATAGTCTCGGTGTTGATTTGTATAGGCGGGCATGTTTCCCTGCGCAACGTAAAAGTGACGTGTACACATTTCTGCTCATTAACTCTTATCCACCATTGTTTTAGCCATGTTTCCTGTTTTGAGATGTACCCTTGCAAATTCCGGGAAGCTTCTACAGGATTTACGTGAACGCTTAGAAAAGCTGTATCATCGGCAAATGTTGATGTATGAATGTTACTGCTTAACGGTAAGTCAGAGGCATATATTAAATAAAGTAAGGGACCGGAGATGCTGCCTTGAGGGACTTCGGCTTCGATCGACTGCGGAGGGCTTGAAAAGTTACCTTCTCGAACTATAAATTGTCGTTCCATTAGATAGCTTTTGAAAAGCTTGACGATGTTTGCGGGTAGATTTTGTGTTAATTTGTGTATTAGACCTTCGTGCCATACTTTGTCGAAAGCTTGTGCAGAATAAATGAAGAGTGCGGAGCAACATTTCTTTTTTTCAAAAGTGTCTCTAACAACATTAACAAGTCTGTGTGTTTGTTCAATTGTGCTATGTTGTCTGCGAAAGCCGAACTGATGATCTGGAATGCATCCGTTTCTAGTCACTATAGGCATCAGCTTTTGCTCATATACAGTTTTTCAAAAAGTTTTGAAATGTTGGTCAATAAACTAATAGGCCGATAGGATTCAACCTTCGTATGATCATTGCCGGGCTTTGGTATCATAATAACTCACATATCTTAAAAACATACTTTAAATACAAGGGATCATAATCAGAGTCATAATAAAAGTATGCTTTAAAAATTCACTTATAGTGAATATAAAAAAACATAGTCTCAATTGTAGAAATATTTTTGAAGAGAAAAATATCAGTTTTATATAAAAATGTGTGAAGGAAAATATTATTAGCAAGCTTAATATAAGCTTTTCTTAAAGCTAATGTTAGCAAATTTACACGGAAATTTGTTTGCAATATATTAATAACGAGAAAAAATCACAATTATGTTTTCACTTTTTCTATTGTTTTTTTTTTTTCTTATTTTTTGTTCTCATGTTTCTTTCTTTCATAAACGCTTATTAGCGTTATTTCGGTCTTAATGTAAGAATTTGGTTTGGAAACACCGGTTTTAATGTGTATTTTAATTTTATCAAATTTTTATTAATAAAGTGCTCAGAAAATAAGCAATCGCCTGAAGACACTTTTACGTTGTTACATCTTCATTTAATGTCCCACTTATTTATTTATTTTTTTTTTTTGTCTATAGTACGAGAAGTAGTAAATTGTATATTTAAAGTCTACTTTATTGTGTGACTATAATTCTGCAAAAATAGTTACAAAATTTCTTTTTTATTTTAAATAAATAAGCTAATTTTAGTTCACGATTTTGATTGTATTTTAAAAATTTATTATACTAATTTTCAGCAAAATTAAAGCTTTTAGTTTATAAAATTTTTGCTTTCAAATTGAAAAAAGGAAAAAAAAACACAAAAAACTTGCTATGGATTAATGTAATTTATTAAATTAATTACTTTATTAACTATGAGAGTCTAAACGAAATGTTGGAATTAATTTCAAGTTTCACACATATTTAATACCAGCTTAAATACCTAAAACATATACACACACATACATGTTAGTACAAAAACAAATACCATTTTGGCTATTTAATATCACTAATTTACGAAATAGACAAACAGACAGACACACAGACTAACAAAAACAGTCGCATTAATTTAGTAAATTTAATCCAATTTAAGAGTACCTAAAGCAGCACTCAAACAAACACACACTCATCTTCATGCACAGTCACGCATTAGCCGGAATCACATATTTAGCCGAACATGTGCATGCGTGTGTATGTGTGTGTCTGCGTTGTCATGCCACAAACCAAGTCAGCCAAGCAGGCAGGATTTTAATTCTCTTTTTTTTTCTTTTTTTCGGTGTGCAAATAGAAATTTATGTAAATATTTAATGTGAATTTTAATTTAAATTAATTTTAATTACCATGATGTATAAATAACAAATACAAGAACATACACGCACACAAAAAGAGACACTGGAACGAACCAAAACTATTAACACTCTGTAATGGCTGGTTTTGTTGGTTTTCATTTGTACCAAAAGATTTTTTTATGTAGTTTTTTTTAATAGTTCTTTTTTTCTTTTTTAGGGTCCCACTTGGTTTATTTTAACACGATTGTTTGTCTAGTGGCATAATAAAATTAATTGAATTAAAACAATGTCTCCCAATTACACAGAGACACATACGCACATGCACCAGCTTTCGTTCAGTATGTGTATGAGGTACAGGATTATTGGTTTTTGGTCCTTGCAAGTATAATTTTATTTTATCTCCTTTTACTTAGAAATCTCACCTTTTATTACGAAAGTCGTTTTCAAACTTAAAAAAGAAAAAATTTTCAGTTTTGTAAATATTAAAATATTTCAGAAGACGCCATGTGTCTCATAGAGATCATACATATACTGACGTTAATATTAAAGTTTTAAAGAATTTTTTTTATAAATTTTTACTACAATTTGCCAACTTAAAATGTATTTTAATTAAAATTGAAAAAAAAAGGAAAAGAAGCACCCATGTAGCATTGATTAAATTGAAGATATTTGTAAAATAAATTTATTCAATAAAGTTCCCAAAATAAATGTTATAACACACAAACCAAAATGTTTATATCCCTGTTTTTATCAATTTATATCCACCCATGTGGTTGTTTCCTTCTTCAGTTTCAATACTCCCCTATTTTTGAAATATTTAAAACAGCCTTTGATGAAACAACTTCAACGGTGGTTACATCTCATTTGTAATACAATTTAAAGAAAATAAAAGTGAAATTTATCTTTATAAAAATAAAGGAATGTTACATAATAAATCTTTTGCTTTCTTTGAACTGAATAAAATAAGTAAAACATGTAACATGCTTTTCCAAATCTTATATACCCTTCAGCAAGTTATAATTTATAAAGTTTTCCAATAGAGATGATATGATTTTGAAGTGACGTTGCAGCCATTTGTAATATGTCATGATCTGTCATTTGTTTTTCATTGTATTCAGTAGTGTTTACAATTTCATCATGAAGAGATCCACGCAAGAACAACGTTTATAAATTATTCAGTTTTATTATCAAAATAATCATTCTCCAATTGCAACGTTTCATGCGCTTTTGCCATTTTATGGTCGTAATAATCGTCCAAGTGTGCTGTTTGTCGAATTGTTGAAAATTTTGTGTTTACATTTTTATTACAAAATGTTCAAGTGCCAATAAGACAAAGAACCGCTCGAAGTAATGCAAATATTGCTGCCGTTCAGGCAAGTGTTGCTGACGATCGCAATTTGTCGATTCTAAGACGTTCTCAACACTTGTGACTGTCTCAAACAACTACCTGGCGGTATAGATCGATGAAGACCAACTTTTTATTGCCGAAATTGACAACATTTGGTTCCAACAAGACGGGGGGCTACGTGCTACACAGCAAATGCAACAATTGAATTATTGCGAGAAATGAATTGGGGCCTGGGTTCAAACCCTGGCCAGAGCAAGTCAATCAACATCATTAATTTCTCTAATGTACATTAGTGAGACATTGTATTAATTGGTGTCGGACTATTTAAGTGATGAAGGCACAACACTGGTCACTAAAAAACTGTTCCGACAGCGATTGCTGCTGTTCCAAGCTAATGCACACAACATCGCCCTCCTTAGTCGGTTAGCAGAAACATCGGCGAAGTAAAACAATTAATAAAATGCCTGCTAATACAGCTGAACAAAATTAATGCATCTACTTAACACCGGAGGCGCCTCAACACTGCCTTAAAAATTAACATAACGCGCAAAGCAGAGTTGTGAAAGAGTTAAGTCTTCTAAATTTTCAACATGTATCTTCTCTACCCTATCCCTCTCCCTGATTTCCGGCACAGTGCAGTGCATCCCCTGAGTGCTGGTCCTAATTAAGAAAAAAAAAAGTTTGGAGACGAAATTGTGATATTGAATGGCCTCCTAGAAGTTGTGATTTAACACCATTAGACTATTTATTGTGGGGTTATTTGAATTCATAAGTCGTGGAGGGCATTTGAAAGGCGTTTTGTTTAGAACTTAATTGTATCGATTGTACTTCATATTAAATAAAAAACTTTTGAATTTCATTAACAATAAGTGTGTTTTTTCAAAGAAATCGTATCACTCTTATTGGAAAACCTTTTATATGATATTTGTATTTAAATTATTTTGTCCAATTTTAGTCGCAGTTACTCAAGATTCAGTACTGCGACACCGTCATTTATTAATAAAATTTATTTCTGAAATGGTTGCGAAAATACATGCATGTACATATGTATGTATGTGTATATTTAATAAGTGAGGTCAGTAACTGGTGTTTACAGAATGGCCTCAGTGTAAATCTAACCGAAACAGAACTAGTGCTCTTCTCTAGAAGATACAAAATTCCCAATTTCACTTTACCCAAAGTAAATGGCATTACACTAGCCCTATCGGATAAGGGCAAATTTTTAGGCATTATCCTTGATAACAAATTAACACGGAGGCTTGTCTTTCGTGCATGATCGTGCATCAAAAGCCTTAGCGGCATTATATGTTTGCAGGAAAGCCATTGGTTCCACCTGGGGTATAAATCCTAAAGGGATCAATTGGATATTTGAAACGTTTATTAAACCAACACTTTTCTACTGCATAGCAATCTGGTGGAAAGCACTAGACTTGGCAAAAAACCGAAACGAATTGAGAAAACTCTTCGTTTAATGGCAATCATGATAACTGGTGCCCTTAGAACTACGCCTACAAAGGCTCTTTTTGCTATGCTGGTTTAGCTTTCGGCTGATCTGTTGGCTAGGAAGTTAGCAATACGCACTGCGGTACGACTGAGTACAACTGACGCATGGAAACATCGACCATGGGGTAATGCTAGCATTATACAGACCACTGAAACTATCCCTGATCTCATTGACTATTGCATTTCAAAACCTTCCTTTAATAGAGTATTTCACTACTCCTTATCGGTGGACCTCCCCCCTACACCGCATGGGGCTCAACGAGTGTTTACGGATAGTTCCAAACCGGGCTCCGGGGTTGGCGGGGGCATCTACATTGAGGAATTCGGGATCAGGATTTACTTCAAGCTCCCGGACGAATGTAGCATCTTACAAGCTGAAATATCCGACATCAAAAAGGCAACAAATTGGCTACAGTACTATCGGATAACGAACAGAGTTATTTAAATCATAACCGACAGCAAACCGGCAATAATTGCACTCTCGGGTGTGTATACAACATCCCTTCTTACCCTGGAATGTAGGAAGTCACTTAATACAGTGGCTAATCATTCTCGTGTTACCCTTATAAGGATACTGTGACACGGGGAAAACATTGGCCAGAAGAGGCACAGAGCTAGAGGCTGTTAATATTGACAACTTCTGTGGTCTTCCGCTCCTGACCTGCTGGAAGCGACTTGATGAAACTCTCATGCAGATGGCGCAAACCAGATGGTTTAATGAGCCAATCTGCACCACAGCAAGGACATTATGGCCTCGCCTAGACGTCAACAGAACCAAAAATCTGTTGAAATTCCCCAAAACGCAATTGCGAAATCTTGTGGCCACAATCACAGGACAATGCACCTTCGGTACCCATGCCAGACGCATGGGTCTACCCTATAATGAATACTTCTGCAGCTGTAATGACGAGGAAGAAGAAGAAAGCATCGCACACCTTCTATGCCTCTGCCCAGCTATTGAGGATCACCGCCTTCGCTTTCTAGGCAGAAGATCCTTCAGTACCCTCTCCGAGCTCCCAGTTGCGGAACTCGGTAGCGTCAGTTCCTTCATCAGGAGCAGTGGATGGTTCGCCCAATAGCGGGCTTGACATCTTGCCCGTTTCGCTGCAAGTCTCTCCCTTTGCCTCGACTTTTCCCATCTGTTTTCTCTGCTTTTCTTTCCCCTCCCTCCCCCTTTTACCTACTCTTATTTAGACTCCTCTAATCTCCCATTCTCTAATATTATCCCTCACTTCAGGCAACACAATGGGACCACGTCAGTACCCAAGTGAGCTGGAATCTAAATCTTCCTCTTACCAGCAGCCTACCTAACCTAACCTAACCTATATTTAATGATATATCGGAACTGATAATTTTTTTTTTATGATTTGCAAAACGAATCGTCTCAAGACAAATCCCAACATATAAGACGCAAGCCTCTAACTTTTCGGGTGGCTTTGGAAAACCGATTTCACTTACTAACATACAAACAAAAAAAAAAGACCTAAAATAGTGGTCTCATATGAACCTATAACCTACCATTTTTGGGTAGGGTAGGTAGGGTACAAAGTTTTAAATACACTATAACGTATCGTAATTTGAAAAATAAAATTGTTTTTATATACTCTGTCACATGACGCCGATGCTGTGTATGAAGAATTTAATAAAGGCAACACAATCATAAAGGTACACAACTACAAACGTATGTGTGTATATATATTTGTGTGTGTGCGTGTGTAATTTTTTAAGAATATTAGATCTACATTTAATATCACTTTATATAAACATAAGCTTTTTCTTTATATCTAATATAGGTGGTGTAAATAATCTAAAGAATTTATTAAATTTATTTCTTCATTTAAATGTAAGACATTTTAAAATTGTAGGTCTCTCTGTACATGTTCTTGTGTAAGTATTTATGCAGGTGTTGTACGTACCATTTACATATTATTTTTTTTTTTTCTTTTTTTGCATAAATTCCTACACCAACATGTTTGTGGGTACTATTTTTATTGCCAATTTATTAACACAAAAATTTTCATCGTGTGACGGCAATCAACCAAACAGCCAAAAATATTCAACATAAAAGCAATATTTTTGACTTGAATTTGTTATGCATTCGTTGGGTTCCTCCAAAAAAATATATATATTCGTATATATAATGATACATATTGATTCATATCACATCGTACAACATTGATTGTTGAATATCAGTTTAAAATAACCAGCAGATGAAATGAATCTACAACATACGGTACGAACTTATCAATTCACGCTATTAAATCTGCATAAAATTTTAAACTCAATCAATTAAACGCACAAGCAGATAAATCACACGCATACATATATACTCGCACATACAAACACATACACATACATGCTCACGCACACACCTTTCATGTTGTGTTGTACACCGTGGGCTTGACTGTAGGAGAAAAAGTTCGAATATTATTTAAATTGCCAACATCAGCAACGCAATGAGAAACTTTTAATAGAAAATAAAAGGAATTTTTTTTTTTTGTTAATTAAAATTTGGTTTCCGTAAGTCCTCCTCGTCAGTATGCAATCAATAAGTTTTAAACTACTGTCAACTGTAAATGTATGTTTATTTGATTGAATAAATAAACGACTTGAGTGGTTTTGGTATTGAAAATCAAATATTTGCAAGAAAATCGAAACGTGATATTAAAAGTCAATCAAAAATGAGTCTATAAGCAGAAAAAAAACACACACACACATTTAAACGTACAAATGCATATCATTAATTAACACTTGAAATTGATGCTGGAAAAACTGCAGTACAAACGAGCACTAATGTTATTGTGTTCATTATGAATTGCGTTAGTATGAGGCAGCGAATATTTGCTACAGATATTTTTTGTACTTGTCTAAATTAAAGTTGTGTTTTTCATTAAGAGATTTCGTGAGAAATTTATTGACAATTGCGCAACTAAATGAAGTAAATTCAACATAAGTAAAGACTTTTTTATTTAAATTGATCCACATAAACTGTTTTATGTTTTTTGAATTGTATTGATGTCAGTTTCTCTCTTTTTTAAGGCACCTCCGTATTTACCGATGTTAAGTTAGAGAGAATTTAAAGTTTAAGAGAATTTAAGCTTGACATCGGAACGCCACCAATTTTAATGTAAAATCTCCTACAAAAAAAAATTCAAAGTTGTAAAAAGCTTAGACACAATTGAACTAAATACCCCTTTTCCAAACACAAAGTTTATTTTGCAAAATATAATTAATATCAGGAGAAAAATACACGAAATTAAATATTCTTCTCTCTGTCTCTTTTTCTGTAAGCTGAACTTAAAACTTTGCAGAATAAGCTTTTCAAGTGTAAAAAGGGGGTTTCATAATGTTTAAAGTTTAAACTCTACTTATTAGACCCCTTTTAGACATAGTTTAATTAAGCTGAAGAGACAGAAATAGAAAGTATGCATTATCAGCTCTGTCTTTCCCAGCTGAATTGAAATTTTACAAATTAAACGTTACGTGTCTAAAAGAGTCTTAAGTCTGCGTCTTGCTGCTGAAGTTATTATTCAGCCGCAAGAAATAAAGAGAATCTGATACAAACAGGCTGCCTCTCATCCAGTTTATTCTAAAGTTGATCAACAAGTGAAGTGTGAGATAAACAAAAACATGGGGTCTTATTTACCAGAGTCCCAAATCAATCACTCATTAATAATTTCTAATGGGAAAATTTAGGAGTAAAGATTGCTTCTAGAACACCTACGTAATTTTGGATCAGAGATGTACAGAATTCCCTTCGCGTATTTATCGCCAGTGGTTCCGAGAGGGCTCTTAGAAAACCTTTCAGAGAATGGCTGCAAGATCAAACTTGCTACCCATCCGTCTACCAAATTTCGTCCAAATTCAATGGGAGAATTTTTGAAGAAAAAAAAAACTACCAAAAACTAAAAAGTACCATATGAAAAAATTGTCCAAATGTACCAGATTTTTCTTATTTTAGCTATTAGAATATGATGTTAATTTATAAAAATATGTTAAAATTTTAGCTCAAAAATAAAAAGTACCAATATTTCCAGTTTTTTAGCTTTTAAAAATTACCCTATATATTAATATGGATCACATGCTCTCCGCCTAATAAATTTCGTCTGATTCCTTTTTTTTTTCACAGAAAAAAGTACCAAAAGTTAAAAAGTACCATACATAAAAATGTTCCAAAAGTACCAGATTTTTCTTATTTAAGCTTTTAATTTATAAAAAAATTTATAAAATTTTATTAAAACAATAAAAAGTACCGAAAGTACTAATTTTTCTCGCTTTTTTATCATTTAAAAAGTACCCTATATTTTAATGTGGGTCACGTGCGCAACCGTCTACCAAATTTTGCCTTAATCCATTAGGAGACTTTTTCAAGAAATTAGTACGCTACGTTAAAATGTGTATCAGTTTTTTTGCGCAACTGTCTACCAAATTTTTGTGTAAATCCATTGGAAGAATTTTTTAAGAAAACAAAAGATACCTAAATTTAAAAGTACCATACGTAAAATTGTTTTTTTAAAAAGTATCAGATGTTTCTTATATTGGCTACTAGAATTTAATGTTAATTTTTATAGAAACATGTCTAGTATATTAGTACAAAAATAAAAAGTACCAATTTGTCCCGTTCTTTGATTTAAAAAAGTATCATATATTTTAATATAGGTCACATGCACAACCGCCTACAAAATTTCGTCTAAAAAATTTCTAAAATTTTAGTACAAAAATAAATGTACCATAAGTACCAATTTGTTCTTTTTTTAGCCTTTTTTTACCATATATTTTGTACTAGGTCACATGTTGTCTATCAAGTTTCATCACGTTTCAAAATGGTTTTCACATTATAGTGAATATCATAACAATTTTTCTCCAAGTTTTCAAATATTTGACAAAAAACCTTGAAAGTCCTGCAGCCAAACAAAAAAAAAAAAATATATGTACTTATTTAGGGAAGAACAACAACATTGTATAAAAATCCGTTGTAGAGAAATTTCCATTTATAAACCTTGAATATTTTCTCTAGACTGTGATTTAATTTTTTTTTTTTTGCTTTTACTTTTCAAACAAACGAGTTCAATTATTTGATGTTTTTTAATCTAGATTTTTTACACTCTGCCAAAATGGAAAAAAAAGCTCCTGTAAAATGTACAGAAGAAAATGTTAACAAAACAAAACAAAACAATTCAAAGTTCGGATATTTTAAAATGCAACAGCATTTTGATGCCTTTTTTTTTTGCCCAAAAATTGCACACAAAATAATGACTGGCTGCAACAGTAGAAAATGTTAAGTGCAAATTCTTTTCTCTTTCTCATTATTTGAGCCGTAAACAAAGAAGGAAAAACGAAAAGGCAGCAGCTATTGGAAAAAGCACAGAAAAAAACAAGGAAAATCTTTTTGAAAAATCTTTTTAAATTTTTCGTTTGCAAGTATCTCAAAGCAAATAATCTCTTGTTATGCTTTCAGTATTATTTCATGTTGAATTAAATACGTTGTTTTTTTTGTTTAATATCGCATGCAAGATTTTTTCCTTTTATGTGCATTTTACGGAAATTATAGAAAAATTAAAAAAAAATTGTTGATTTTTTATTTTAACAGAAGAAAAAAATATCGCATGCGAATTTCGGTACAATTTACATATAAGAAAAAATATCGCATGCGATATTAAAAAAAAGCATGAATTTTCATATACAATATTTTAGCCAAATTAATTTTTCTAAGCAGTTTAAATAAATAAATATGTGGGACTGTGTATTATTGTTGCAAAAGTTTTTCTTAGCCAGAGTAGGAGTTTCTTGTCCTTGTCCTTGTTGGTTTCTTTTGCTCCTTTAAAAATTGAGTTAAAAATACACTGATTTTAATAAACTTTTCCAAAGTTAAATGGTGCTATTTTCACTTTTCCTTGCCACCTTGTTAAGACTATTTTAAGGCTAAAACTTCAGTTGGCAGTGACTTGAAATAAGAAATTTACCTTTTAGTCATCGTAGATTTTTTTTACTTATTTTCTACTTCTTTTTAAATCGTGTTGCTGCAACTCCCCCGGCTGCAAAAAAAAAAAAGAAAAAAAAACGTGGCGGATAAAATTTTGCAACTTTGGCGATAAAAACTGTGAAAATACTTTTTGGATTTTTTTTCTTCACACACACATTTTACAACATCTGCAAGTCGATGTAATAAAACACAAGAAACCTAAATAAAGATTATTTTCCTCTTGAAAAGTTTATGTGAACGTTATTGTTAAAGAAACCCCTTTGCAAAAGAGCCAAATTACATTTTACCCAACAAATATCATTGAACAAATATAATAACTGAGATTTAATTAGGTTAAAAATAGTGTATAAAACCAGGCCAAAACAATTTGGGGGAATGTGTATAGTAGTGGTAGTGAATGTGCGACTGTTCCCACATCCGGCCACATAAATAAACAGACCTACATACATATATAAAACATACATTTAACAGTTTATCTGGTATGTAAATGTAGTTGTATTATTGTACCAACATAGTAAAACATATGTTTGTACAAGTGTCTTTATGTAGACGCGACGGACATGTGGAACAAACAAAATTCAAGAATTTAGTTGCTAACGAGTCCACGAATACCTCATACATGAGCATACATTTACACAAAAACACACATTCGCACATATATATGTGAAAATATGTTACAGCCTTTTGCAGAAGTCTCTAAACATGACTATGCATGCATGTATGTATGTATGTGTGTATGTGTTAATGTATGTAAGCAAGTTAGACAACAATGCGTGATTTCGGCAGCACACAAAAATGTTTTGTCAAGTGTCGAGCAATACTGTCAGCCTCTAATGGCGACTAAAAATATAATGATTCTATCTCTGAACTAGTATTATAAAATAACTGAGTATGTGTGTGTGTGTGGGTTGAAGGGACGGTTGTATATGTTAGCTTGTATACATATGTTTATTAACGGACAATTGCAGCCTTTAAAGCTGTACAAATTTAATAATTTAGTTGCTTGTTTTATTTCACAAACGTTTTAAAATTATTTGAAACCCACACATACACACAGACAGACAGATAGACAGATAGAGTATAAACAAGTAAGGCACTGGATATATATTCCTCAAGTTTCTCTATAAATACTTTCACCAATAGTATAGTCTTATTTTTTTGATGATAAATGTTGAAAATGTAGAAAAATGTCTAATTCTTTTACAACTCTGCTATTGTGCGTTTTATTAATTTTTAGAGAAATAATACAGTGCCTCTGGTGTAAAGTGGACGCATTAGCTTGCTTAAGCTGCATGATCATTAATTTGTTTTAATTCGCCCACAGATTCTGCTAACATTGACATGTAACAGTATTAACCGCAGATGGAACAACTTTTTTAGTGACCAGTGCTACGCCTTTATCACTTGAACAGTCCAACAACAATTAATATAATGTCACACTATGCATATTAGGGGCTGTGCACATATTACGTAACGCTCCAGGGGGTGGGGGGTGCGGTTAAAGATTTGTTACGGATTAGAAATTTTGCACTGAAAAATTAGTAAAAAGCGTTACGAAGTTTGGGGAGGGGGGGGGGGGGGTGGTATAAAATCTGTGAAAACAGCGTTACGTAATATGTGCACAGCCCCTTACAATTGTGTAAGTAGTTCAGTTATTTGATGTGTGGTGTGGATTCTTGCTTAATATATTTTTTTATTGGATTGTTTATTTGCTCTCCTGATGGTCCGTCAATGTAATGATGGCAACCTTTCTTCTTTTCTGATCCGGTAGCTGATTCTTCGTTTTTAGAGAAGATGTGCGATGGAAATTGTTTTTCCTTTACCAGGATTTGAACAGGAATCATTTTGTTTTCCAAAGATTAGCAACCTTACCACAACTACACCACAATAAAATGGCAACTGCCATCTACCGCTTCAAATTAGAAGTATAATTTCGTCAATTCCTTTAGAAATAATTACTTGAAATTTGTATGATCGCACATTCACCACGCAACTTTGTTGCATACAACTCTTTTTTTTCAGTATGAAAATGAGAGAATAATTATTAAAAATTGCAACTCTCTCACTCGAAATTGAAATTGCCAACAGAAAGAATAGAGTTGCATGCAATAAAGTTGCGTAGTATAAATGCCTTCCAAGGGTGTTTTTTATAGAGTGTCACAACTTTGAGTTATTTTAGCACCCATTTAAAAGCTGATAGTTGCTTTTTGTTTAGTTTGCTTTGAAATTTCATTATGAATCGACATACACCAGAGCAACGAGTGGAAATGGTTTAAATTTTTAATCAAAATAATTGTTCTTTTCGTCAAACTCATCGTGAAGCGGGCGCACAAGGAACTTTTTATGAAAAAATAATTTCATGTAATGGCCCAAATAATTGCCCACCAAGATCGTGTGACTAAACCCCATTAGATTATTTTCTTTGTGGTTATGTTAAGTCACTTGTCGACGTAGATAAACCACAAATAATTGAACACCTGGAAATCAACATCGGCGAAATACGGCCGCAAATGCTGCGAAAAGTTGTTGAAAATCATATTTAAACATTAATTTCATAAAATTTTATTTCCAATAAAGCCCGTTTCATTAATATCTACGAGTATATATATAAAACCGAATGTGTGTTTGTTTATTTGTTTGTTTGTTTGTTCCTTATAGGAGGCTAAACCTCTGAACCGATCTTCCTGACATTTTCACAGTATTTAACTGGAACTTTCGGATGAATTATAGGCTATATGAAGTTTTGATTGGACAAAGGGGTGTGGCACCGCCCATATAACCCAAAAATTTAAATCGCCATTTTTGGTCATTTTTTTACCTACGTCGATGATATTTGGTACATATGGTATTGGCATAATTTGGAATACGTACCAGGAGAAAAGTGGGTGGGACCACGCCCCTTTTTAGGAAAATTAAAAATTGTAATATAGTCTTAACTACTTGTATATTCAATCCAATTAAGTTTCTTATGAATTTATCAAAAACTCTAAAATTATTTCTCGATTGCTTAAACTGAAAACAGTTATATTTTTTTTAATCGCATTTTTAATTTAAACAAGCATGTTTGAACATGTTTAAACATGTTACAATTATATTTATGTGTTGCGGGTTAGAAATATCTAAATATATATTTCGCTGGTAGCCATACCAACTCATCAGTAGATGTTTTAACCTTTATGTTTTAAAATTTTAAAGCTCATGCATTTATACGAAAACTCACAAATAAATTTGTGAATTACAAAGCATAAAAATAGTCTTTAAAAACTTTTCAAACACACACACACACAACAAATAATTTTTCCATTATGAATGTGTTTACTTTTCTACACCTATCAATTAAAAGTATTTATAAGGCAAAAAATTTAAAGTAAATCTCTCCTTTACAAAATTTTACATTTATTTGAGCATGTACTCAAGTATTTAAAAAAAAGTATTTAAAAAAAATTTTAAAAATAAAGGGTAAAACATCTACTGATGAGTTGGTATGGCTACCAGCGAAATATATATTTAGATATTGCTAACCCGCAACACATAAATAAAATTTAAAACATAAATACTTGAGTACATGCTCAAATAAATGTAAAATTATGTTACAATTATGTTTAAACGGGCATATTTTTAAAATATTTTTCTACCACAATCAATAGGCAAGTTTTATTAAATGTTTACACTAGAATGAATAGACCACAAACGGACAGTAAAAGAAGTGTATGAACTTGATGATAAACATATTTGAGTACATCCACACAAGCAACCTATTATGCGGTTGACAAGTGATTTTAGGCATGAGATGAAACCTTTCGTTTTTCACTCGCAATACACCCGTACAAATTCAACCACGCACAAATTTCTACATTAAAAATAATTCTGTATGAGGGCGGTGTGTTTTTGTTTTACACAAACAAAAGTGTTATAAACACTTAAATATGGGGAGGAGGGGTTTTGTAACTACGATAAGGACTTAAATAAATTTGCCACAAATTCTTACTTCTTCTGCCAGTATTATGTTGTGGACAATGATTAGAATAGGACGATAAGTAGCAACATAGAAGTACAGAGCATAAAACAACAACAATGAAAACTTTAAAAATAAACTCATACATACAAAGCAAAAAAAAAAAAAAAAAAACTAAACGATCTTCATCAGTAAGAAGAGGCCTTTACAACATATTCAAACATGCTGGGAAAACTGTTGAAAGTTCATGTAAGTGCAGTCTTTGATAAACATACACATGTAATTAAGTTAGTGCGTGTGTGTTTGTGTGTATATAATATACATTTCTATTTCTAACTTTTTCCTTTTTGCTATTGTGATGATTGTTGCTAATGTTTAGTTAAGTTGGCGTTTCTGTTTGTGTTTTTTGTTTACATAAAACACCACCACTTAAGTGTTGTTTAAATATCAAACGTTAAATAAGTATTTTTAACTTTAATATTATAAAATGACTTTAAGTTTTTCTGAATTCCTTTAACGCACACTCTCACATCAAACATTTACATACATACAATCCAAACTTTAGAAACAGGACACTGCTTTGACATTTGAGTTAATAAAACAAATGGCTTATATGGCACTAGAAATAACTTTTATTTAAAAGCTTATTAAAGTAGTTATTTACAAGTCTTTTGAGTGAACAATTTCTTTAGAAAAAACAAAACATTTAAAAATAAAACATTTTCTACCACAAAGTACTCGTAATTTAATTGCATATTTTGCCCTCATTAAAAATTGCAAATTTTAAAGGCTTAAACGTAGTTTGTTAATATCCTTAAGGTATTTCCTTTAGAAATAAAAATAATTGAGGCGCACAATTTACTTTGAGTAGAATGAATAAAGAAGCGGTCACTTTTTTCCTTTTGTAACCCCACATTATAAACTTTGTTAACTTTGTTCAAAGGTTATCTAAAAAGTATGAGTAAAAAAAAAATTAGCCGCAATATTTTAGTGATTTGTGAAATTTTTACAAAACACAATTTTACCAGCTACAAACACTTTGAGCAGTTGTTTCTTGGACAAAAGTTTCTTTAGCCTTGGAGGTATTAGATGACGCAAACGACAGAACAATTTGTGGACATCAAAAAGCCTGCTTGTTTAATAATAATAATAATAATAATAATAATAATAATAATAATAATAATAATAATATAAAAGGAACTTTATTATTTTCCACCATTATTTAATGTCCTTTCATCTTTCTCCAAAAAAGGGCTTTAATCAAAACTTATAATAAAATTTAACAATTTTTGAAAATGTTTAACCGCAAAGAATGTTCTTTATTATGAATTGTTTTTGAATTGTAAGTAATGCGGGCATAGAACTGGTCACTAAAAAAAAGCTGTTCTGACAGCGATTGATAGTGTTCTAAGTAGGAGTCAACCCATGAGTGCTGGTCCTCTGGAAAAATTCTATTTACGAACGAAAAGAATTAATTATTTTTATATTATTATTATTACGAATAAACGTAATTATTATTTGAACTTATATTGATTTACATATGAAAAGTAATATTATCAGGCTCAAGTTCAGTTTTATTGAATTAATGAAAATTCAAAATTACTAAGAGTTTTTTTGTGTTGGAAAATATTATTATTTATATCCAATCAGTTTTTAGCAGAACGTATCAGTACTGATTTCAAGGCCGCTACACCTCTCATCAGCGTTCAAATGTCCAACTTTACAAATTTCGTAAAGTGGATACTAATTGAGAAGAATATCAACTATTTAACCAGTTTTCAACAGAAATAGAATATGAGAATTAATTTTTAATTCAATTATTATTCTACAATGAAACAGTGCTGGTTAGTACGAAATTCCCTCATTACTGTTTGGAACTAATAATCAACACAAACTCATAGTCCGTTATCATCAAAGTATTCTACTTTGTATTTTAACGTTTTTGTTGTTTTTACTCTATATTAGGGAAATTCACATATTACTGTGACCCCTGATATTAGGGTATTTATAGCTCGTGCCCAAGCGGAATTAAATATTTTTATATTATTATTATTACGAATAAACGTAATTATTATTTGAACTTATATTGATTTACATATGAAAAGTAATATTATCAGGCTCAAGAAAAGAATTAATTTTTTTTTTTTTTTTTAAGAAAAATTAACGAGCACAATCAATCTGTGTGACATGGCTGATAGTTTTGGTTTCACAAAGAGTTCATTATTCGCACATTCCGATTGGAGTAGTTTCAATCATCTCGCAATCGATTTCCACTTTTGTTTCTATCCATTTTTTTATTTTATCACCCTTGGCACGAAAATAAATTACAATCAAAAGTAGTTTCAATTGTGAAACTCGAAAAACGAAAATTTTGTTCGTAATCAAACCGTTTTGAAGATTCTATAAGAAATTAAATTTTTCTACCAACTTCATTTGTAGTAAAAAAATCGATAAAACTTGCATACTTTTAGGTGCGTCAGAAAATAATTTACTATCAGCTTTAAATGTTAATAAAAAAAAGCATAATCAAAAACAATTTAAAAAAAGCCTACGACTATAAAAAAATTTAAAAAATTAAAATTGAAATATAAAAGATACGAAAGGTGAAGACACTGTCTCCAAAAATTAACGGAATGAAAAGAACGGAATTGAAAACATTCCCCAGCTAGCATCCATTAGTAGTGAGAAGTCGCGTATTCTCTTTGTATGTACTAGTGTGTAAACATAATATGTAATCACGTTCAACGGTGCTTCCTAATAAGTGATGAAAGCATTTCCACATGAATGAATACTGACGATGTTTAGTGGCTTCCACCGAAAACAACGTTTGTTCTATTCGGCCGTGCAGTTGAAATCTAAAGTGATGTTTATAGATTAATTGTTTTCCTTTGTTGTTTGAAATATGGTATGTATTTCAATTTAATAGTTTCATAATTTAAACCAGGGTGCCCACAAGTTCCTTATGGAAGAGCAAACACCAATACATTTAAAGAAAAACTAATTTTTATTCAAAATTTTTTGTTGTAAAAACAAATACATGCAAAGAAAACACAAAAAATATATTTCATATATATATTTCATATCATACGTTAAACAAAAACAAAATGTACATTGATGATCGCTGTCGTCAATGTTTACCAGCAAGGCATGCGAAAGTGTTGTTGCTTTGCTCTTGCGTGTATACAGTGAAGAACGACAAAAAAATAACTAATAAGACAAAGTTGTTTGTGTATTTCGCATTTAGGTTTCTGAGTGCTGTATGAGTATATTAAAACGCACAGCCTATAGCTAAGAGTATTACAAACACAAATGAGCATGAAGAGCATAGGGCCTGGGCACCGCTGATTTAAACTATTAAGCAACTCAAAAAAATACGAACTAAAATTTTGGAAATTTTACTTAATTTAAGTTTAAATTGGTTGTCGTATAGCGCAATTGCAATTTTTTACAGAAACTCACTAAATTTTTCCATAATGTTAAGAAATACAAAGAAACATATTTACTAAAAACTTCTGAATTTTGAAAAAAATTTTAATATGAAAGAAATATGGTTGGGCAACTTTTAACGTACGTTGAGTACTTTGACAACTAGTTTGACAATTAGTTGATTTGTTTTCTGTTTTGGTTTTGTTGTTCGCTCAAAAATAAAATAATTTAAATTAAAATTTATTCGATTTGATCAACTTTTGGTGGTGTTATAAAATATTAAGAAAAAGTTTATAATTAAATCAATTTTCAATGATTATCTCTCCGTTAAAAAAGTACTCATTGTGACAGCCTTCTCCGTCAATACGTTTACGTCAGTTGAAAAAGGTGACGGATAACGTATGACGGATTCTATGTGTCTCGGCCTTTGCTTTTTAAAAACAAAAATTTCCTTGAAGTAGAATTTTTTTTTTGAAGTGATATTATGAATAATGATTTTTTTTTATTATAAGAAAATTGTATGTGATAGGGATGATTTTTTAATAGGTATGATTTGATTTCGAAGTGGCATTTAGGCCATTTGTAATATGTCACGATCTGTCATTTGTTTTTCATTGTATTCAGTAGTGTTTACAATTTCATCATGGAGAGATCTACGCAAGAACAACGTTTACAAATTTTTCAGTTTTATTATCAAAATAATCGTTCTGCAATTGCAACTTTTCGTGCGCTTTTGCCATTTTATGGTCGTAATAATCGTCTAAGTGTGCTCGCTATTCGTCGAATTGTTGAAAAATTTTTGCTTACATTTTCTTAACAAAATGTTCAAGTGCCAATAAGAAAAAGAACCTCGGGCTGTGCACATATTACGTAACACTGTTTTCAGAGATTTTATACACCCCCCCCCCATTTTTTTCTAATTTTTCAGTACAAAATTTTCAATCCGTAACAAATCTTTAACCCTCCCTGGAGCACAGAACCTAAGTGGTTTGTTGACAAATAAAATTTTCATTTTTTTCTTTCACGAGAAAACTTACGAAATTCAAGCCACTTTCCATCGAAATGGTATTTTGTAAAATATGTGATAATAAAACTTTATTGCAAACAGTGCGTCCGACCTTACAGAGAATTAATTTTATATCTACGCTCAAGCTCTTGATGATGTTAAATTTTATGGCGAAAAATTATGTAAAAACTCAGTGACCTGTCAAACTTCGCCTTTAGCCTTTAGCGGCACCTGCTGACGAATTCTAAAGTCTTCCTCTTTCCTAAACCGTCGTTTATAAAGTATTTAATTCCAATCCATCCATTGCTTTTCAATACTTTCATTCGAAAAAATCTTCATTCATTCTATTGTATATAGAAGAATATGTATAAAGTTTTGTTGAGAAACAAAAAACCCTAGAACTCTGTTAACAGTTTAACATTGCTGTATTCAGATATTAAAAAAAATTATTGTTAATGCACCAAAAACGCATTTTTCTAAACAGAAGACAAGGTGGACGCAAAAATATTATTGGGACTCTTGGACAAAGTAGTCCACTGCAACAGCCTTTTATAAGACTTTCTAAGAGTTTGAGTTGGAACGATATATAATCGATTTAAAAAGTTGATAAATATTTATTCCGGCTGTTTTACTATCGCAACACTAGACTCGTTGGCCTGGAAAAATTAATGAGTTCATTTTACATACACCAAAAACTAAAAATTTTAAACAAATTTTGTTTTATAAAAAACCCTGAATTAAAAAGCAAATATATTTCAAATGTCCATGGCAAAACTTTTCCTATAAACCTATGAAATAACTACAATTTGTTTAAAAAAAATGTTTACTTTAAAAGCTTATGAAGCCAATAAAAGTTATCACTGCCTACTTTAAGGCATAAGATCGTGTTTATATAATTTAGTGTAACTTTAGGCTTATAATTATGAAAATTACAGTTTTATCAAGATAATTTTTTTTTTGAAAAGAAGAAAAATAACACAACCAAAAAGAAAAAGAAGAACATTAACCCGTCTAGACTCGCACACAACACAGTACTCTCATCGTTTGTAAATGTTTTTCCTTTTTCACATTCTGTGTTTTTTTTTACTTATTTCTCATTTTAACAGCCTAAAGGGAAACTGAAAACGTATTCATGGTGTTTGAATTACAATAATCTAAATTATTCATAAACACCACCCGTTTATGACGATGTGTTCATCTGCATACATACACACACACATACACACCTACGAATATTTGCTCAAAATAAGAGATTCATTTAGATTAAAAGCAAAAAAAAAATAAATAAAAACGAAATCAAAAACAAACAAAATTATTTAGAAAAAAAATTACATAAAAGAGAAAATCTTATGAATTCTAAATACTCGTGCAAACGATTCTAAATGAAAATAATTTGAATTCCGAGTTTCCTCTAATGCTTTTTTGGCATGGCACTAACTAAAGGCACATACGAGCCATACAAACACACTCACACATAGAAACTCTCATACTTGCATAAAAACATTCCATTGCTGATGCAACAAAAAAAAAAAAAAAACACAGAGCAGAGAAAAAATAACTGAAATAAAATAAACCATAATTCATAACTAAATTTATAAAGATAGACTTGACTCGTATTAAAATAAACAAAACAACAAAAAAAAAAAAAAAACAAGAACTACAACAACATCAACATCAACAGCAACAAAAGGTAAACACTAGACGTGTTTTGTGAATGAAAACAATTCATTTATGTTTTATTTTTATAGACCCACTCGACAACAACAAGAACCAGAACCAGAACAAAAACAACAACAACACCAACAGAACTCAATGATTCTAAACTGACTGTTGAATGCCTGTAAGGTTCATTTTCAAATCAGCAAAGCCACCCATACAGTCGCATTAGATGTGATAATAGGCCGAACCTGGTTTTTATAAATATTCTGAACATTTGTAAAATTATCTGGGCAGAAAGTTCAACAAGTTCAAGGTTCATAAAAATATCGTCCTCTAAAAGGTTCCAATTTAGCGAATGTTTTCTTTTATAACAAACTATTTCACAGATGTTTTAGAAAAGGTCTTTTTTTTTGAAAAAGGGAATTTCCTTAAAGCGTACGTTTTTAGAAAAGCAACTCTTTTATGGATACTATATGTTTTAAATAACATCTTTTAAAATTTACTATTTTATTAAGAAATTTGTAAAAGTTATTTTTCAAGGACATTTCTTAGCCATACTTTTTCTGAGATTTTTTTTTTTAAAAGGGTACTTTTTTAAAAGGTTTTTCTTTTGGATACCCGTTTAAAAGAATTATATTTAAACATTATTTGGTTTTTTGCGACTTTTGTTAATTTAATTTTAAATAACAATTTTCAATTTGTTAAAATATTTATTCCCTGACAAAATTACACAAAATGTAACGACTTTAATTCTAAATAAACATTTTTTGTATAAAAAATAGACCTTGGTGCTTAAAATATATGGAAGTTAATATACTTTTTTTTAGTACTTTTTTTGAGGTACCTTTTTGAAAAACACTTATTTTATTTTTTACGTTTTTAAAATGCCCCTTTTTAACAAGTACTTTTAAATGGTATTTTCTTAAGTTAATTTCTTGAGAAAGCAATTTGCAAATGTTCTTTTTTTATGTACTTTAATAAAAATCACTTTTTTAAAAAGTCCATTTTTAAAAAGTCACTTTTTAAGGTCACCTTTTTTGCAGTAACTTTTTAAAAGCCATATAATTTAAAATTTACTTTTTCAAAATGTGCTTTTCTAAGAAAGTAAGTTTTTGGTACTATTTTAAAGAACCTTTTTATGGGGTAGATTTTTAAGAGTATTTTTTTGGGGTACCTTTTTAAAAGACTCACATTTTAACATTAACATTTTCAAAATGTAGTTTTTTAAGAAGGCATTTTTTGTGGTACTGTTTTTAAAGTACCTTTTTATGAGCTAGATTTTTCAGAGTACTATTTTGTGGTTCCTTTTTAAAAGACACATACTTTAACATTTACTTTTTCAAAATATACATGTTTAAGAAGGCCCTTTTCATGGTACTTTTATTTAAGGTACCTTTTAAAAAAGTACTTGTTAAAGGGGTAATTATTTAGTTTTACTTTTTTATATATACTCGTTTTGGATCCACTAATATCCCTTTTTAAAGGGTATTTTTTTTTTAAATAACCAATTTTCAAATAATTAAAATGAGCGTTTCGATCAATCTGATAAGTGAGAGAAGCATTTCAAAAGGGACTATTAAGAAGAAGAGGTGGGCTTGGCAGTAATTTTTTTTTCTATTTGCGACTTAGAAAAAATTGTTTTTTTTTAACAAACAGGTGCTACCTTAAACGGACATTGTTTGCTTTCTCTAACAATTTTTCATGTTGTTAAAAGCTTTTGTTTTTTATACGGTGTGTGTCTGTTTTTTGTTTCTTTTATTTTTCTGTAAATAAATAACAAAAAATCTAAAGCTTTGCCAGAATTTATAAATTCCTTTTTTTGTTTGATGTTTATTTTCATATTTGTGTTGTAGTCATTCTCGTGCTGCAAATTCTTTAAAATAAAAATTCTTCAACTTTTATGTTGTTTGATTGTTTGTTTATTTGTATTGTGTACTTTTAAAAAGCAGCAACTTATTTTGAGTGTTCACATGTGTACATATGTGTGTGCCTGTGTGTGTGTGTAGTTGTATTGGGCACATAAGTGCAATATTTACTAACTCCTGCCTGCCAGTTTTAGCTTCAGCCTTTTTTATATGTGGCATTTTTCTCCAACCTAAGAAACAAACATCTACTGAATGCCTGGTATAATTTGTTTTTGTTGCACTTATTTGCAAACAGATGCTTAATTTTTAATTTCATCTCAAAAGTTAGTAGAGACAATTGCACATAAACACACCAACAACCAACTAAAACCCAAAAGAAAAATGTGTGTAGTACTTATAAACGAGATGTACAGAAATAAAATATTAGAAAATGAAAAGAAAAACGTAACAAAAACAACAACATGCTAAAGCAACAATGTAATAGAAATGAAAATGAAAACAAAAATAACTTGAAACAAGAAAGGCAAAAGGAAAAAATAAAACTTAAATTAGTGTTTTGGCACTCTAACAAGGTTTGTGTAGTTGGTTTAGATGGTTAAGGTGAAAAACGTAACAGAGAGAACAATTTTTGTTTAGATAACATTTTTATTATTTTTATACGTATGTATGTGTGCATGTTTGTGTGTGTAAATATAATTCAAGTACATTTACAAACGTAAATACTGTGGAAGAACACACAAGGATATACATTTTTTTTAGCCCACATTAACACTTTTAGTGCAGTCAAGTTCTTGCAAAATTTTTAATATGAAGAAAAATCACTGTAAGTAGAATCCTTCACAGTGGCCGAAATGCGACTACATGATAAAAAAAACCGGTTTTAGTTGTAGCCGGTTTTGTAACCGGTTTTGTAACCGGTATTATAACCGGTTATGTAACCGGGTTTCTTAGGCAAAAATACATATTGTGTATATCTAGATAAAATAAAATTAACAGGAAAGTAACAGAGGAGGCCTGCCGTAAAAAAATTTAATATTAAATGAAAAATTTTCGCTCCATAAATTATAAGAAAAATTTTACACCACAATACAGCGGGCTATAATTGCTCTAAATGCTACTGAAGGGTTAAGACAATTATAAAGTTATTTTCAACTAAATGCAAACTGAAAATTAAGTTTTAAGCAAAGACACGTTTGGGTAACAAACCAAAAGAAATAAAAGTGTTTTAATATAAAAACTAGCAAAAAGATTTTTAAAAGCTCATACGTACACATGTATTCACACTTAAAAGTACACACACACGCACACACACACAGCCAGACTCATAGACTGTATAGAGTTTATAGTCATTCAATAAAATGTGCAAAAAGTATATTTTAAAAACTAAACATTGATGGTAGTGGAGATGCCAATGACTTGGCAAAATCGCTACCTCAAAGTTGAGGATGGAAAGGAAATGTTTTTTTTTTTTTTGTTCACCTCCTGTTTTCATTCTCTTCTTCTTCTCTTTCATTATTCTACTGTTTCATTGGTTTTGTACATTTCCAACCTGTAAATCTGAGTCTGAAGGCTGGCACTTCTTCTTCGGTGGTGTTGTAGTTGGAGGGCGGCGTTGTAAAATAGGCCACCATGAATCGTTTCAAATGAGATTTTTTTTTTCTAAAGTTTTATTTATACTTTTGTTTGGGTTTCTATTACAATTCTATGTATGTTTGTAGTTGTTATTTGTGTTTGAAATTTTGTTTTTGTATATCGTTTTGTTTTTTTTTTTCGTTTTCTAACTGTGGCATGTATGTATGTCTGTGTCTGTGGCTGTGTCAGTGTCTGTGTCTGTGTCAGTGGCTGTGTGTTTGGCTGTGTGTGAATGTTTGTGTTTACGTTTGAGTGTTTTAATACACTTTTGTTCATTGTAAATGTTGCAGTAGACGACGGTTTCAATTTCGGCTGGCTCTCAATGTTTTTAGTCAAAGTTATAAGCCACACAATATGGTAATGTTGGCAAAACCAAAAAGTTGTGTAGTGCTAAAGCATTCATTGTAAGGCTTTAATTTTCATTGTATTCCTTTTATTTAAGCTGCTGCATTCTACGTATTTATTTTCTTTTTTTTTCTGTTCTGCTCTTCTATGTTTTACATACAATAGATATTTGTTTGTTTGCTTGTTTTGTGCAAATTGTTTGTTTTGGATTAAATTTTTATTGCAAGGCTGCTGCTTTTTTTTTATTGTTTAGATTTAGGCTGCATGTACAAGAAGAATTTTGTAAAAATAAGAATCACTTCAGAAAAGTTGCAATTAAAATATAATAAATTTATTAATAAGCCAGTTGTAGTGATTTTGCATAGCGCCAAAGAACTTAGGAAAGTGTTAAGTGTCAAAGGAATTGTCAAACTGCGATCACTTCTGATCAGCAGGCAAATAGCAAAAATATGCAATGGCATAAATGTAAACTAAAAATAAGATATTCAGACTTTTCAGAAGTTTTTAAGAATTTTGTCATCCATATATGTATGTGACAGCGCATAGAGAAAGGGACCTAAGGGTAAAAAATCAATTTTAATTTTTTTTTTTTTTTTTTGATGTGGACAATATCTGAGCATCGAATGAGACCGATCCCATGCCCCAAAAGTGTTCCCTCCCAGAGATATGCGCGTTTTATGAAAGTGAAGGTACACCAAAGATACACGTATTTAAATCTTTAAAATGGCTCTCCTGAACAAAACCGGTTTTTACCCTTAGGTCCCTTTCTATTTTGCGAGTCACATATAAAGTTTTCCAATAGGGATGATATGATTTTTAAGTGACGTTTCGGCCATTTGTAATATGTCACGATCTGTCATTTGTTTTCTTCATTGTATTCAGTAGTGTTTAAAATTTCATCGTGGAGAGAGGTACGCAAGAACAACGTTCACAAATTATTCAGTTTTCAGTATTTGTCGAATTGTTGAAAATTTTATGCTTACATTTCCATTACAAAATGTTCAAGTGCCAATAAGACAAAGAACCGCTCGAAGTAATGCAAATATTGCTGCCGTTCAGGCAAGTGTTGCTGAAGATCGCAATTTGTCGATTCCAAGACGTTCTCAAAAAGTGGGACTGCCTCAAACCACAACCTGGCGGTATAGATCGATGAAGACCAACTTTTTATGGCCGAAATTGCAAGAATTTAATCTTGACAACATTTGGTTCTAACAAGACGGGGCTACGTAGATAGATAGATAGATAAGTAGATAGATCTGGTCCAAGGACCGGCACTGCGACACCTGTTGGATCTTTTGTGCCATGGATCTCTAAAAATTAAACCAAGCTCTGAATGACTCTCCTTATGAAAGTCAGCACAGAGCTTGGAGAAGCCCGCCTAATATCCTCCGAACGCACAAATTCAGAAAGAAAAACACGCCTTCTATTATTACATAAGACTATACATTCACAAAGAATGTGTGCCGTTGTCTCATCCTCTTCCATGCATAAACGGCACAAGGGTGAGCGAACTAGTTTACTTTTCCAGAGATGATAGTTCAGTCCAAAATGACCGGAGAGGAAACCAATAACTAGCCGTAAGTCATTCCTGCTGAAATTCAGGATGCCACTGTATGAAAATGGCTGTAACAAAGATTTGGCCTGCCTTAGACCGGGAGCAGCCTCCCAAATTACCTTAGCGGTCGACATGTCGTTCTCTCTGATAAGAGTAGTTATAGTCGACCAATTTACGCCACAAAAGGGTTCTGGGCCTAAGAGAGGATCGGCAGAGGCCCTCTTGGCCAATTCATCCGCTACCTCGTTACCCGGGTGACCTCTATGGCCAGGTATCCAGAAGATGGAAACCTTGTTCCGTACCGCTAGCTTCTGTAGTGAGTCAAAGCACTCTAAAACAAGCTTAGAACGGAATTCCCAAGAAACTAAGGACTTAAGGGCAGCCTGACTATCAGAAAAGATAGCTACATGCGCGCCTTTAATGCCTCTGCTTAAATTAATGTCAACACATTTGGTGATTGCCTGTATTTCCGCCTGAAATACCGTAGGCCATTTACCCATGGCCAGTGAGATTTTCACGTTGGGTCCACAGACTCCAGCGCCTACTCCATCTAGAGTTTTGGATCCATACGTATACCAACATAAACTTCTGGAATCCACAAAGGGACCTTTGCCCTCCCACGTGGCCCTAGACGGAATTGTGACATTGAATCTTCTGTTGAATCTAAGTTCACAGATTATCCTGTCGCTAGGCATCCCTAATAGCCCCCTGCAGGACAATGTATTCAGGATCGATGAATGCCCGTTGCCAACACAGCGAGCAGAGTTACCGATACCCATCCGATAAGCGGCCATTGCCGCAGAGGATCTTATAAAGATTTGTATGGGTGTTAACCCAATCAAGGCCTCAATGGCTAAAGTTGGACATGATCTCAATGCACCTGTAGCAAGAAGACACGCTAGTCTCTGGACCTTGCAGAGTTTGTTCATCGCCGTGGTCTGCAGAGTCTTCTGCCACCATACGATTGCGCCGTACGTAATGATTGGTCTGACGATCATTGTATAGATCCACATGATAATTTTTGGGCTCAAGCCCCAGGTGCATCCAGCACAACTCTTCACCGCCCAGATCGCCCTAGTGGCTTTCTGTGTAACGCATTCAACATGACGGTTCCAAGTTAACTTGCTATCAAAAATAACCCCCAGGTATTTGACTTCGGTCGAAAAAGGGATAATACGCCCATTCAGCAATATTGGCCCTAGACCAAGTTTCCTCTTAAGAGAGAAAGGTACTAGAACAGTCTTGTCAGAGTTGATAGTAAGGCCGTGTCTCCCACACCATACCATAACAGTGCTCAATGCATCATTCATGATGTCTGAGAGAACGTTGCCAAATTTTCCGGTTGCCATCACAACCAGATCATCAGCATAGCCGATAACTTCATGCCCTTGTTCACTAAGAATGAGGAGAAGTTCATCCATCACTACTGACCAGAGGAGTGGTGATAAAACACCACCTTGGGGACACCCTTTGACTGCATTAATAGTAACCATATCGTTACCCATAGAAGCAGTTATGTCCCTGCTCTCGAGCATTGACCTAATCCATCTCACAGAAGTGACGTCAAGATCCTTTTGCCTAAAAGCGCATTCTATCGAATCATAATTGGTGTTATCGAAAGCGCCATTGATGTCCAAGAAGGCGCATAACGCGATTTCCCCTGACCTATGAGCCTTCTCAATCTTAGTAGCAAGATGATGCAAAGCATTTTCAGTCGATTTTCCCTTAGCATAGGCATATTGGTTCACATGCAAGGGGACGTTTTTCAAAATCGTCAGTCTAATGTGGGGCTACGTACCACACAGCAAATGCAACAATTGAGTTATTATAAGAAAAGTTTGGAGATTCGATTATTTCAAGAAGTTGGAATATTGAATAGCCTCCAAGAATTTGTGATTTAACACCATTATACACTTTCTTGTGGGGTTATTTGAAGTCATTCGTCTTTCGAAATAAACCAGACTCTCTTCAAGCTTAAGTCAATATTGAACGTGCTATTCATGACATACGACTTGATTTAGTGGAAAAAGTGCTCGAAAATTGGGTTCATCGAATTCGTTCCTCCAGAAGAAGTCGTGGGTACCATTTGAATGACGTTTTATTTAGAACTTAATTGTATCGATTGTACTTCCCATTAAATAAAAAATTTTTGAATTTCCTTAACAAAAAGTGTGTGTTTTTTTTAAAGAAATGATATCACTCTTATTGGAAAACCTTTTATTAATGCATATTTTTGCACATTTAAGCTTTTTCCAGCATACTTTTGCATATTTTCCGGCTACATTGCATTTAGACGACTATTTTTTTTTTGATTTTCGATTCGATTATTTTAAAGCATTCTAATGTTTTTTTTTTTTTTTTTAATTTTAATATCGTTGTTTACAAGAAAAAAGATATACAAAAATATCTATATGCAATTTGTGATTTGCAATTTTTCCACATATAAAATGAGTTTTTGTAAATTAAAAATGTTCCTATTTGTTAAAATTTCAGTTTTTAAAATTTTGATTCAAATTTCAGATTTTTAATGCATATTTTTGCATATTTTGCATATTTTCGTTTACACCGCGTTTAAAGGACTTAATTTTTTTAGGAATTAAAATTGTATTGTAATTAATTGTTCTCCAACTTTATAAAAATTATGCAAATTCCGCCGAATTTATTAACAGATTTAAACAAATTTTAATTTTAATTTTTATTGCACATTTTTGCATAATTCAGCATGTTTCTTTATATTTAATATAATAACTTTTTTCATCTTTATTCTATATTTGGCTGTTTTTCTTGCATATTTAAAACAAAAGACCGTACAGATCCAATTGGATTGTAAAAAAAATATACCCCGTTTGATGCGACGTGCACAGCACCTCATTTCCTTTTAAGTGATTTCGGAGCAAGCGTTAAGATCAATGGTGAATTGTAAAATTTTAAGTATGTCTGGCTTAACTTGTGATCTAAAAGTTCCCTTCGTGCTACAATATGTCCTTGGGCTACGCAACCATTGACTTATTGAACTTTAAATTTGCTGATCAGTTAATTTCGAAAAATACACCAGTCAGTTGACCTCCAAAGTCGTCCGATTTGACATCTTTCGATTATTTGCAACTAGATTATGATGATAAGCCATTAAGAGTTGAAGTCTTGGAGGTCAACATTATTATTTGCCAAATTAGCGCGAAATGCTAATTCTACGAATTAATAATCTTTCATATGGAAAATAAAAAAACTATTTTGGAATCAACCATGTCAGAGAATTCAATTCCGATCGATAGCGTGTTCAATTCCAAAAGTGATCAAAGGGAGGTACTTTTTTCAATAGCTTTTTTTGAAAGATCACGTGTATGACAGAACTCACACGTCTGTGTCGTGTTATTTTTGTTTAGTACTCGTATTGTTTGGCATTTCATAATGGAAAGACTTACGCCTGAACAACGTTAACAAATCGTTCAACTTTATTACGAAAATTCACGTCTTTCGAGGCAAATTTTTTTTATCGATGAGGCCCATTTCTGGCTCAATGGGTATGTAAACAAACAAAATTGCCGCATTTGGGACGAAGAGCAACCTGAAGAGATTCAAGAACTGCCACTGCATCCAGAAAAAACAACGGTTTGGTGTGGTTTGTGGGTCGGTGGAATCAACGGTGCATATTTCTTTAAAAATGATGCCGGTGCGAACGTAAACGTCAATGGCGACCGTTATCGTGCCATGATAACCGACTATTTGATGCCTGAAATTGAAGCTCGTGATCTCGGCGACATTTGGTTTCAGCAAGACGGTGCCACTAACCACACACCGCATCAATCAATGGATTTATTGACAGAACATTTCGGTGAGCACATAATTTCACGTTTTGGGCCGGTCGATTGGCCACCAAGATCGTGTGATATAACACCGATAGAATTTTTCCTGTGGGGATATGTAAAGTCTAAAGTTTATGCGGACAAACCCGCTTCGATTCAGGCCTTGGAGGAAAACATCACGCGTGTCATTCGTCAGTTACCAGTCGAAATGCTCCAACGAAATTGGAAAATTGGAGTCAACTAATGGACCATCTGCGATGTAGCAACGGCCAACATTTGATAGACACAATCTTCAAAAAATAAATGATAAAGAATGTCCTTTCAAATGATAATAAACATTCTCCATTAAATTTGAATTTTCTGTGTATTTTTCTTTAAAAAAGTAGGGAACCTCGAAATGGATCACCCCTTATTAAGAGCCACTAGATTTTTCTTTCTAATTTAAATAATAAATTAATTTATAACAAAATTAAATTTAGAGAAAATGATCTTAAGCCTGAAAAATTAAAATTTCTTTGCTTAAACATTACTCAGTTCCAATAAAAAAATCACAACTTAATAACATCCTTTATAATTAATTATTTTAAATAAAGGATGTTTTTTATAGAGTGAAACAAGTTTAAATCATAATAAAACAAGGAAATATATTTATAATATCAATGAAACGGGCTTTATTGGAAAGAAAAATGTTATGAAATTAATGTTTAAATGTGATTCCTGCCTAGTGGCCGCCACGGCTGGCGCGTAGAAGGCGCAAGTTGAAGCAACAATTTTCAACAACTTTTCGCAGCATTTGCGGACGTATTTAGCCGATAACTCTTCGAATGTTGATTTCCAGGTGTTCAATTTTTTGTAGTTTATTGACGTAGACAAGTGACTTCACATAAACCCAATGGGCTTAAATCACACGATCTTGGTGGCCAATTAATTGGGCCATTACGTGAAATTATTTTTTCATCAAAAGTTTTGTTGAGTAAATCAGTTATAGAACAATTATTTTTTTAAAAATTTCAACAATTTGCGCGCGTTGCTCTGGTGTAAGTCGATTCATAATGAAATTTCAAAGAAAACTAAACAAAAAGCAACTATCAGCTGTTAAATTGGTGCTAAAATAAAGCAGTGATGCCAAATCAAAGTTGTGACTCCCTTTAAAAAAAACACCCTGTATTTTCTAACTTTATTAAGCAATAATTTTCATAGGACGCTTGCATGATGAAGTTTTCTCTAGCAGTCCTTAACACCTCTAGTGTCCCACTAATTAAAAATTTCTTTTACTATTTTATATAATATTTTTATAAAATTAGTAAGAAAAAAATTGCAAAACTTAAACAGTTTATGGCAAAATCTTTTTTTTTTTTTTTTTTTGGAAAATATCCAAAGTAGCCTTTGTTTCCGAACGTAAAAACGAAAGCAGCAAACTTAATAATAAAACAGAAACCCAAAGGCCTGTAAACAAGAAAATGTAAATAACATCAAAATGAAATATAAAAAAAAATATCCTTAACAATTTTATTGTTCAAAGATGTTGAAAATTTGATGAAGAAAATTAAAAAAAAAGAAAAACCAAAAATCTGAGAGCTCATATTCATTTTAATCAATTTATATTTGTTGTTATGAAAATATTAAAGTATTTTTGATATTGAGAATATTTTCATAACAAGATTATAACAAGTTCTATTTGTCCAAGTTTCTTTGGGTTTTTAAAAATTAAGTTATCAATTTCTCATAATTAAGTTTTGTATGCAAAAAAAAAAAAAAAAAATCTTACAAGGTCCCAGTGGAAAAAGTTTATTGTACTAAAGTTCATTAGGATGGCACAAGTTATTGAAATAATGATTGCAATTTTATTTAATTTAATAACAAAGTTTTTTTTGTTTTCAATTAAGAAAATTTTATAGAAAACTTAATGAAAAAATAGAGATCTCTTTTTTAACAAAATTTTAAAAAAATTTCAAATTAAGTCGTCCTTAATATCTCTAATTTTCTTGTATTAAATAAAGTTTTAAATAAAATAGGCAAAAAAAAAAAATGGAAAATATGTACAAGAATGAATGATCACATATACTACTTAGTTGGTATATGTGTGTCTCTATGAGTGCGTGTGGGTATGTATGCGTAAGTATGCCAAGAAATATTATACCGACCGACCCAAGGAAACAGGACACAACTACAAATAAAGGCGGAACTACGTATGTACAAAAGAGCATAAATGCCCAAAAGCTTAACAATAATGCATTCAGCAAATACACATACATACAAGCTTATAGCCAGGCCATAATATACATACATACATATGTATGTTTATACGCACATAAAAGACCATTATTTTTATTTCTATATGAGTGTGTGCGTGTCTGCATTCGTCTACATACTCTTATATGCATTTTATATAAAAGAACATTTTATGCAAACTGTTTTTTTTTCCTTTTTGTTGCAACATTTCACATACATTTATATAATTTACACAAACTGCAAACATTCAACATACCGAAGTACATATTCACAGGCATACACGTGCACGTACACACACATATCTATAAAATATCATAATACTCTTGCCAGCCAACAACAAAAAAAATTGGCATTCAATGGGCAAATTGTACAAACGACGAGGCTTTTCTTTTTTTTATTTTTTACTTACTTTTTGTTAAATATTTAAATACAATTTAGAAGAGAATTTTTACACAAACAAACGAGCAACATGAGCAACAACAACAACTACTACTAATCACTGGCTGAGATACTGAATTACACAACTGTATTATTAGTTTAGGCAATTGCCAAAAATTAGAAAAAAAACCGAAAAAAATTCCAAAAGAGTAAAATTTAAAAAAATATATACTTTTTACGAATATTTATGTACAAATGAAAATATTTCATGTTTATATACTGAAAAATGGCAAATATTTATAAAGGCACTGATACTACAAACATACATTAATTTGGTTTACTTTTAAGCTTAAAGTCACATTTGAGTTGGAAATTGTTTAAACAACAACTTTAACGCACATTTTCAACATTGAAACCAAAGTGCTTCTTTAGCTGGCACCAACTAACACCAAATATTTTTTGGGAATTCTAGTCTATTTGGCCTTGTGCAAATTTATGTTTGCCAAATTTAAGGTTAAATATAATTTCAGCAAAATTTATGAATTAGAACTTTGTAAACTTTAACATCTTGGAATTAAAATTAATTTACTGAAAAACTTGGAAAATGAATTATGAAAAGGTTTTAATGGTGTTCAGCAGAATTTCTGTGCGGAAAGAACACTCAATCAATTTATGAATGTGTAAAAATAAGTTTATCAGAGTAATTTTGGTTAAATTATATAGAGAATTTTGCTTAAATTGAATTTAAGTAAAAAAAAAGGACCAAAAGGTCCAAAAGTAAAAGCTTTTCATCATACTATCCAGAAGAATGTACACTGGATTTCATTATAAAAACAATGTATAAAAAAAGTTTCAGCTTTGCTTTATTAACAAAAAAAATTAATTAAAAAAACAAAAAGTACCAAACAACAGTACGTTTGGTACTTTTTGTCCAGTTTCATTTTCGCAAAAAATATATACCATAAGTAAAATTACTACCAAAAATAAAAAATTCAGCTGTTAAAAACACGTTAATTTATAAAAAATTACTGCAAAAATAACGAGAAACAAAAGTACCAATCTGTCCTGTTTTTAACCCATAAAAATATTCCATAATTAAAAGAGAGTACCACTCTTATACGTCTGCCACATTTCATCCAAATCCTCTATTTAAAGGATATTTCAAGAGTAAAAGTACCAAATCCAAAATTCCATCAACAATAAAAAGTTACCATATTAATAAAAAAACAAAAGTACCAAACGTACTAATCGTCCAATTTCATTCAAATTCATTAAGAGAATTTTGCAAGATTGAAGCAAACTAACAACAAAAAATCAGCTCCCAGAAAAAAATATTTAAATTTATAAAAATTTACTACAAAAATAAAAAGTAAAAAAAAAAAATTTTAAGAGAAAAAGTACCAAGAGCATAAACGCATTAAAAGTAAAATAATACTATAAATAAAAATAAGCACCAAAAGTACAAGATTTTTCTCACTTCGGCTTCCAGAAAATATTTTAATTTTTAATAAAATTACTGCTAAAATAAAGCATAACAAAAGAACCAATCTCTTCCGTTTTTACCCCTTGAAAAGTATTCTATAATTTAATTTTAGTGCAATACTCATCGTCTACCAAATTTTATCCAAAACCTCCATTAAAAGAATATTTCAAGAGAAAAAGTACCAAATTCCAAAATCCACCAGCAGTAAAAATTTGCCATTTATATAAAAAAAATCAAATATAACAAAAGTACGCAAGAAAAACGTACCAGAAGTAAAATTACCACCAAAAATAAGCTCCCAAAAAAAATATATTAATTTATAAAAAATTACTACGAAAATAAGAAGTAACAAAAGAATTTTTTAAAAGAAAAAGTACCACAAGCATAAAGCCATCAGAAGTAAAATAGTACCATACATTAAAAGTACCAAAAGTACCAAATGTTTCTAATTTCAGCTTCCAGAAAATATTCTAATTAAAAAAAAATACTGCTAAAATAAAGCATAACAAAAGTACCATTCTGTCCCGTTTTTAAACCATAAAAAATATTCCATAATTAAAAGAATGCCCCCCAAATTTCATTCAAATCCTCCGTTAAAAAATTTTTTCAAGAAAAAAAGTACCACAAGAAAAAAGCTACCAAAAGTGAAAAAGTACCTTAAATGAAAAAAATACCTAAGGTACCAAATTTTTGTCATTCCAGCTTCCAAAAATTAGCTAATTTAAAAACAAAAAATTGCTACAAAAGTAAAAACTAACAAAAGTGCCGATTTATCCCGTTTTTATCCCTTAAAAAGTACTCGATATTTTTATGTAGGTCACTAGCTATCCCCGTCTAGCAAATTGCATTAACAAAACTTTTGAAGAGAAAAGTACCAAAAGCAAAAATCCACCAATAGTAAATTAGTAACATAAGTAAAAAAGTACCAAAACAACTTTCCTTATTTTACCACCCCTAGAAAGTAAACTGGTAATCAACTTAAAAAAAATATATAAGAAAAATAAATGCGTATTACCAAATGTACCAATTTGTACCGTTTTTACACCTTCAAAAGTACTCTCTTTTTTAATCACATGCTATTCATCTACTAAATTCCATTAATATCCTTCATTAAAAGAATTTTTCAAGCGAAAAAGTACTAAAATTAAATTAAGTACCATAAATAAAAAAGTACCATAAGTAAAAAAGTACCAAAACTACCAGTTTATTCTCAATTCACCCGCAAAATTATGTTTGCTAATACAAAAATTTATAAAATATTAGTACTTAAACAAAAAGTACCAAAAAATACGAATTTGTTACTTTTACAATCATAATATTAGGAAGGATAATAGAAATTTCAAGCTTTAAAAATATTAATTAAAGAAAGTTTTTTCCAAAAATTATATTAAAAGATTTCAATGAAATTCTTTTACAAGCAGTGTATTTTGATATCTAAGGAGAATCAAAATTATAAGCGGCGGAAATGGATGAATATAATCGCGTGTGCCCTCCAGATCACCTGGTATGAATTCATCTTGTTGATCTGTTTTTTTAAAAGAATTCTTGACACTTTAGCTGAGATTGTTAGGCAGCAACTTACTTCGGCTTTTATTTGAAAGCAAAAAAATTCCTTATTTTTATTTAAAGAAGTGTTTCAAAATATCTTAAATATTTTCCCCAAATAAAAATATGAAAGCCGCGCAATATATTCACAGACTTTTCTCCGAAACTAAACAACCAAATTTAATGCAAAAAAAATTACGATTAAAAAACCACCTTAAGTAAAGGAAATTTTTTATTTTTACGAAACATTTTTCATTTGAAATCATTGTGGTTAGAAGTTTCCTTATCCTCGTTAGTTGACCGCAGACATACTAAATATTATTTAAAGGTGTTCCACTAAACAAAAGCTCTCTATTTTTTGCTATTTATTGGTTACACCAATTTACTCAATATTGTGCTCTTTGGGAATAGAAAAATTCCCAGTATTTATTTCCTTATGTTTGAAAAAAAAAACTCGAATTTGCATTTTATGTTTTTAACTCATAAATTTACTCAAACAGAGCTTTGAGTAGAGAGCAAGCAATTAAGGTTTCTCTATTGTAACAGAAAAGAGAGAGTGAGAGTGTTTGAAAAAACATTCTTATGAACTAAAAATATAATTGTATGTAACAGAAATCTCAATCAAGTTGTGCTGATAATTGTGAAGCTTGTTCTTATGTGTATGTGTGTGTGTGTGTATGTGTTTGCATGTTAAAGTAATTTAATTTTAGGCAAATTAGCCTTAAGAGTCCTTATAGAAATCTTTTAGTAATATTTTATGCTACTTATACTCACCTAAAGTATTTTTGTTTATTTTAAATTTCATGATAGATTTTTTTTGTTGGTAAAATGTCTATTTATTATTTGCTTTCAATTAATTGTTTGGTCAGTCCATAGGAAAGTTTTCACGTGCGATTTTAATCACCTTCAAAAATCATCATAAATTAATGTCAAAATTTTTTTTTTAAATTTCCCAAAATTTATATATTTTATATGAAAAAAATCGATCACTCACACTTTCACCATACTCAAGCAAAACCTTGGGTAAAAAATAAGGAATAATTCGTTGAATCAAAGAATTTAATATATAATTTTCACCCAAGGAACAGGTTCTTTAAATTCAACGTATGGCAATTCATTGGCTTGTTGAATTCAACGTATCAGTTCGTTGAAGTTAAGAAACCATACGTTGAAACCGTACGTTGATTTTTAAGAATTTATTCCATGATCCAACGTGTCCATACAACAAAACCAACGTATATTACTTAAAATCAAGAAGCAGGTTGTTCGAATCAAAGTATTTGTTCGTTGTATTTAATTAAATGAATGAGTTTCTTAAATTTAACGTATTATACGTTAAATCAAACAACAAAATCATTGTTTAATTCAACGAATAAAATCAAATGATGGTTTCAACGTTGAGTTCATAAATACATAAAATTTTAATTTGAATTTCAAGTAATATTTTACTGAAACAACGTATAATACGTTGAATTTCAATGAATTTAATTCAAGGAACGGGAGGGAGTTCGTTGAATTTATGTAAAACTGTTTTTTCAATGCAGTCGTAGGAAAAGAAAAATATTCACAAAATTTTCCGCTGCTTAAATATCTACCGTTTTTTATAGTTTTTTAAAGCATCAAAAATTGATAATAGCCCTATTCACAATCTTGTGCAAATGGTCTTGCATCATTGCATTTGCAAAATGGTGTAGGATATTTTTACTCTACACTAACAAATTACAGAGAAATGCACACGCTATATCTTTGCAAATAAGCAACACTAAAAACCAATAACATATATTTACTCTACTTATGCAACACTTAATTGCAAAACGACAGCTGATATGCAGTGAGCTAAGCCGATTTTGCTTATTCAAATATTAATAATTTTATTCAAAATTATAAAACAAAAAGATTTCAAGCATAAGGAAATTAACCAGACAAACAAAAATTAATGAAATAAAAAAAATGCATAACTTAATTATTGAAATAAAAAATTTTAATAACAAAAAGCTAAAAATTAGCAAAACGCAAAACATCTCAAATCAAATTATTCAATTATTTAAATTTACATATTATTTAAAATCCTGACTAACTAACAAATTAATCCTTATTTTTATAATAAAAATTTGAATTATTTGAATGTTTTGATACTTGAGTAATTTCTGATATGTATTTTTAGGCCAAAACTTCAGTGGAAAAATTTTTTTTTATTTAAAAATCAGCTGTGAATTTTGTGTTTTGCATCAAGCAAAGATATCATTCACAATCGATACAATAAATGTGCAATTGCATAAATTTTCAATATCAAATGCACAAGATTGTGAATACGGCTAAAGCTTACAGTACACGGCATGTCAAAAGCCACATTCGCATGTGGCTCTGACGTAATTTTGACGTCACCATGAAGCTAAATTGGCAACATGTCGTGTACTTCCACTTTTTGTGACACTCACATGCAGCACACATTGACATGTGTGCCACATGTTCATTTGTAGAGACATGCAAACATGCGTATTTTAGACATGTCGTGTACTAGCTTGGTACATTTGAATTTTGACATTTGTAATATTTTTACATGCGCATGTAGCAGTCCCAAACATGTGGCAGCAAACATTTTTGACACAACATTTTTCAATAGTATGTAGCCAATGGCACTCTTGCCAATGTTGATTTTCTCCAACAAAATGTAGGAATTTAATGACGAAAAAATTTTTTTATTATTATTAATCACACGATGACTGAGATTCATGATAATTTTTTTGGTTTACGAGCGGGGTAGAGATAAAAGAAGGGTAGAAAAATTATGATATTTTCTCTTTTCCATGCATTTACATATTTGTATATCTCTTTGCTTTGGGGTTTTTGTTTTATTAATTAATATCTTAATTAACAGCTTAATTAATTTGCGTTTTTGTTATTATTTCTCGTTCTTGTTCTAAACCATGCAAAAGATACTTTCAAAGCTAAGATGAAAAAAATTCATGTATAAATAGTAAATTTATTCAATAATTAATAAACCAACTGTGATCGCCAATTGTTGCATTGTTTTTTTGTCAGTGTAGTATTATTTAATTTTTTTCACCATTTTATTGTTCATGGGAATTATTTCACGATAAAAGTGAATTTATTTTACTTTTTATCAGATGTTGTTTTATTTCTTCTTTCTCTTCGACATTTTATAAATTTGACTTCACACAAAATTTTAAAAATTAAACAAGCGCCATAAACATGTGACTATTGTACATGTTAATATGAAAAATGTGTACGTATGTTACATGCGGTGTACTGACAATACATATGTAGCCAATCAAAAGTTCACACATATGCTGTCATTGCAAATGTGTACGCTTCGGCTACATTTGTCACATATAAATTTTGGGACAAAACAACATTTTATGTACTACCAAAATTTTGAAGCATGTAGGCACTTCTGCATGTTTATTAAATGTAAACAAAATGCTGCAAATTCTCGTGACGTCAGAGCCACATGCGAATGTGGCTTTTGACATGCCGTGTACTGTAGGCTTAATGTATTTATGTGTGAATGTATCTGATGTGTTATTACAAACATCATAACGTATACGCATTATTAATATGCAGTAAATCTAAATAATACTCATACGCATAGGCGCCAGTTGTTCTACGTGACTTTGAAGAAAGAACAATGCAAAAAAAAAAAATTATGTATGTTTTTACATCAATTATTATCAATATTTCAAATTTAAAAGAGATATTTTTTTTCTTTCGCAAACACTAACAGCAGAGTAAAAGACCAAAAAAAAAAAGAAAAACACGAAAAGGAAAACAATTGATGAAGCACATCATTAACAAAACATTAAAAAACTCGAGTCAAAATGTGTAAAAATATAATATTAAAATATATATTTCCCCATGATTATAAGAATATAATGATTGTAAAAAATATTACGCTTCAAGATCTGAGGGAAGAAAAACAACAGAAAGTGAGTTGTTTGTTGGCTTTAACATACATTTTTTTTAATGTTGTTATGGGAAGGAGGAGAACAATAACAATAACACACACGCAAAGAAATAACATGGTTGATGGAATCATAATCGCAAATCATGTTCAGATTAATGATTGCAGCTACTATATGTTGCATTTGTTATCTAAGGAACAAAATATGTTCTTCATAAATCTCCCTCTTAAAATACCTCTGCAAATGCTGAGAAATTTCAGCGCCCTATATAGTAACTATGAAAATGTTTTTTAAACAATTTGATATTTTGCTTACTTAGATAAAAGAATAATGAAAGTATTTATCAAATAAACTTTTCTGGACAAATTAAATTTAAGAAAATTCAAAATAATTAACTTATTTATCGGCATATTTATTTAAATTTTAATTGCCATCTTTTGCAATTCCGTAGTATTTTTTTCGTCATGCTGCAAAGAAACATACATTCGTATATTTAAATCACTCCATATATCAGTATGTACTCGTATATGTACCTTTAACCACTGATATTGAAGATTTCAGGTGCACTTTTATTTGTAAAATTATAAAATGTCTTGCAAACCCTGTGATATTGCAGCTTGTTATTTTACTAGAACAAAACACAACTTATGACAAAGTGGAACGCCCTATTTTTAACAGCTGACAGATAAGTTTTACAGGGCACTATCAATACTGCCGATTTTTACGGGGCAAAAAGTGCAATGCCTTCCACCATTAGTGAGGGCGATTTTTTTAGAATCAAACACATCACCCGTTTGGAGAGCAAAACATTTTTAAGAAACGAACACCAAAGTACACTTTCTGCATGGCGATGTACAATTTTTTTGTAGAAAAGAAAACATCATAAGTATCATGGAATCTGCCTTAAATGTCTCGATCATAAGGTTTACCATTGAAGTTAAATAGCTTGATGTCATACTTGACAAGGCACTCACTCATTTGGAACCAAGATGTTACCTATATTGCTAATAAAGTCATCAGGGCAATATATACCTGCCAACGGTTATTTGGCGAAACTTGGGGCCTCAAACCAAAAATAATATATTGATAACATACTACTATAATAAAAACCATTAATAACATTTGCTGCCCTTGAGTGGAGGTCAAAAATTGAACGAGTTACTACTAGAGAAATACTCGACCAGGTATGTCGCCTATTTTGTATTTCGATCACCGGGTCAATGAGAACGTCCTCTATACATGCTTTAGGTGCCATCCTGCACATTCATCCTTTGCATGTCGCAGTGAGGCTCGAAGAAGCGCACTTCGACTGCCAGATGCCTCCAGTATTAAGTCTGGAGACCCCTTGCACACGAGAATATTGGGACACTTTTTCAACGACCCATACTTTAAGATACGTGACCAAACACAACCGACAATAGTTGTGAACAAAAACTTTGACGTTCTAATTACTGACTGAAGCCGCTGTCGGAACCATACTACATGACATGAAGATGCCGACCAGATATGGTCCAAATAGTAAAATGGAGATACAGGGCCAAGAGTACATGGAACCAATTACGAAGGGTAAATGGCACTAAAAATAAAATAACATTATGCTGGTTGCCTGGCCACGAAGGCCATGCAAGAAACTACTGTCTAGCCAACAGAGGAGACCAACGTAAATTTATAGGGCCGGAACCCTAATTTGGCTTATCACTTGGATATGCCAAAAAAACGGAACAGTTCATGGGCTCAGATGGAATTCGCTTACCACTGGGAAGCCCTTCAAGGCCTAAACAAGCAAAACTCAATGACGTTATCCAATAATAAATCCTAAAAGTTAATAAAAATGGACAAATATAAGGAATAGCACTGGTCACTAAAAAACTGTTCCGACAGCGATTGATGCTGTTCCAAGCTAATGTACACAACATGGCCCTCCTTCTTTGGTTAGCAGAAACATCGGCGAAGTAAAACAATTAATAAAATGCCTGCTAATACAGCTTAACAAAATTAATGCATCTACTTAACACCGGAGGCGCCTCAACACTGCCTTAAAAATTAACATAACGTGCAAAGCAGAGTTGTGAAAGAGTTAGGCATTCTAAATTTTCAACATCTATCTTCTCTACCCTATCCCTCTCCCTGAGTTCCGGCACAGTGCACTGCATACGTAGGGGTCATCTCCTGAGTGCTGGTCCTAATAAAAAAAAAAATATGACGTCAGACTACTGACGGGATGGTTTACTGGACACTGTGGTCTTAGGAAACACCAATTCATTATTGGAAACTCTGAGACCGAATTATGCAGATTCTGCAAAATGCTAAAAGACACGCAGGAACACATATTTTGTGACGACGGTAACGCAGCGCACATTAATGGTGGCTGGCTTCATTCGTAGCCTTAAAATAAATCGGTGAACTGCACAAAAGATCCTTGGGTCACAGTGCCTACGGCCTATACTAATAATAATAATAATAATAATAATAATAATAATAATAATAATAACAATAATAATAATAATAATAATAATAATAATAATAATAATAATAATAATAATAATAATAATAATAATAATAATAATAATAATAATAATAATAATAATAATAATAATAATAATAATAATAATAATAATAATAATAATAATAATAAATTTCTGAATATGTTTTTAGACCAAACATGATATCATCATCAGAGTTGTGGTCTGCTCTGAACTGACTGACACTCCCTACAGCTGCAATTAAGCAATTAAATATCCTTTATTATTAATTATTTATTCGGCTGAATCGCTTGATAGTTTTATCAACTGATTTTTTCATATTAATGGTTCAAAAATTCACTATTCATCTGTCTATTGTTCAGCTATTTGATTGCAGTTGTCGTGATTGTGATTAAGGTCTAAGGGGACAACAACTCTGATGATGAGACAGTGGTCGATCTGGAATTATCATGATGTCAGGTCAACTTCCGCGCGCACTCAAATTTTTTTTGCGTTTGCTCAATTATTACGAACTTTTGGTAATTTTCTCTCTAAAAAAAAGTTTAATTCCACAAACTCAAGCCTGAATAATTAGAAAATCTTCGAATTAGACACCATACAGTTTGAGTAAAATTAATTACTTAATTGTAAAAAATTTCCACGTTCGTCTGTTGACTTGCTTGTTACAACATGTAAAGCAGTCCCAGACACATTAGTTATCAGTGTAATAATAGTCTGTAAATGAATTTATGAAAATATTACTGCAAATTTTTTTTTTTTAAATGACAACTACACAAAGGATGAGTCTGTGCGACAGCCAAATAATATCGCACAGCATGTGGTAACAGCAACGAACTCTAGACATGTTTTAATAGAAACTTTTAAAGTCACAAAAACAATAGTAGAGTTTTTTGCATACACACACATTTATTTTCATTTTGTGATAGAAATTCTTTCCGGCAAATTTTCCTATTAACATTTTGAATACATTTGGTTCTTTTTTTTCTTTTTCTCCTACAAAAACGAACAACGACTATTGTTGGCAAAGCTTTTAAATTAATTGTCATAAAAAAAAATAGAAAAGCTAAAATAGCGCAATTGTTGTTGTAGTCATACTTAGAAACAAACAAACAATGTATTTTATATATAATAAAATAAAATGTGTGCTTAGTTTTTCTCTAGCGTAAATATTTTATTCTGGTCTCCCTTTTTTTTTTTTAATTAAAAAAAAAAGAATTTATTTCAATATTTTTCGCTTAGCAGTAAAATTGATTTATTTAACCAATTTATTTTGTTAACTTTTGCTAATACAGCGTTTGAAAAATTTATTTGTGAAAATAAACATCACATATTTTCCAATTTAAATTAATTTATGATTTCGTATCCCAGCGAAAATTGGTTGAGGAAAATGCTAAACAAATTAACTCGTGGGGGGAAATTCGTTTCCACTCTATTCTTCTATTATTAATTTCGATTTCTATATAGAAAATAAGTAAATTTTTTTCCTGTGACAGAGTTTTTCATTATTTTCCACTTTCTTGCATTCATAATATATCCTTTTTTTCTCATTGTAACTGCAAAAAAACAAAAAGGGTTGGAGGGAGTTGGATAAAACTTTGAAGTTAATTAATTTTCATAATTGGTTTGAATAACTTCATAATGCAGAAGAAAGTTTTTTTTATTTCTTTCAATTAATTATTTAATCAGAAACCAAATTCATATTCAGTTAATATTTTAATTAAATCAACAACTATTTTAATGAATTAACGGCCTGCCCCACGATGTCGATCGATCGATAATGCTGCCATTGTAGAAGAAAAGCAACTGATTTAGGACCTTCTAAACACCCATTTTATTTATTTGTTTAGCTTATTTGCCTCTAAACAAATAATAAGTTATATAAAATCCGTTATTAGTTGAACGGGCCAGGCCGTTAGATTTTTGTTTAATCATGGTTATCAATAGATTAGATATCAAGATATATCAGGAATTTTATTTAATTTGTTTCGTCAGAGACTAAACTACTGATTATATCGATCCTTTTGTGCAATACAGTCATAACGCAAAAAATCGTAGTTTTGCAGAAAAATAGTTAAAAAATTCTTTTTGAGTTCTTTATTCTTTATTGGTTAAGGAACATGTTCTTTTTTTCTCAAAAGTTTAATATAAAAGAAATCTCAAAGAAATTTTTACACATTTTAAAGAACAATTTCACTAATATTTTAAAATTCATATGAATTTGAGTTATTATTCTATTGCAGCAAAGGCTAGATATGAAAGATATACTTCTTTTTATTTACTTCCGAGTATGTAATTTATTTAACTACTTTTAAAAATACTGCAGATGTTATAAAGTTTGTTTTTAAATCAATTTTTTTGTTTATAGCAACGACTTAACATTTTTTTTTGCTGGGAAATAGGGAGAGAAAAATGTTTTATTTAGCAAATTTCTTCTGTAAACAAACATTTTTCAGTTTAATTTGATTTTTACTTGAACTTTAGTATCAGCGAATTTAAATTTTCCACTAACTGCTTAAATGTATGTATAAGGACATCAATATGTCTTTGAAAAAAGTTAATTTGGCATTCTAGTATGTATAAGCATATTAGAAACAGTAAAACTGCTTTAAACACCTTAAAATACTATGGAGTTTTTTTGATCTAAAAATATAAGATTTACAAACAAAAATTTAATTTTTGATACACAAAAGGACTAAAAGGACACTCAACGAAGTTGCTATTTTTATACTCTAATATACTCTTAAAATACTTTAGTTAGGTTAATTTATTTAATAGAATAATAATAATAACTATTTTTCTTTGCCACTTAATATGTGTGGCATAAGTAACATTTGGCTAAAATAAATTAATCATACGTCCCCATAAATTCATCTTGTTACTTCTTTGCAACAAACACATGAAATTATTTCTTTAACAGATTTTATCCCTCCCATAATTTTTTCGTTTTCTTTAATACTGACGATAAAGCCTAAAAAACACAAATCTTTCTTTCAAAGCAAAAATCCTGATATCACTTTCGAAAATTTTTACGATTGTGTATTTCCTTCCGTTTGTAACAAAAAAAAAAAACAATATTTAAAAATAAATTCACCAAAGAAATAAAAAAGATACCCGACAACCAACAAACAGACAAGCAAATAAATATCAAAAAAAGGAAAAATATCAATCAACAAATTTGTTGTTTAAATGCAAACAATTTTCGAAACTCAAATTGATGATTTTGATAAGAATCGTCATTTGTAACGGCCATAAGACAAGCAAGCCGGTAAAAGGGTAAAAAATTAAAGAAAAACACAAACTCAAATATACACAGAAATCACATACAAAAAAAAAAAGGATAAAATGAAGAACACAACAATTACGATAAGAGCCCTTTAGCTGACAACTTCAAATTTTGCTTAAGAATGCGGTAAAATCCTTTTTACAATAATATCCTTCACAGCTGGATTAAAGTTTTGCAGGACGTTTGCAATTTAAAACAAAATGATAACTTCTGGTCTCTTCTGTTTTTTTTTTTGTTGTATTTTTCAGGTACAGTAAAATCTGCTTGTAATGGATTGAATATAGTTTTTGTTATTAAATTATATTTATCGTAGAAAATATTTTAAATGGGCGTGGTTTTGCCTACTAGTTTTCTTATAGTCTTGTATGGCTAAATGAAATTCTTTGATATGTTAAAGTTTAATTAGATTCGCGTAAGTAAAAAAAGGTATATATGACTTAAACTGGGTGTGGCATTGCCCACTTCTATTTTTACTACACTGTATTTTAAAGGATACTCGTCATATATGTATGCTACATACTTTTAAAGAAAATGTCTTATTAATCTAAAAAAAATTTTTGTGTCAGTCTGCATGGCCCGGCTTTTCCTCTATCCAATTTCTCTGCCTGTACATATGCACTGTCAGCCAAATTATTAAGGACACTAGTGTTCCGCCAGATAACTTTTTTTTTTTTTTTTTAAATGCTTTAAAAAAAAACTACTGAATATTTTGTAAAATTTCTTTTTTTATTTGGAAGTACAATCTTTCCGGTTAATAATGAAAAATAATTTCATTCAAATGGCTGCCTCGGCTGGCCATGCAGTAGCCTACACGATCGGTCCAATTTTTAAGCACATTATCGATTGTGTGCAGCTGTATTTCACCAATGGCTTCACGAATATTGTCTATGGCTTGTCGGCGTAACACTTATCTTTGACGGCACCCCACAAATAAAAGTCCAACGGTGTCAAATCGCAGCTCCGAGGTGGCCAAACGACATTAGCTCTGCGGCTGATAATGCGATCTTCAAAAACAGGGCGCAAAACATCGAGTGTAGCTTCGGCTGTGTGGCAGGTAGCGCCGTCCTGTTGAAACCAAATGTTGCCAATATCCTCCTCTTAAATTTTTGTAAACAAAATTTTGTTTAACATGGCCCGATAACGATCGCCATTGACTGTAACGGCCACTTCTTGCTCATTTTCGAAGAAAAATGGCCCAATTATGCCTCTGGACCAAAATCCGCACCAAACAGTTACTCGTTTTGGATGCGTCGGCTTTTCAATGTATGCGTGCGGGTTTTATGTGCCCCACATGCGACAATTTTGCTTGTTTACATACCCGCCAAGATTAAAAAGGGGCTTCATCTGAAAAGATGATTTTTTTGTCAAAATTGGCATCTTCTGTAAGTCGATCGCAGGCCCACTTAGCGAAACGAAAACACATTGGATGGTCACCATATTCTTTCAGCGGAAGGATAAAACTGTCAAATCAGACATGAGCTAAGTGTTACCATTCATGAAATAAACACTAGTTGAAAAAAAAACGTTAAATGGCGGACTTTGTATTAGGGTGCATTAATTTGTTACAGCAGTATTTTTGGTTTTTTTATTTAAAAAAATAGTCGAAATATATATTAACTTCACTTGAAAATTACAGAGCACGAAGGTAAGAAACATTTCGTAATTTTTCTATCATGTATAACAATAATTAAAAGGTAGGTTCATTATTTGTTACAGATTTTATTCCCACATTATAAAACCGATTTTAGAAAAACTTTAACACGTTAAAGATATTTCCGAGTAGAAGTGAACAATTTATATATCATTAAAATCGGTTAAGTATTTTAGTAGTTACAAGCCTTAAAAATTTGCTACTGACACATGAACACATATAACTCATGTATGTAACTATAAAAATAAACAAAACATAAATGTATGTGTTTCTGTTCAAATTTAACAAAACAAAAATACATTTTATTTTCTATACTTCGATGTAGGAGAATTGTAAAAATGTTATGGGAACAAAGAAGAAGAAAGCACCTTTTTTAAAAAATTCTGGGGAGTTCATGCAAAACTACAGAGATTTTGTTATGACTATTTCTATATGAATATTAAAAATACATTATTTTCATCTAGAATACTAATGATTGTGTCGTCTGTTGCGTGTACGTGAAAGTTTAATTGTCTTAAAATACTTTACGGGAGCAGATGAAACAAACATAAATTCCGGAGTAGAAAAATGGGGACTCCTGTAGGAGAATCTCAGCCAACTTGGTTTGAATCTCTGCATTGCATTGCTTAATTTACGAACAGGTTTTATATTTCTATAACTTAACTGGATGATTCGATAAAGCCTTCTATTTAGTATTTTAATGGGAAAACCTTTAAAAAAATTTCGCCTGGCTTCAAAAAAAGAAAAAAGACTCTGAGCAGGCGAACTATCGAAATTTTTTGCTAAATTAATTTTAACCTCTCTTTCTACTGTTTTTCTTCATCAATGGTACCATCTTTCCAGTGAGTTTCCATCGAGTTTAAGCATGAGTTTTGTTCAAGCTCATTGAGGACATCAAAATATTCAAAGAAAACTCTTTTTTCTAAATACTTTGTCAGTTTTTTAACGATCAATATTTAATTTTTATTTCTATGGAACACTGCACAAACTTTCAATTAAAAAATTTAAAACTTTTCAACCAATCACGGCTTGATAAATGCTTGATTTCAATTATATAAATAACATTGTTTTGCATAAAATAAAATCAATTAAAATAATGGTTGATTCAATTAAAATATTAATTGAAAAAGATTTTATTTTCTGAGTAAGCCGTTATTCCGAAAATAATAAACAATAATTTTTCTGTGTGTTAGTTATTTCGTGATTTATTATGCAGCAGATTTGTAGAAGGTCGCAAAAGTCATAAAAAAATGTTATAGAAATTCGTCAGTAGAAGTGTGCTTAAAATTCTGCTTATTCTGAACACTTTTAGTTAAATACACGCACACACGCATACACACCCAAGCCTAAGACTTTAAGAGGTATTTCGCACAATTTGTAACAATTTTTAGATGCTTTTAAACACACTTCAATACTTGAGTAACACCACATCATCATCATCACACTTGTAACTTTTCCCTTAATGCCAACAACAGCCAAGCAGCAACAACCAAAAGAAAAACTTCTAAAGAAATTTTCCAAAATATAAGAAAAAGCAACTATATACAAGTAGACACATTTTCTTTACAGGATTTAAAAATCACAATAAAAAAAAACACATGAAACCAATATGAGAAAGTCAAATGTAAAAGCATACATGCTCACGAATTAAGGATGAAATCATTTTTTGCCAAGAATACCCAACAAACCAAAATAAAATATTATTTTTTTCAAATCTGTTGTAAAAAGCTTATCCAGCATAAGCCTTAAGCTTATTGTAAAAACTATTGTAAAATGTTTATACAAATATTGTGTTCCTATTAAAACTGAACACTTTTGATAATATTGCTAATTAAAGAATAAACTTACATATGTAATATTTTTGTAAGCTTACATATATAAACAACTAACAATAGTTTGGTTTATAAGAATTTGTTCATAGTTTATTTCTATTTCAGAAAAATTCATAAATACACTTCTAAATGAATTATTTTTCTTGCTCAGTTTTATCCACTCTAAGTATACCGTGCTTACACTACGCAACTTTGTTTCATGCAGTTCGTGTTTTTTTTTCAGTGAGAAAGACAGAGAAGAAATACAATACTCGTATGTATACATTTCCATTGCAACACTTTCACTTCAAAGTTGCGTTGTGTAAATACGATATAATTCAATCATCTCTTTAAAACACTTCTTGACAAAAAAAAAAAAAAAAATATCTGTACTGCGTCAATAACACATGTGAAAACTATTGTAATTAGCAATTATACTTGTTAAACTATTATCTAAGCTAAGTGTATAACAAGTGTAGTCATACAAAGTATTGTCATGTAAAGCATTTCTTAAAAAAATCTGTTAACAATTCAAATCAGTTGAAATTTTTTATCAAACCAGAAGTCGCATGTCATAAAAATTAAAAATTTATTCTTTTCTTTTTCTCAAATCTTCTCTCAATCACATATTTACTATTATTGAGTTATTGATTTATTAATTTGTGATATTTTCATAATGACTGAATATGGGGCCAAGTTTGTACGGTAAGTAAAATTTTGTACATTTACAAGTGAATATCTTAATATATAAAAAATCCGTGTCACTGTGTATGTTTCGAATAAACTCAAAAACGAGTCAACTGATATTCATGAAAATTGGCATATATATGTAATTTGGTCCAACTTAGATGATAGGATAGTTATTATTTAAATTAATGGCCTGGGGGCGGAGGGGCGTGGCAAAATGTTTGTACCGTATACGAAGCTAGACCGCTGGACCGATCCTTCTGAAACTTTGTCAGCATGTTACTCAAACTCCAGCATAAATAATAGGAAATTTTTTTTCGTCCACGCCCACTTTAACGCCCATTTTTTAATAATATAAAAATCTAAATGTTTCCGAATAAACTCAAAAACGAGTCAACTGATATTCATGAAAATTGGCATATATATGTAATTTGGTCCAACTTATATGATAGGATAGTTATTATTTAAATTAATGGCCTGGGGGCGGAGGGGTGTGGCTCTTTTTATATATAATTCTACTGTACGTGCGTTGTAACTGAACTCCTCCTAAACGGCTGGACCGATTTGCATAAATTTTTTTGTATGCGTTTGGGTGGCGCCCCGGGTGGTTTAGATTTACAATTCGGTCCAATTGGAAAAAGGGGCGTGGTACCTCCCATACAAACCACATATTAAAAATCTATTATTTCTGCTCCTGATAACGGTATTGGAACAAAATTTGGTACGTCGGTTTGGTGTGGATTTTTTAAGTGCTGCTGCAAATATGGGCGGGATTGGACAAAGGGGCGTGGTACCTCTCATACAAACCACAAATTAAAAATCTATTATTTCTGCTCCTGATAATGGTATTTGAACAAAATTTTGTATGTCGGTTCAGTGTGCATTTTTTTAGTGCTGCTGCAAATATAAGCGGGATTGGACAAAGGGGCGTGATACCTCCCATATATCCCAAAAATTTAAATCGCCATTTTTGGGACATTTTTTGACCTACGTCGATGATATTTGGTACATATTGTATTGGCATAATTTGGAATACGTACCAGGAGAAAAGTGGGTGAGACCACGCCCCTTTTTAGGAAAATTAAAAATCGTAATAAAGTCTTAACTACTGGACCGATTGTCATTTAATTTTCACAATAGGATATATAAATACTTTGAATTTTATTTTATAACGAGGGGGGTAGCGAAGCAGACCGGGATAAGCTAGTATACTACATTTTGTTTGAATTTACATTGTAGATTGATTGTTATGTGCGTGAATGTTTCATTATTGTGTTGTAGTTTTGTTGTTGTGAAACCATAAAATTTGGTGACCTATATGTTGGACATTGGGAATATAATATGCTATGTATTTTCAATAGGGTATCTCCATGAAGCTTTGGCGTTGTTAGAGGATGAGGACTTAGATATATATAATATAACTATATTCCCACCCAATAATGCATGTGGAAACATCACAGACGAAGATTCCGGCGTCGATATAAATAATTTACCGGCTTCGCTAATGCAAAATGAGGTGGAAATTATTAACAAAATCAATTTTGATAGTGATTGGGACACAAAGGATGATATCGCTCTTTCTCAGATTAGAGAAACCTCGTCTAAAAACGCGAAGAAATTGAAGAAAAAAAAAAAAAAATATCACTATGTGAAAACAGACTTGCCCACCAATGATGCTGTTTTTGAAAAACCTGAGGATGGCGTCGACATACATAGGTGAGCGTAATCCTATTCTCTTTTTTGCTCTATATTACATGATGAGCTAGTTGAAAAAATTACTAGTGAGACAAATCGGTACGCATCACAAAAGAATAGAGACTTGCACGTGAACATACCCGAAGTGATATGATTTCTAAGAGTGATTTTGCTTAATGGAATGAATGCCTAGAAGAAGAATGCATTCGGAAAGCTCGAAAGACTCCAATAATGAAAGAGTTTCCCAAGTAATAGCGAGAAATAAATGTGAGTTTATTTTGTCCAATATTCATTGCCAAGATAACAATATCCTAGATCCCTCTGATAAGTTCGCCAAATTCAGGCCACTCTTCGCACATTTGAATAAAAAGTTTATGGAAAATGCTTATATTGAAGAGGAACACAGTGTAGTTGAAGCCATGGTTCCATACACATGTAGACATGGTTGCAAGCATTATATTCATGGTAAACCAATTCGTTATGGCTTCAAACTATGGGTAGGTATGACTCGACAAGGCTATATAAATTGGTTTGAGCCTTACCAAGGTGCTTCTACAAATATCAGTGAAACCTACTAAGACTTGGGTGCTGGAACATCTGTAGTACTTGAATATGCCGGCGCCTTGCGATCAAAATGGAAGGACCAAAAATTTCATCTGGTCTTTGATAACTTTTTTTCTTCCATCGCTTTTTTTAGAAAATCTGGAGAAAAAGAATATGTTCCAGTGGCGTAACAATTAGAGAAAACCGCATCCCTGGAAGTACTTTGCACGATTCTTAGAATATGAAAAAATACGGCAGTTATGATTTCATTAAAATTATGGATAGTAATATAATTTTTATAAAATGGAATGATAACAGTATTGTTACATTTTGTTCGAATGCAATTGGAGTGAATCTCTTAGGATCTGCTAAGAGGTGCTCCCAAAAAGAGAAGAAATTTATTCAAGTCGAACAGCCCCGAATTGTGAAATATTATAATAGGAGCATCCGATCATAACATAAGCTTATACTGCACTGCTATAAGAGGAAAAAAAGTGGTATTTTCCCATCAAAACACACTGTGTGTGGATATGGCGGTACATAATGCCTGGCAGATTCACAAGCATAATGGAGAAATATCGCCACTACTCTACTTATTCAAAATAAAAAAAAAAATTCCAGTTCACCAAAGGGGTCATCCATCGCTAAGCACAAATAAAGAATTTCGTTATGATCGATTGGACCATTGGGTAATTTCACAGGAAAAACAAACAAGATGTGGAGACTGCCATCAAAAAACCTTAACTAGATGCCAAAAATGGACGAAGGATTACATGTAAAATGTTTTGTGTTGTATCACACCCAATGAGTCATGTGCCCAATGTCCTATAGGACGGCTTGAAAAACCACTTTTTTCAATAAATTTTTAAAAACATATAATTGCACTGTTTTTCATTTCTCATTTGCTTCCGAAATAATGTGAAAGTTCTTTTAAAATGATCATGCTCAAGCAATGGGCAAATAAGCTTATTATCAGGAATGTTCTGTAAACACGGTGATATCAAATCACGAACGTTTTTAAAATCACGGAAGTGAAATTGATGTGTTCTGAAAAGCACGAGATTTTTCATTTTTAGTGGTGATTTCATTGTTCTAAATCACGAGCAAACAGCCGATTTTTTCTGTTTACAAACATTTATTTTGTATCTTTATCACCAAAAAATATAATAAATTTACGAATTAAAGTTAAAGATTTTCTAATTATATCGTGAAAATGCCTGGAGCAAGTTCGTTACCAATAATTGATCTAAAAGCAAAATTTAAAAATAAACCGCAAAAAATACAGCGTCCCTTAATTTGTAAATTTTATAGAAAAATAAAGTAAAATAATTAATTTTATTGCAAAAACAAATAAAGAACAAATCATTTTAAGTGTGCGTGATAATTTTATTGCAGAGTTTTAAAGAAAAATTATTAAAAAAAACTCAAAGTGATTTGAAGTCGTCATGCTGTTAGCTAACCGGTTTTAAATCACGAAATTTTAAACATTTGTGCGCCCAGAACACCTTTTCAGTGATTTGAAATCACTTTCCGAAAAAGTGATTTTCAGAACATACCTGTATAAGTATGCTTACAAAAAATTTTAGAAAATCTATTATGATAAGCTTATAAGCTTATTCTACACTTCGGTTATATTTCGATTATGAAATGTGTTGTTGGATATTTCTGTTAAAAACAACTCAACTCACGCACTCCAACAAATATATGGGTTTCGCTTATTTATTTCAAGATATTTTTTTCTGCTTTCTTTTTATTTCATGAAGAATTTAAAGAATTTACACGCATTTCTTCTGCTTGTTTGTCAGATGGATGTTCTTTTTTATAATTCAAACATCAAGTTTGGTAAGAAATATTGACTTTACATTAAATTATATATTAGTATAACGACCATATTGTATTTGTATGTAGCAGATTATGGGAATAACGAAAAAAGGTTTTGTGAGTAGAAAGTTCATGTGCTTCAGAAGGAGCGTATGAATATAAATTTAGAAATTTAAATTTTTCATCTTTGTTTTTGACTTTTGTCATTCGTTCCGGCTTTTGTTTTCTTTTTTATAACTTTTAAGTTTTTTTTTTCTCTTATTATGGTAATAATTCATTTTAAGCAATTTACAAGAAATTCATAACACATTTTTTTCTCTGTTTTTTTTTAAGCTGTTTATCATCTTCTTTTCCATTAGACTTCTTACATGTCTGTCATATTAAATGTGACATTTGCAAGGCAGAGTATTTAGGATATTTGATGTTGGTGCTGATAATTGAAACGAATTCAATAAAAATAATGGACTTAAAATTGCTTTCGGAATCCAATTGGCGATATTGAATTGTTCAGGTATTTTTGACTTACTGTCAAGGACCAAAGGGCGAAACGGTTTTACAGGTTTATAAAAATACTTAATTTACAGAGTGTGAAATGATATCTTTTAAATGATGGCCAAATGATTTAGCACATTTCAGCTGACATCTGACCTAAGCGACTTTAAATCTCATATTTATCGGTATTAAGGCACGAACTAGCCCACTGTGCAGGTGTATATTTTTTTTAACAACCATCAAAAAATAATATTGTTGTGCAAATGGCGATTTAAATTGAAAATTTTCTATGCCAGTTTTTGTAGAGTTATTTAAAATAACAACAAATACAAATACAAGGAGAAGCAGAAGAATATGCCAGAAGGAAAACAGGAGCAGGAGATTTATTACTCATAAATAATTCTTTTAAATTCTACTTAAAAACTGTATTATGTATACTCTTTATTGGATTAACAAAAGAAATTCAAAGTAAAATTTAAACTTGAAAACGATACATTTAAGTCAGTTTTTTTTTTTTTTTTTTTTTTGCGAAATTTATCAGTAGCAGTTTGCAGAGGACGCCAGGATTAAGGTGTAGAATGTTAGGCATCAAAGGAGGAAATTTAATAAAATTTATAAAAAATAAAAAGTTAATATTAAAACTTCTTAGAAAACTCTTGCCACACGTTTTAAAGATATTTATGCAAACTTAAACAAATTTTTTTCGCAAAGTTCGTTTAAGAAATAAAAAAAGAAGTATTAATAAAATATTATAAGAGAAGTATTTGAACATGGGTGTTAAGTAAATTTTTAATATCAGAAATCCTAGACACAAACCATGGCTTTTAATACAGTTCTGTTAATAGTATTTTTAAGAAATGGGTAAACAATAAGAAATTTTTTTTTACTTATATTTAAATTATTACCATAATCTTAACTGATAAATCCTGGAACAAAATTAAATGTCTCTTAAATAAAAATATGTTTAAAAAAGACGTGTGGCACTCGGAACTGCCGCGGTAAAGCTATTGTATAGCATTTTTTTATCAACTTATGCAATTTCAATTTCAGCTTTCTAGCACCGAAGCACAGAAGGGGCACCCTAGTCCCCCCAGGTAAAACGTGCCTTACCTTAGTATCCTATGTTTTTCTCCTGGTTCTAAGCTACCTGCCCACCAATTTTCAGCCAAATCAGTTCAGCCGTTCTTGAGTTATATATAGTGTAACTAACACGACTTTCTTTTATATACATATATAAAAATCCTCTCAAAATCCCAAAATCCCAAAAATCTCGGAAAATTTCTCGGAAAAAGGTAGCAACACTGAACGGGAATTTTCAAAAACTTGGACAAAAATCCCCTAAAAATCCCAGAAATCCCGGAAATTTTTCCGGGCAAAGTGACAACACTGGATATTTAAAAAATGTCAAAAGGGGCAACACTGTATAGTCATCATACATAGACTATACAAAAAAGAAGTCTTCACTTAAAAAAACAAAAGACTTAAGAAACAAACTTAGTGTCAGCATTTTTCGTTTCATAAACAAAAGACTTAAGAAACAAAATTTTTTTAAAATTTCTTTATTCGGTCGCCTAAAATCCCGCGATAGAATTTACGCAATAGCTTAAAATATGTTTAAAAAAAGTTCATTTCGTTACGCTTGAAAAAAAATTATGGAAAAAGTAATATAAATCCTTTTTTGGAATATTGTAGTAGATGGAGTAAACTATTTTTTTTAGGAAAAAGCTATCTAGTAGCGTGTTAAAGCATGTCCAATAATCAAAAGTTGAAAGTTTGTGTCTAAGGTTTAAAATTTTTCATATTTAATCTCAATACTGAGAAGAAGTTATTCCTTCCAAACAATTTTAATAAATCCAGTGCCTCGTTTCTGTAACTAATGTGAGACTTTCTTGCATCGAAAAAAACTGGATGAGTGGGAAGAAATATGTAAATGTGTGTATTTTTATAAGGTTTGCAGGGTGGCTCATATAAATATCATACTAATATTATATGAGTCATCCTACAAAAGATTGGGTGAAAAGTATATTCTCAAATTATTTTTCGATGTAAGATTTTTTCACAAGTTACAGAAACGAGGTACAGAATATGAAAAAAATATTTAAAAATTGTTTCAGCTGATTTCGTATTTGACTTCCTTGACTTCGTACGAAGTACTCACGTATTGAAAATCAACATAAAATGTGCGAAAATTCTGAAACATCAACTAGTAGTGGATTATGGATTCTCGCCTTCTTTTTGGTCTTCATTACAGATTTACTTGCCGACATTTTCTATAAAGAAAAAAAAAAAAAACGTCAAATAACAACTAAAATTCTTTAGTTTTGGAGTTTATTCTCATTTTCTGCGTACAAAATATTATCGCGTAAGTGAAATTAAATTTTATTATACAAAATCGAAGACAAAAACCATTGAAATTATTACAGGTCTGCTAGCAATTGAAAATAACCTTTTCGCATATAAAAGAAATTAGATAGATAGATAAGTGGAAAGATCTGGTCCAAGGACCGGCACTGCGACACCTATTGGATCTTTTGTGCCATGTATCTCTAAATTAAACCAAGCGTTGAATGACTCTCCTTATGAAAGTCAGCACAGAGCTTGGAGAAGTCCGCCTAATATCCTCCGAACACACAAATTCAGAAAGAAGAACACGCCTTCTATGATTACACAAGACTATACATTCACAGAGAATGTGGGCCGTTGTCTCATCCTCTTCCATGCATGAACGGCACAAGGGTGAGCGAACTAGATTACTTTTCCAAAGATGGTAGTTCAGTCCATAATGACCGGAGAGAAAACCAGTAGCTAGCCGTAAGTCGTTCCTGCTGAAATTCAGGATGCCACTGTATGAAAATGGCTGTAACAAAGATTTGCCTGCCTTAGACCGGGAGAGGTCACCCAAATTTCCTTAGCGGTCGAAATGTCGTTCTCTCTGATTAGGGTAGATACAGTCGACCAATTTATGCCACAAAAGGGCTCTGGGCCTATGAGAGGAGCGGCAGAGGCCCTCTTGGCCAGTTCATCCGCTACTTCGATACCCGGGTCACCGCTATGGCCAGGTATCCAGTAAATGGAAACCTTGTTCCGTAACGATAGCTTCTGTAGTGAGTCAAAGCACTCTAAAAAAAGCTTAGAACGGAATTCCCATGAAACTAAGGACTTAAAGGCAGCCTGACTATGCCTATGCCTTTAATGCCTCTGCTCAAATTAAAATGAAAACATTTGGTAATTGCCTGTATTTCCGCCTGAAATACCGTGGGCCATTTACCCATGGGCACTGAGATTTTCACGTTGGGTCCACAGACTCCAGTGCCTTCTCCATCTAAAGTTTTGGATCCATCCGTTTACCAACATAAACTTCTGGAATCCACAAAGAGTTCATTACCCTCCCACGTGGCCCTAAGCGGAATTGTGACATTGAATCTTCTGTTGAATCTTAGTTCACAGATTATCATGTCGCTAGGCATCCCTAACAGCTTTCTGCATGATAATGTATTCAGGATCGATGAATGCCCGTGCCAGCACCGCGAGCAGAGTTACCGATACCCATCCGATAAGCGGCCATTGCCGCAGAGGATCTTATAAAGATTTGTATAGGTGTTAACCCAATCAAGGCCTCAATGGCCAAAGTTGGGCATAATCTCATTGCACCAGTAGCAAGAAGACACGCCATTCTCTGAGCCTTGCAGAGTTTGTTTTTCGCCGTGGTCTGCAGAGTCTTTAGAAATTATAAATGGCTCTATTTATAATTCTTTTTTAGATTACGTCTCTCTCGAGAGAAAAATATATCAAATCTTTGAAATTTTTAATTGGAAAAAATTATTTTTTTTTTCTAATTTCCTGGCTGAATTTCGTTAGCTCTCAGCTTTTTCTCGTTTTCTAAAAAAAAATATAATCATTATGTTTTTAAAAAATAAAAATTTATTTATTTGTTGTGGGTTAGCAAATCTATATGCATTTAGTTGGTTGCTAAATACAAACTCATCAGTAGATCTTTACCATTTATATGTATTTGAAAAATTTCAAAACTCATTTACTCATACATAAACTCGCAAATACAATTTGCGAATTACTCAGCACAAGCAAAAACGCTTTTCAAAAAACTTCACAAACATCAGCACAAACAATTTGTTTTTAAAAACATAAATTCTTGAGTATATGCTCGAATAAATGGCATATTTTTTAATTGTCATTTTAAGTGTGAAGTTAAATTTTTATATATCAACCCAAGACACAAACCAGTGAATCTAACAGAGATCTGCTAAAAGTGAACTTTGCTTTGTTAGAATATAAAAGATATAGTGAATGGCTCTAAATATGGTTCTTTTTTACAATACATCTCTCTCTCTCTATAGTTTTTAGAAAAAAATATATAAAATCTTTGAAATTTTAATTAAAAAAATATTTTTTTTAAAAGTTCTGTCTAAAATTCATTATTTTTAAGCTTTATTTTTTAATTTTAAAACATTATATGTGAATTATATGTGAAGTTAAGTATTTGTAGATTAAACCCTAGACATAAACCAGTGAACTTGTCAGAGCTCTGCTAGCAGGTAAACATTACTTTGTTGGCACATAACAATTATAGAAAATAGCTTTAAATATGATTTCTTTTGAGGAAGGAGCCAATTTCGGCTCAAAACAAATTAGGGATTTAAGGAACAAGAGCGTATAAGTGGACCTTTTTATGATTATCTTTCTTTGGAGTTAATTTTTTTTTTTTTTTTAATAAAAAGGCTGTGCAGGATATACCCCTGAGAACATGCTAAAAACTCTTATCTTTTCAGATGATTTTTTTTTTCTATTCCATTGTTTTTAATTTAAACAATTCTCATTATTTTAGCATTTTTATTTGTTACAGTAAATATTTTTTTTACTCTCGTTTCGTTTATTTATGCTTCCTTTTTGTGTTCATAATTTAACATGACGTGACATGGAATAATACAAGTCAACCTTTTTCTGCGAATGTTGCTCTACGTTTTTATGAGTTGTGCGGTTGTCTGTTGTCATTATGAAAAATATTTTTCTTGTTTTATATTTTTTTTTCCTGAAACTCACGTTAAAGAAATATTTGCAAATGTATTAAATTAAAATATGAATAAAAAAAAAGTATGGCAGAATAATGAAAACAACTACCAAAACAACATCTGCTGCTGCTGCAATTTGCAATAAAAAAACAAAAACAGTGTAAAAGGAAATATTTATTAATTATTTTTTTTTCTGGTTTTTCATACACACGAATTGTCGTCGTTGTCGACGGTTGGCAGGAATTTAAGTGAGTTGCTGTTGTTGTTACAATTTTTGTTTGTTTGTTTGTTTGGTTTTGCCATTTAAAAGGCACAACCTTAATGACACTTGAAAAATATTTACAAAGTTGAGGTTTATTTTTTCTGTCACAGCATCATACAATTTAATACGAGTATACATGGGAAATTGTGAGTGAACACAAGAAATTACAACAAGTACCTGCAAAATGTTTCTAATACGTATCTTGTTTACCCAAATTTAGCATCGGAGTACTTTTGTCATCGCCCAAACGATAAAAACAAAATTTCGCTAACAGGCATTACCAAATGATAACAATAATAAACCAAAGTTGAGGAAGTAAAAAAAAAAAACCGAAAAAAAGACATTGAAGTTCAGTCAAAAATGTCAGGAATTTGTGGTTGTAAAGTCGATGTTAAAAACTGTACTGGCAGTTTAGGCGGATGTGCCACTCTAATAGTAGTAAAGGGAAGTCACGCGTTCTCTTGTTTATGACCTTAACGAAAATACAATGAAGAACCAAAAAAAGAAAAAAAAAAAAAAAAATAGAAATACACAGACTATGGAAAAATATAAAGTGGAAAAAAAATATGTGACTTTATTTTCATAAACTAATAGAATAATATTGCATACCTCTACATTTCTTTTGTGTCTTTATATATTTATTTGTTGTTTACTTAATTTGTTGGCTTAAATTCGGTGTTCATTTATTACTTGTAATCATAAATATGTCATGTTCATGCATTACATGTTTTCATGTTTCATATTTATTTATGCTGGAGGCTAGACAGAAATTCAATGATTAACAATGAATCGAAATGAAATGGAAAAATTAAATTTTTGTTAGTCATTTATTTGAATTAGAATTCACAAAGTTTGCATGACATGAAAGTTTGTTTGGATTAATGTGACAAATTCATGATAAAATATGCTGCGAGACATTTGTAGAACTTCATGTAATTAAACCACAAATCATAATAGTTTTAACATTAAAGGAATGCGATAAAATTCCCCTTTAAAGGCTAAATGCTTAAAATATGGTCCTTTAACAGCCATAACACCCTCGTATCTTGATCGATAATAAATCTTTATGTTTGTTTTGCTTTGGGGTGACTTTTCAAGTTAACGCTTAAACTAAACGCGAATGTGGTTGAACTATGATTAATTCAAAATGTTTGTTAATTTAGTTTGATTCAGTGAAGATTAATGAAATTGCGTGAAAAAGTTTGGAAGGAAAAAAAAAACTCTGCGTTACAAATTTAATTAACGCACTCGAAACTGTATATTTTGGTCAGCATTAATTTCAAGTTAAAGAAATGGAAAAAAATAATTTAAATATTTTTGCCTAATTAACTTTAGTTACATTCAATTTTTACCTTATTATGGTGTAGAGAAAAATAACAACTTGCTGGTTATGAATAAAATAACACTTAAAACATTACGAAGGATATTTTGTCAAAAGTCATTAAGATGGCTTAAGAAAATTATTGAGATCTGTAATCAAATACATATACAGAAAAAAATATTTAATATTTTTTTTTTTTTCAATTATTCCTTTAATTAAAAATATAAAAATATATAATTAAATATTTAATTTATTTAATTAAATTTTTAATTGTAATAAATAACTTTAGTTAATAAATGTATAAAAATTTAATTGATACTATTAATTTGTTTACTGGTGCATATTTAATTAAATTTTTAATTGATATCACAAATTTTTTAATTAAAATCAATTTTTATTTTTTTCTGTGTATGTGCATATATTGGAAAGTAATCGTCATATTCAAACGATAGCAAAGGCTTGAAAATTTTACTGCCTTTCAAATATTTTCACTGGGTACAGCGGTACATTTCAGCTAAACCATCGAATCCAGTTTATCCGATATTATACAGTGAACGGCATAGAAAAACGGATAAATCTGGCATCAATCAACAAGTGTTGACATATAGTCTGGCATTTATTCACTACTTCATAGTTGTTCCATGCAGGTCCCTGTACGTCCTTCATTCTCCCAGCGTTCAAATGACTACATTAAAATTTTTTCGTACATTTCTCTGCGACGAAGGAGCAGTTTGGAGACATCAAACGAAGTGTTGACAGCTAGTCTGGCCACCATTAACAAAGTCTCTAGGGGTCGTATGGGAGTACAAATGGGTCCCTAGTTTTCCCAGCCTTTCTGAAATTGTTTTATACATTTTCATGTTTTTATGACAATGTGGAGGTCTGGGAACATCCAAAGAAAAGTTAACAGATAGTCTGGTAACGCGTAAGAACTACTCTAATGGTTTAATGCGGGTCTTGAAATGCTTCTAGTTTTCTCAGTTTGTATTAAACTATTTTAGGCATTCTCCTGTTTTACTAGCAACTCTCCGACAAAGCAAAAGTCTCGTAACACCCAATGAAATTTTTTAAATCAGTCTCACAATCACTTAATAAGTCCCTAAAAGTCTTATGCGGGTTCTAACGCGTCCCTTGTTTCCCGAAGCCTTTCTTAAACAATTTTCCCGTTTTCCTGCTTTTATGGCAGCTCTACGACGACAGAGAAGAATCGCTCAGTTCAAGGAACCGTTTTCAGTTATTCTGTCAATCACTCAACACATCTTTAATGGTTTTATGCGGTTCCTAACGTGTCCATAATTTTTCCAGTCTTTCTAAAACTATTTTATCCAATTTCCTTTTTTTTTCTTGCAGTTCTACGACGATACAGAAGTCAGGCAGAACTCAGCGAACCGTTTTTAGTTTGTCTGGCAATCACTCAACACGTCCTTAATGGTCTTATGCGGGTCCCAAAGCGTTCCTTTTTTTCCCAGCCTATTTAAAACTATTTTGCGCACTTTCTTGCTTTTCTGGCAGCTCTACGACGATAGAGAAGTCAGGCAGAACTCAGCGAAACGTTTCTAGTTCATCTAGCAATCACTCAACACGTCGTTAATGGTCTTATGCGGGTCCCAACGCGTTCCTTGTTTTGCAGCCTATTTAAAACTATTTTGCGCACTTTCTTGCTTTTCTGGCAGCTCGACGACGATAGAGAAGTGTGGCAGCAATCAGCAATCTAGATATAGAACTCTGGTAGCATCCAACGAGATGTTATCAAATAGTCTGGAAACCATTTAACACGCCCCTAATGGTTTTATGTGGCTCCCTACATGGTCCTAGTTATTCCAAAGTTTTTTGCTCCGTTTTACTCCTGTTTTATCAGAACACTTTTTTGCTCCGTTTTTCTCCTGTTTCATCCGAACATTGTCGGTATACAGTGTTTAATGCTTATTATCTTAACACAGAGCACAGAGCTCATTTGTAAAACTCAACAATAAATTTTATTACAAAAAAACAGCAATATTTTGGATTTTGACTTTTACATGACCATTTCTTTCCATCAAACATTCAATAAATAATGCCATTATGCTCTAGGAATTGTTTATACTTCACTTGAAAACTCATATTTGCACAAAAAAATTATGGCATATTTTTTTGGATTGCTAAAGATAATATTGGTATTCACTACGTATGAGTAATAATAAATCGACCCATTAATAAAGTACAATTGTGGGTGAACTAGCAAACATAGAAATGTTCTTCTTATTTTTTTTTAGGTCGAGTGAATCAAGTCAATTGCGAAAATTTTCTTCATGATTGGCACAAGTTCGCCAGCAAAGCTAATAAAATGTGTGATCCAAGTAGAGATACTTTTTTCAATAGCATTTTTTGACAGATCATGTGTGATTCGTGTCATGCTGTCATGTTATTTTTGTTTAGTATTGTTTGGCATTTAATAATGGAAAGACTTACGCCTGAACAACGTTTATAAATCGTTGTACTTCATTACGAAAATTCACGTTCTGTGAGGAATGTGTTTCGAGGCAAATTTTGTTTAGCGATGAGGCCCATTTCTGGCTCAATGGGTATGTAAACAAATAAAATTGCCGCATTTGGGACGAAGAGCAACCTGAAGAGATTCAAGAACTGCCGCTGCATCCAGAAAGAACAACGGTTCGGTGTGGTTTGTGGGCCGGTGGAATCAACGGTCCATATTTCTTTAAAAATGACGCCGGTGCGAACGTAACCGTCAATGGCGACCGGTATCGTGCCACGATAACCGACTATTTGATGCCTGAAATTGATCTCGGCGACATTTGGTTTCAGCAAGACGGAGCCACTTCCCACACATCGCATCAATCAATGGATTTATTGAGAGAACATGTCGGTGAGCACATAATTTCACATTTTGGGCCGGCCGATTGGCCACCAAGATCGTGTGATATCACACCGTTTAACTTTTTCCTGTGGGGATATGTAAAGTCTAAAATGTATGCGGACAAACCTGCTTCGATTCAGGCCTTGGAGGAAAACAGCACGCGTGTCATTCGCCAGTTACCAGTCGAAATGCTCGAACGAGTCATTGAAAATTGGACTCAACTGATGGACCACCTGCGACGTAGCAACGGCCAATATTTGATAGACACCATCTTTAAAAAAATAAATGCCAAAGAATCTTCTTTCAAATGATAATAAATATTCTCCATTAAATTTGAATTTTCTGTGTTTTCTTCTTTAAAAAAGTAGGGAACCTCGAAATGGATCACCCCTTATTTATTCTACATATATTTCATAATTTAAATATTTTATTTATCTGCAAAATAAAAATCTCGCTCATTTCATTAAAATTTGAAAAACTCGAAGAAACCTTTCAACAGCACTCCTCCGTTTTAGTTAACTAATAAGCATGTATTTGCTTAAATATTTTAAATATTTGATAAATAATATTAATAAGAAAATCTCTTGAACAATAAAGTTATGCTCCTCACATAGTTCCTAATAAGCCTATCCTACCAATGTTTTGGGATTTAACCCAAACCAAAAAAAGAAAAGAAAAAAAAGAACACATAGAATTTTTAGTAGCAAAAACACTGGAATGTCATAAGTATGAAAGTTTGTATGTGTGTTTATATTCTAAATAATTTCTTATTTCGCATGATTGTATGAATTCTTGAGTATATTTCGAATCTTTCTTTTTTCCTTCTACACAACAATATAAATTCCGGTTTCCTTCCCCAGCCTCCTACTACAAAATTTATACTGTTTTCATATTTTGCTTTTGCATTCCTTTAATTTTTGGGTTCATGAAGTTGTTGGTTGGATTTGAAAAATAATACTCATCTGTAATAAATATAATCATTTTAGCTAGAAAAAATCCTCCTGACTGAAGCACGCATACATACATATATATGCACGTACGTACACACATATGAATTTAAGCTAAAATGAAAAAAATTACATTAGCTGAGAAAAAGATACGTTGTATCGGAAATAATTACTTACAAATATTTTGTCAGCGGAAGTATAACAAATTACTAAAGTTAGAAAGTTACTAAAAGCCTGCCTGCGTTTCATAGAGCTTGTTTAAAAATTGTAAACACATGCGTTTACATAATTTACTCTTATATACACACATACATGTAAGAAGGCTCTTGCATAGAAATCTACACTTTATTTGTTTAATATTATCTGGAGTACAATTTTGTATATAAAGGTTTCATGGAATTTTTCCCTTTTTTTCTAAAGTTAATAAAACAGGCTTATACACATCTACAGTTACTTCCTACTATATATGGGTGTACGAATATGTGTGTTTTTGTTTGTTACTTGATGTGTATTTTGTTGTGAATTCTTGCTTCTATAAATTTTTATTAAAAATGTTCTCTAAACTTTAATGAACCACAAACTTTTTGCTTTTATGAGTGTGTGTAAGTGTAACAATGGGATGTCAAAAAAAAAACAAAAAAACAAACTAAGTAAATCAGTTACCACAATTTATGCATGTATGTGTCTGGCATAAACATCTAGACATCCGTTATCTGACAGTAAAGAAAAACACACATAAACATACACACACATACACATCCATACACATCCATACATTTATTTATTTATTTTTTTTAATATTCAAATATCTCTCATTTTCATAAACATAATTACAAGTTGTTTGTTGTTGTTGTTGTTGTTGTTGTTACTGCTCAGACAGATTTTGAATGTCATTAAATGAATCGTAAGCAATACTTGTAGTATTTTTAAACCACTGAGGCTTCTGCAGTCTATGAAATGAATAAATAAAAAAATAAAAACATAAAGTGTCGAATGCATTTTTCTACTCTGCCTTTAAATATAAACTTCTATTTTCATAGCAGAGTTTTAAGTGTACATTATGAATTACATATTTGGCTAATAATTAGAAAATTCTTCTAAAAAAAAAAACACACATGGAAAATTAAATTTTTCAACGATAATAAAAAACTAGTGTTCGTAGACATTTTAAGATTTTTTTATCTTACTGTTCCCTTTTTTTTTTAAATTAGGATGACCCCTACGTATGTAAGGCCTTGAGCCGGAACTAAGAAAATAGGTTTTGGGAAGGAGGATAAAGGGAGTAGTGTTTGTGGACATTCGATTTGAACCCTGACACATTGAAAGTGCGACACATGCGAATAGTACGGCTAAAGTACGAATTCGCTCTGTAATGCGTGGTGCGGTTCACTGACATATCGACCACAAAGGGAAGGCATTATTTCCTGTTTTTTTTTTGTGGCAACTGTACGACGAAACACCCAAAGAAGCGTTGGCACGTGGTCTATCTACGCATTAGCACAGCGCAAATGGGGCTGAAGTCGATACTAACCCGTGCGTAAATCTTAACAACTTAAAATTTTTCTTGCGTTTCTGGCACCACTACAATGAAAGAGTGGTCGGGTAATACCCAACAAAACGTTAACTACCAATCCCAAAACAACTCAACGCATTCCAAGTAGTTAAGCACGGCATGCAAGGCATCCCAATTTTTCCAAAAATATCGAAGTCATTTTTCTTAGGGTTTTCTTGGCAACTCTACAAAGAAACAAATGCCTGCAAACACTCAAAGCAGCGTTAGTAGCTTTTTCTTGCATTTCTGGCAACTCTATAACAAAGGAGCAGAGCAGTCCGACAACAATTAAAAAAATGTTTAAAGGTGGCCTGTCGGCTCCTAAACACATTTCAAGAGGTTTAATGCTGGTCCCAACGCAAGTGTAAAATTTCCAAACTTTATACGGCTCCTCCTTGCGTTTCTGGCAACTCCACAAAGAAGAAAAAGACTACATACAGCGAAATGGTGGCAAGTGATCTTACAACTCCGCAACATTTTCCAAGTGATGATATGGCAACTCGACGACGAACAAAAGTCTTTTAATATTCAATAAAATGCTGAAAGATGATCTAGCAGTCCCTCCATATTTTCCAAGAGGTTTTATTCCGCACCGCAATGCATGTGTAAAATTCCCAAACTTTATGCGTTTGTGGCAACTCTACGAAGAAGAAAAAGAAATATGGTTATATACAGCGGAATAGTGGCAACTGATCTTTTTCCAAGTGATTACATGTGGGTCCTAAGGCGTCCCTAAATTTTCCAGGCATTCTCAGATATATTTTTTGCATTTCTGGCATCTCTACGACGAAAAAAAACTCTTTTAATATTAATTGAAATGATGACAGGTAATTTAACAGTCCCTAAACAATTTCCAAAAAGTTTTATGCGGGTTCTAACGCGTGCCGAAAATTCCCAAACGTTATAAAACTTCTCAGTGCGTTTCTGGCAACTATACGAAGAAGGAGAACTCTAATAATATACAGCGAAATTGTAGCAAGTGATCTTGCGACTCCGCAACATTTTTCAAGTGACGATATGTGGGTCCCAAGGCGTCTCTAATTTCCACAGGCTTTCTAAGAAGTTTTTTTGCTTTTCTGGCAGCTCTACGACGAAAAAAAGTCTTTTAATATTCAATAAAATGCTGAAAGATGATCTAGCAGCTCCACACACATTTTCCAAGAGCTCCAAACGCATGTGTAAGATTCCCAAACTTTAAACGGGTCCTCCTTGCGTTTCTGGCAACTCTACGAAGAAGAAAAATAAGTCTTATTATATATAGCGAAATCGTAACAAGTTATCTTTCAACTCCGCAACATTTTCCAAGTAATGATATGTGTGTCCCAAGCCGTCCCTAACTTTTCCAGGCTTCTTCAAATTTTTTTGGCGTTTCTGGCAACTCTAAGACGAAAAAACAGTCAGATAAACTTAATGAAATTCTGACAGTTGATCTAGCTGTCCCTCAGCATTTTTCAAGTGGTTTAATGCGGCTTCCACCTCGTTCCCAGTTTTCCCAGTCATCGAAAAGACTTTTCCTGAGCCTCTGGTAAGTCCACGACGCAATATCTAAGCAACGTCAGCTTCACCAGTCAGTTTCACAACTTCGACGCCATTTCGTTCTATGGCTCAAAAGAGTGTATATTTTTTTTATTAGAATTTTAATCAATCCTAGATTTATAGAAAAAAATGTTTAAGTTTTAAATCAATATTTTAACTTAGGACTTGTGCATAACATTAAAATGATTTTAAATAAAATCAAATCTGTGAAAATTTTTGGACAATTTTTATTTTGCTCGGACTCAACTTAAGACTCGATGAAAAAAAAAACAGCAGGATAAAAAGTTCGATTTAAAGAAAATTTAAACGTTAAACTTATACTATTGAAGCTAATTTTTTTGCATAGTTTTAGGAGCAATTATTTTAATGTTTCTTTTTGTGAGCTTAAAATTAATTATTATTGGGTTTTTCATCTGGTATTGATGTATTTTCAAAAAGATTTATCTTGTTTTTCATAGAAGAATAATGAAAAGGATATTTTCTGGAACATAAAGTTTAAGGAAAGAAACAAATCTGTAACAAAAAAAAAAAAATAGAGGGAAATGAAATTTTTATAAACAATTAAATCAATGTGGAATTTTTACTTGAAACATTTTTAAAACAGTTTAGTCCTTTTTTGTCCTTAAAATAATTCTAGATAAATTAAATTTTTTTATCTATAGAACAGAAGATTGAAAAAAAAATAATCATCTAACCGGTGTGTTTTTGTCACTTCACTGTTAAATTAAATTATTTCTCAACATTTTAAAAGCTAATAATCAAGTTTGTTTCCCAACAGGATATTACAATTGTAGAAGAAGAATAAAGAGAAAATCGTTTCTTGCAACACATAAAGGAAATGCAAGTAAATTGAAAAATTCCTTATGTAAATTTGCTAACGATTAAATTATAAGAATATCTTTCATTTCATTTCATTTCCATTTTCTATTCAGCCAATAACGCAGCTTAAATGTAAAATTCGTTGAATTGTTGTATGATAGAATATTTAATTGATCGTAAGGAGGAAGAGCTTATTTTCATTTTCCATTACACGGTGTGAACAAAAGGAACACATTTCATCGCTATGGCAAACTATTCAACTGAAAATTCAACAGTTCTTTTCTTTATTCTTCATTGTAACTCAAGCAAAGATTTTATACTATTTTTAATTTCAATCAAATCTTAATTTTATTTTCTTTCTTTCCATTCGTAGTGTGTAGAGTTCTTAAATGGTTTAAGTTTTATTGAAAAAGAAATAGTTTTTTTTTTTTAAGCAAACATTTAAAAAGTTCTGCATACTGACAGAAGCTTAAGAAAGAGAGGGTTTTTTCTTTCATTGCATTCAAGTCAACTAAGCTGCTGGTGCTGGTGCTGCAGGAAAATAAATTCGTATTCAATCACGCCATTGCAAGGAAGCAGTAATGCAATGACTCTCATCAGAGTATGAGAGAATGTTGTATTTGTAAAGGAATTATATTGATAATACCTATAGAAACACACACATGAACACACACACACACACACTAGGGACACATACACATGTTTTCAACAATTTTAAGTACATGCTTACTATTGTAACTATACTTTATTTATACTCGTATAGAAATTATCTTTTAAAATATTCGAATGTATAAAAAGGTATTTTCCCATTTACGTTTTTATTTTTTCATTCTCTTATTTTTTGTGTTGATTTCCCTCTGATTTTGAACAATAAACAGTTGTAGAAAGAAGTTTGTGTTTTTTTTTTTTTTTAATTTCCTGAAAACGGAAATCTATTTAAATTGAATTTTATTCTTTCATACAAGATTTTATTTTTCATAAAATTTTATTTTCTTCACTTAATATTTTACATCTTTTTCTATAAGTGAAATATAAAATAAACTGGCTAAAGAATAGAATGTGCAAGTGATTTAGTAGTGCAAGCGAAAGAAGGAAAAAAAAAACAAAACTAAAGAAATTGCAAGAAGTGAGCCAGGAGAGAGTATTTAGCAGGAAAACAAAGATGCGATTGTTCGAGAAAACATACACAAACACACAAAAATACATACGCACTTACATAAATAAACATATGAATATCATGTATGAAACACATATACAGAAAAAATGCAACAATTGAACGGCAGCCGAAGCAGCAGAAGCAGCACTAGTACCAGCATCACAAGGTAAAGTTTTACCATTCTGCCGCTACTTCTGTTTTTCTATCCACTCATGCTCAAGTTGAGTTGTTAAGGCCTAAAGGATCTTATTATAAAACCATTTAACAATTCAACAACAGCAGCAACTGGAATGGCAACAGCAGAACAAAAACAGTAGCTGCAACAGTAACAATTGCTCTCAAATTTTTATTTATTTAGTTTGTTTTTTTTTTTTTTATTCTTCTACATTTTTCATATGAAACTAACGGCATTAGTTGAAGGCTAAAAAAAATAAAAGAAAGAATGCAGCGGAAGAAAACTGAATCAGTAATATAATTTCCTTCAACATCTACTTTATTTAGTTTACGTTACGCATTATATATTTTAACAAGACCAACCAACTAAGCATTTAAAAAAAAGGACGTTAAATTTCCAGGGTATAATTTTCCGGGACATGAACACTATATTGATATTTTTATGAAATAATTCTGGCAAAGAAAAAGCCGACTTCAGTAAAAAACATGTTTAAATTGTCTATATAGAAAATGTATCGAAAAAATAAAAATAACTAAATGCAAAAAGTACCAAAACTATCAGCTTTTCTTTATTTTATTCCCTAGAAAGTACACACGCAATTTGTTGATGAAGGCAAAAACTGTCTATAAAAAATTTATCAAAAACTAAAAAGTACCAAATGTAAAAAGTAACAAAATAACCAGCTTTTCCTCATTTTATCTCAAAGAAAGTACACACGCAACCTGTTTATGAAGGCATAAACTGTCTATAAAAATATATCAAAAAATAAAAAGTGCCAAGTGCAAAAAGTACTTAAACAACCAGCTTTTCCTCATTTTATCCACCAGAAAGTAGCCACGCTCCATGGTAGTAAAGGCATAAATTGTCTAAACACCAAATTATATGAAAAACTATAAAGCACCAAATTAAAAAAATACCAATCCACACGCGCGTTTGTTTATGAAGGCATAAAATGCCTTCATGAAAAACTTATCGAAAAACTAAAGTACCAAATGCAAAAAGTATCAAAATAGCCAGCTTTTCCTCATTTTATCTCAAATAAAGTACACACGCAACCTGTTTATGAAGGCATAAACTGTCTATATAGAAAATTTATCAAAAACTAAAATATACCAAATGCAAAAAGTACCAACACAACTACCTTTACCCTATTTTATTTCACAGAAAGTACCCACGCAATTTATTGATGAAGGCATAAACTGTCTATTAAAATTTATCAAAAAATAAAAAGTACCAAGTGAAAAAAGTACTTAAACAACCAGCTTTTCCTCATTTTATCCCCCACAAAGTAGCCATGCTACATGGTAATGAAGGCGTCAACAGTTTAAATACCAAATTTAGCGAAATATAAAAATTTACAAATAGAAAAAGTACCAAAATTATAAGCTCTTTCGTATTTTATCCCCTATAAAATAAAAAGGGAACTTCTTCATTAACAAGAAACTATCTATATACCAAATTTATCGAAAAAACTAAACGTACTAAACGCAAAAAGTACCAAGAGTATTATATTTTCCCGATTTTATCACCTAAAAAGTACCAATTCTACATGGTAATGAAGGCACAAATTGTGTGTAAACAAATTTAAAAAAACTTTTAGCTCTTATAAAGTACCCTATATTTTGATCAGGGTCACATACTATACCACCATATTTTATCCATATTGATTACGCGGTTTTCAAGTGGAACAAACTTACAAACTTTCATATATATAACGTTTGGTGCATATTTCAGGGCGGCCGCTAACATTTCCATGGGACAAATATTTTTGGGGGAGGCAAGTTGCCTTATCGATGAAAAAATATTATGAGACCAAACTGCAAGAAACAACCTTCCAACAAAATATAGAATTTTAAACAACATAATCAGTAAAAAAAAAAACTTTTTGGAAGGGTGCGGAGGAAAAATTTACGTAATATTCAATAATCTCTTTGAGGCAGAATTGACAACTTGCCACGATTTTCCATAAAATTTATAACACCAAACTTCGACCAAATTTTGTGCAAAGAAAAAAAAAATTTGTGAAACAAATATCCGCGGGTTTAACTGAAAATTTAATAGTACCAAACTGCAAACAAACATGATCAAACAAAAAAAAATTTTTTTTTATGAATTTTTAGTCGAACTGAGTGATGTTTAATCAACGAAATTTAAAGTTTGTCGGGCTTAATTTCCTTTTCTCTAAATTGAGTTTTTTATAAATTAAATTATTATTTTTATTAGAAAGGAAAATCTAGAAGCTCGTAATAATTAAACAGACAAAGAAAAATTAGACCGACCGGGGGTTGAACTGACATCAAGATGTTTCCAGACTAACCACAGTCTCATCATCAGAGTTGTTTAACGCTTAGTCTTCGCTGCTACTACAACATATTATCGAGACATGAGCGGTAATATAGTTAAGAAATAGTTTTCATTATTTTAATGAACAATTTCATTGATTTAATGTACGTATGCGTTATTTCAATGAAAATATTTATTTAAATTCGAATTAAGATATTTAATTGAATTTATGATTAATTGTGATTTTTTTATTCGATTTAACATACAAAAACATTACGTAAAAATTAATAAACAGTTCATTGAAATAACGAAATTTTTTGTTGAATTTTGGCATCAGTGAAGAGAATACATAAGTTGGCTAGAAAAAATATTTGAATAAAAATACCGGGAAAGAAAAATAATTATTTAAAATAATTTAAAAAGCTTTTAAGATTTGATCTAAAAGCATGTTCTTGTATACCGTCATTTTGGAAACACTGACCCACTGCCACCTAGAGGTGATGAAAGTACCACAACGTACCCGGAGATAGTTATTAAAAGTTAATTTCTTAAATTTTTCGAAAGTTTTATATTCGACTTTAAAAGTAGGCCAAAAGTTGGTCACATCATCCATCGCAATTGTATGGGTTTTTGTATTAATGTAGTTGTTACCTTTTTTTTTTTCATTTAAAATTTTTACTTGTTTCACGTGCTTATTTCCAATTCAATGGATAATCATCATCATTATCAAGCATAATAGAAAAGAAAAATGAGCAAAAAAAAAAACAAACTAAACTTTTCAAACAATAACAGAACAAAACTACATACAAGCACACGTACTCGCACACACTGCGGATGATGCTGCTACTATTGTTGCTTAAATCAACTTGCAACAGAACAAATACGAGTAAATAGTTCAGTATGTGAACAACATAAACTTGAGTGTTTAATATTTTACTGACAAAATGGTTTTTTAGATGAGTTGCTGAGTGGGTGGCTGACTGGGTGGCGGGATCACTGATTGCCTGACTGACTGCCAGCAAACATATCTGGCAAATTTTTCTTAAATAAATGCAGATTTGTTTCAAATACTTTGCTCGTCTATTTTCTTCAAAATTCTTCTAAGAATTGCAAATAGAAATAAATAAACTACAAGAAACAACTTCACACATCTATAAAAAGATATGGAGAACAACAGCTACAAAAAAAAAACAGTAAAACCTTGAACACAAAAAGGTGTGAACAAATAAATTTATAAACATGAATTCAATGTTCATACCCAAAGACATATAGATAGACACACATCCACACACAAGCACACGCATGCATGAACACACACATGTTTTACACACTTCTAAACAAGAATTTTTGCATTTTCAATGTTTGTTTGCTTGTTTGTCGGTTGTAAATATTTATATTTCAAGCAACACATACATATGTACATACACGTTCATAATACATATACATTTAAGCATTCAGAGTTATTCTTGCATATGCATACTAATACATATTTCTATTGTTAAGTGCTAAAGTATGCCAAGATCTTAAGAATGTATTAAGGTCTGCACGAGGCACGTTTGATAGCTTCAGTTTTCCAACTTACTTCAATTTATTTCATTATTTTTTTTTCATAAATCAGTATTTCTTAAATATTTGTTATCAACGTAAACAGAAATATTAAGTAGCTGCATCATTGTGACACTAATCTTATTATAGTTGTAGCAAACATATAATTAATAACTTAATTTCCGATAACAAATTTGTATTAAACTTTTTCACAAGTTCAACATTATAAAATTACTAATTGATTTGTTGAGTATTAAACATGCCTAAATGCCCTGCATTTCATTCCTGCTGCTGCAAAATCATTAGTAGACATTAACGACATTTAAAAGAAAAATAATATACTTATGCACCATATATTGGAATATATATATTGGATATGTTGGAATTTTTCTAGATGTAGTGTTCCTTCTGCTGATTTATTTAGCTTTTCACAAAACCATTTATAATCGAATCAAAGTTTTGAAAATCGATTATTTTAATGATATAAAAAGAACAAAATTGTTTCCCTAAGGTTTTTCTCTAAAATCTCAGCGAAGAATATCAGTTTGAAGACCAAAATACCCGAACATGTAAATAGTTACCGCAAACATATTATTGTTATGGCAAACAATTTATGGTTACCTCAGACATATTATTATAATAACTATAGTTATGTCAAACATTTTATGATGACCAAATTATACGTACATGTAAATTGTTACTGCAAACATAATATTGTTATGGCAAACAATTAATGGTTACCGCAAACATATTATAATAATAACTATAGTTATTTTAAACACATAATGATGATCAAATTATACGTTCACGTATATGGTTACTTTAAACATATTATAGTCAATCCAAAAAACTTATGATTGCAGCAAACATATTATGTTTCTAAATAAAAATATATAAGTTTATACATATTTTCTTTTTATATGTATGAGCAAAAAAGAACTTGCAATTATTTATTGATTTTTGGAAAAAAACATACGTTTATTCACACTGATCGCGCTTTAGGTGAGCAAATAAAGAAAATAAATATGTAAATAGATTTGAAATAATTCCTTACACTTCTGAAATGATCCTCCTATTTGAATGTTAGGAAAATTTACACTTGTACCTGAAGTATTTTACATTTAATCATAACGACATACGAATCATACAACTGTTTGTGAAACAAAAACATGTATTTTTTTTACTTAACATTTCACAAAAAACCGAAAAGCATACATTTGGTACATTTGACTGGATACAAAACCCATACAAACGTGTGTGTTGAAGGAAATGCAAAACATATGAATGAAAGAATATAATTTCATATGCAAAATCTTACACATTTTTACTATAGACACAATATGAATATGAAGACAAGAAAATCTCTAGGAAAAACATTAAAAAATTTTATAGAAATAAAAAACAAATTAAGAAAAAAAAATGGAGAGAGTAAGAATTTTCTTTTTCTTTTAACAAATATTTGCAAGCATTTTGTTTATCTACGAATTATTTTATATACAAAATGTTTAAATATGTATCTAGTTGTGCAGGTGTGTATATTTAGATAAGCATGCAAGTGCATGTACAGGTGAACATAACTTCTATGATTTTTGTGAATAACCGCTTATATCATTAAAAGGACCTTTTTTTTTGAAGGAATTTTTAGACAATTTTCAACGAAAAAGAAATGTTAATTAGTTTAGAAAGGGTTAAACTTAGAAACATAATGATATTTTATATCTCTGTTATCAGAGTTCATGAACTCTCTCTCCCTCCCTCCATGGTTTTCATGCAGGTCACATTTGATAGAGAAATGAAAGACTTGCAACGAAATGATTCTTAGCTTAGAATAGCAAGAAAGACTACCTACCCACAGACTTTAAGATAAAAACTGATCGCGATATAACGTATACAAATCAATTACATCTATCCCACGAATTACAAGTTTCTGTTAATTTTTTCTTTTTAACGATAAATAATATTTAATATTGCAAACTGTTGTTGTTGTTTTTTTGCAAAAATACTCGATAAAATAACATCCAAGAATATTTTTTCGACTTTATTAGGAAAATAGTCCGAATGGTCTGTATTCTTATGGGCAATTTTTTCCTTTTGGGAAGAGAAAAATTATTTTTTTTTTTAATACTTTAAAAACGTTAAAACCAGATATAAGTTGATATGCACGGCAACCATAAATTTATGCATAAGTAGTTGTTTTTCTTAGGTGTAACATCTTAAAGACATTTATGCACGCAAACAGTGATATTTGCATATAAACATTGCAAAACCAACAAACATTTGAATACAATTTAAACATTAATTTATGCTGAATGTCTTTTGAAATTACCCAGTTGACCAATCATTTTAGCATATAATCCATCATTAACATGAACACGGCGAGTTATTTAAAATATGACATTTTCGAGCTAATGTCACAAAATTAGATAACGAAACACAATATACTTATACATGCTATGCTTGACATATACTTATACATTGTCGTCAATTTTGTCGTCAATGATTTTATAAGAAAAAAACTCCGCTTTACTTGTCGTCAATAATTAAATAAATGATTATACAGTCGGCTAATATTACACACTAGCGACAATGTCATCTAACTTGTCGTCAACGCTCTTATAATCGACAATCACCTCCGAGTAATCATAAAACGAACTTTAAACTAAATTTTTTTATAAACAAATTTATTACTGCCACACCATCAAAATGGCAAATGATGACAATATTAAATCAAAATATGCATCTGTTTAATTCAAATCTGAATGTAAGACGTTGTCGCTCATCTTGTCTTTAACAATTTCACATCGTCACTCATGTTGCCTTAAAAGAAATATCGATTGGGTTTTATTTTAATTTTTCTTACTTTGAATTTCTTGATGACGTTATAAGCGACAGTGTCTTGCATTATGTCCCCAGTCGATATTTCTTTTAAGATAAAATGAGTGACTCTGTCTCAAATTTGATCATTAATAATTAGAGAAAATTTGAGGCATTGTCACTCATGTTGTCTTAAAAGAAATATAGATTGGGGACATAATGCAAGACACTGTCGTTCATATTGTCATGAAGAAAGATTTATGTATTGAGAAAAAGTAAGTAAAATAGGTTCTCAAGAAAGTTGAATACGAGATAACATATAACATATATTTTTCTTAACAATTGAAGACAAAACGTAGGACACTGTCCCTTAGATTGCAATCAAGAAAAATGTATTGAGAACTAAATGCAAGAATTTTGCTAATCACCTTGTCCTTAACAAGTTTGCTAAGATCTAAGACATATGGGCTCATATTTTTCTCAAAACTTTTAGATGTAGAACAGAATGTAAGACAATGTTGCCCATACTGTCTTCAACAATATGTAATTTTTAAAAAGAATTGATGGATTCAGGACAAGATGTAAAATATATTGTTTAACTCTTTCAGGTTTAGTGGTTAGTAATCTAACCCCTTATTGTTGTTTGTTTAAAACTTATTTTCGTTCCATATATTGATAAATTATTAAATAATTGCATTTTTAACGTCAGTTGCTGCGAAACTTTGTCGCTAAGGTGCACTGGTTATATTTATATCTTTATTGATATTCGAATTGCAGCCGAAAAGCATTTTGTATCAGCCAGAGCAATCTACATCACGAACATATGCAAAATGTAGCACCAAAAAGAATTCGGTGCGTACGCACATATAATAAATGCTTCATCGATTTTCATCAGATTTAATTTTTTTTATAAAATTTGGATGCGGCAACTACATTTTATTAAAATATATTTCATGCCCACCGTTACGGTGGTTACTTAACTAACCACCCTATTTCACAAAAGCCTGAAGCGCAAATTAATTTTTTTTATTTTTTTTTTTTATAATAAATAAACTTTAATCGAACTAAAAATGCAGGTGTTTTGTTCAAAAAAATTATTTTTGTAAGACTGTGGCTGAAAGAGTTAAAGTTGTCATCCTTTTTCTACTAAAAACGAAAAATGATGCATACTTTTAGGATCGGTGTATACACTCTTGCCTAGTTTTTCTAGGTTAATTCGAAAAGTGATTGTATAACAATTAAAGAGACTTTAAAAATTTAACAGTCAAAACTTTAATTCACCGAAACTGATTTTCACAATATTAGTGATTTTTGAAAAGTTTGTACTTTTCGTTTTTAAAAAAAAGTAATAGTTATTAAAAATCAACTAATAAATCACAAAGTTATAATATTTTGAATGTAAAATGGACTAATTTTTTTTTTAATTATTATTTTTCTTACCTTTAAATTTGTGTGGAAATACGATGTTGGATGTGGGACATTATGTTAGACATTGTCACTTATAATGTCATCAAAAATCTGTAATTGTAAATAAGAAACGATGCATTCAGGACAAAATATTAAATATTTTCAATATTTGTTAATATTTATACAGGCTAAAGTTCGTAAAGGTTAACAATCAGAGAAGTATTGAATAGACAATGTTAATTAACATATTTCGAGTAGCAAAGGAAAAATTTAATGTCTAAACGACTCTTTGTTAAATATTTTCGCTTAAAATTGTTTATCGCAGGTGGACGACAAAGCTTTGCAGGACTTTGTTATATAAAACCATCTGGCTAAGAGGAGCCATATCCAACTCATACATTTAACATTTCGTATTTGCATTTTTATTTGGGCAAACATGTTTTTGTCAAATGCAATTTAAAGCATTTATGTGTTCACACACACATACAGAAACGTTCCTAGAGAAAACAAGAACAATATTTACTATTTGTCTTTAATGTTTTATTTACAAAAAAAAAACTAAAGTTTATTGAAATAAAAGTTATAAATTTATCAAACACAAAAAAATCGTTGTAAATTATAAACTTTGAGGGTGGTGTTGGCTGAAGTGGTTAGCGCTTTGACTACTAAGCAAACAATGACGAGGGGCCTGGGTTCAAACTCCGGCCAGAGCTAGTCAATCAACATCATTAATTTCTCTAATGTACATTAGTGAGACATTGTATTAATTGTTGTCGGACCATTTAAGTGATGAAGGCACAGCACTGGTCACTAAAAAACTGTTCCGACAGCGATTGATGCTGTTCCAAGCTAAAGTACACAACATCGCCCTCCTTCGTCGGTTAGCAGAAACATCGGCGAAGTAAAACAATTAATAAAATGCCTGCTAATACAGCTTAACATAGTTAATGCGTCTACTTAACACCGGAGGCGCCTCAACACTGCCTTAAAAATTAACATAACACGCAAAGCAGAGTTGTGAAAGAGTTAAGTCTTCTAAATTTTCAACATCTATTTTCTCTACCCTATCACTCTCCCTCAGTTCCGCCACAGTGCACTGATACGTAGAGTGCTGGTCCTAATTAAAAATAAAAAAACTGCAGGGCAAATTTAATTTCAAGGAAAGTTTTTTTAAAGTTTTTGCTTCAAACTATTAAAATATATAAGTTTTTCTTTTTTACTTCCTACGTAGTAATACGTTTTTTTTTTATGTCAGGACTAGAAAAACCTTTCTGTCAGTATATTGCTTTCCTATTAAATAAAAAATTTGATTGAATTGCATATTTTTTTTTCCAAATTTGTATGCAAAATTATTAGGTTTTTTTCAAACAACCTTTTCCATCCAGTGACTCATAAAGAAATCCAGGCTACGAGTGTAAAACAAAAACAAAACAAAAAAAAAAAGATCGAAAATAAACGGGAACATAAACTGCCATGATGACAAATTTCCTTCACATCAATTTAATGTGAAGTTAAAATATGTGTTGAACGAATTACAGCTTTAAATACCGAAGAGGAAAGAAAACCCTACACCAATACATACACAAACACACACAGCAAATTAAGCAACAACAGTAACAACAATGGTTATAAATAGCTTTTTCTATTGCAAAATATACACCGAGCGACAGTGACATACACACACACATACATATCTCTTGCAACAATCAAGGCAACAACAGCACTTGTAAGAAACTAATAAAGGAAACTGTCAACTCTAGAATTCATGCTCAGTTTAAATAGTTGCCGCAAGAAAAATTCGCTTTTATATAAAACAAGATATTCGCTCGTACAAGTAGAAAACAGAAAAATAAAAAAAAAATAAAACAACATGACAAGAAAAAGATTGGACAAAAAATATTCAGGAAACTTCAACACTTATGAAGTGTCCTTTTACGTTAACATTTTTCGTGTGCATCTCTCTGTGTGCGTATGAGAAAATTTTGCTAAAACGAGGACAAGCAAAGAAAGTATTCTTGAACAATTAAATTACAGCAAAGATAAGTTATGAAACTTTTACGTGCATATCAGCGGCAGGATCTTGGGTGACACTTTTTTTTGTATGTATTTTATAATTTAATTCTTAATTAAATCAAATTTCCTATCAAATATCGAACACAATTTTGATGGAAAATTAAAATAGAAAGAAAAACTAGTTACGTTTAATATTAATTGATTGCTTTAAAGAACTTTTCAGATTGCCCTTTTCCCAGTTTAACATTTATTTCTATTTGTTTTTTGAAAACTGAATGGTTACTAAACTAATATATACACCTTTCTAACTTGCAACAAACATCCCTTAAGAAAAAATTGCTATAATGTATTTCAAAATATCACATATACACATTCTTACTCATACATAGAAAGAGAGTAGCAGTATCTTCGTGTTTGTGTGAACATTAACGAAGAAGCAAATGCATGTCAACATAAATCAAAGTTTACTGACAACCCAAATAGGATTTTTCCCTTTCCTTATCATAATATCCTGTGAGTGTATTTTATATATTAAGAAGCGAAATAGTTGTTTTAATAAATTTATGTATGAGGATGCATATAAGTGTGAGTGTATGTGTGTGTGTGTGTGTGTATTTAATATTATACTTTATAATACAGTAAATTATCAGGAAAAAAGAAAAACAAATAATAATAGAAACATAAACAGAAATAGAAAAAGAAAATATAAAAGTTCTTCAAAATTTTGTAGGTCCTTATCAAGAGGTCAATGAACGAACGTCAATGATTTTCTCTTATTTTGGCTGTTTATTTATTTCCTTTCTAACTTCTCCGCCCCATATTTGTTGGCTTTTTTCTTATAGTGGATTTTGCGGTTTTACCCTCTGGGCTAATAAATTTTCCACAAAAACTCTGTTAAGCTGCTCTTTTTTTTTTTTCTTTTTGCTGTTGTTCTTGCTACTTGACCTCTTTTCTTTGTAGCAGCCAACGGCATTGCTTAAGAGGCTTGAAAGTTGGTCAGCAAAATTTTTAATAGAAATGGAATTTAATAAAAAAAAAAGTATTAGAAAAATAGTTTCAGCGACAAAACTGTCAATAGACATTTTAGAAATAATATATTTTCCATACGAAATAATTCCCAATTACATAGAAATAATTTGCCATGAAATAAATATCACAAGAAAGAGGACCTAAAAAAATAACTTAAATAAAATCTAGAGCAAAAATCAATAAAATAAATGCCACAAATGCAAATCGCATTTAATATTTTAAGCAATATGGCAAATATTAAAAAAATATGGGTTTTTATTGAATTCAATCTTTAAAACAAAAATTGCAATATATCACTTCATTGCGAATGCACCTGATTGATCCTTGATTCTTCTACGCAAGTTATTTCCTGTAAATCAATTTTGCTGGAAATTCTTGCTGTAAAAATTAAAAATAATGTGCTTACTTTTAGGAGCGGTTTATATTTATATAAAGCTTAACTTTTGTTAAGAACACAATCGAACTTGGAAATTATTTAGGAGTTCTTACGTATAAATTCTGTTTAGTGAAAGACCCTAAGCCATAAGAAACGGTGTGGTTTTTTAAAACAATTCGAAAAGTGTTTTTGTAATAATATTTAGAATTAAAAAACCATTTTCAAGATTAAACGAGCATAAGTTCTGTTTTGCGAAACCCATTTAATCAAATTTAATGTTACTTGAAAGATGTAATTTTCTGCTTTGAAATAAATTATAATTTTTGAAAATGAACTAATAAATGACGAAGTTATGAAGGTTTAAGTGTAAAAAAATAGCAAATTTAAAAAAAAAACTAAGGGGGTTTTTTTAATTTTTATTTTTTTACAAAAAATTAACCAAAATTATGGTGAAAATCAATAAAAAAGTGAGTTTGTATTAATATTTAGAATAAAAAAAACGTTTTTCAGAATTAAACAGTCATTAGTTTTGTTTTGCGAAACAGATTTAAGTCAATTAAATGCTATTTGAAAGATGTAGTTTTCAGCTTTGAAATAAATTTAAATTTTTTGAAAATTAATTAATAAATGACGAAGTCATGAAGGTTTTAGTTTAAAAACAAATAGCAACTTTTTTTTTAAATTTTAGGAAGTGACCAAAAGAATCATAAAGGATTTTTTGCACATATCTCTCATATGAACAATTTATGCTGAATTTTTATGCTGAACAATTTGAATGAATATCTAAAGTGGGTCTTGTCTGTGTGTGTAAGAATACATTTTTTTTAAATTTTAAGTAAAAACACGTATTTTTTAAAATAGTTCTGATATTTTTTTATTGGATTGTTCCGGTTAAGTATGAAATAAAATATCCGTCAAAATCCACCCCACTCATCTGATGACTTTATGAAATTTTACGTGACTTTTTCATTGAGATGTGGCTGAATCTCACCGATGGCTTGAGCTCAGAATTTATTTCTGGTTTATTCGCATAAGAAAGAGATTTCAAAGAATCCTAAAGAAAAAAATCGCACTTCGTTGAATCCAGCCCACCCGTTGACCTTAGAATTCCCTAAAATAATTTTTTTGTGAAATTCGCTGCTACAATAAATTGATTGTTTTATGCATGATGTGGCAGATGGCGCCATTTTTCTAGATCAATGGCGTCCAGTGGAGACCACAAGATCTCCGGTATCATTGTTGTTGTAACGAATGACATACAATCGGCCTCATCTTCCACACACGCGGTCTTAGCAAAATCCACTCAGGACAGTGCAGCGAGCGCTACAATTGATTTACTAAAATAAACTTTTGATGAAAATATAATTTCACGTAATGGCCCAATTAATTGGCCACCAAAATCGTGTGATTTAACCCTATTAGATTACTATTTTTTGCGGTTGTGTTAAGTCACTTGTTTACGTCGATAAACCACAAACAATTGAACACTTGGAAACCAACATTCGAAGAGTTATCGGCGAAATACGGCCGCAAATGCTGCAAAAAGTTGTTGAAAATTGGAGTTCCAGATTGCGCATTCTACGCGTCAGCCGTGGCGGCCACATGGCAAAAATCATACTTTAACATTAATTTCATAAAATTTTCTTTCCAATAAAGCCCGTTTCGTTGATATTAAAAATATATTTCCCTTCTTTATTATGATTTAAACTTGTGTCACTCTATGAAAAACACCCTAGACACAAACCATAGAATATAATAGAGCCTAACAGTGCTCTAACAAGTTAATATTGTTCTGTTGTCATACAAAATTTAATTTAATGCCTATTAAATACGAAGTCGTTTAAGAAAGCAGTCAATGTGTGCGACAAAAAAAAATTATGTGAATTTGAGGACGATATTTTTTTTCCCTACAAAAAGTAAATAACTTGTTCGCTGGGCAACATAGTTTGTTAGAAATCGATGCATTTTATTATTTTCTTTGAAAATGTTAAAAAAAAATATTAAAGTTTCTAAGATCTTAATATTAAGTTTTTTTGCTTTAGAAGTTCTGTAAAAATAATAAATATTAAATTTTTCTTCACTTCATGCTCGCCCTACATTTTAGAATTGTTAAGCTTTAACAATATTTTTACATAATTTATCAAAGAAGATTATTATTTTATATTACTTTTGCTTTCTTTCTTTCTTTATAATTTTTTTTTTTCCTGTATAATTTTTGAAAAGAATATTTAAAAGTTTCAACTTTTAATTTTTTTTTTAACCTCTTACAGAGTTTATAATTTTTTGTTTGTTTTTTTTTTTTTTTAGTTTCAATTTTATCATTATCCTTTTTAAATGACAGCACCATAATCGTCATAAGAATCATTAAAGGTTTTTTATGGGTTTTTTTGTTTTATTTTCCTTAAACAAACAAATAAGCTGACCCAGTTGGAAATATCTTCGTTTTGTTATTTTAAATTATTTGATAATAATAAAAGGACAAATTATGAATATTATTTGTATATTTTAAAAATAATTTGCCAATTACATAAAGTTTCTTCTGGGTTAATTTTCAAAGTATTTTTAATAATAAAAAGTGCTTTTTATTTTGGAGTATTTTTTTTACTCTTTTTTTAAAGTACATAGACAGAGAGAAAACACAGACTGACATTGTATATTTAGACATTAAATCATAAAAATACTTACATATATTTTTTTTTATACAACATTCTTTTTTTTAGTTTTCGCCGATTTTTTTTTTCAATTGTATTTGTCTTACCGTGCCTGGTATTAGTTGCAAAAGTAAAAAGTTTTATTATTTTTAGCAGTGAGTTTTTTGTCTCGTTGGCTTTTGTTTGTGTGCGTTTAATTTTTTGTGTTGTTGTATAACTTTTTTTCTGTGTTTTTTTTTTTGCAAGTGTTTGTGTAATTGAAGTCAATGAAATAAACGATAAAAAGGTTAAAAGGTTAAATGGTCAAATTGCTTGGAAATATTGCAAAAGTACGGGTATTTATACACACTCTTAAATTAAGTACACAAAAGCTTATAAGAGAGTCATGCATACACACGCACACGCAAGTTTATGCACAAATCAAGTTAGCAGTCGCTGGCATGTCGATTATGTATCTCTCTCCCTTTCCCTCACTCTCTACAACGTTTCTAATTGTTTGTGTCCTTGTTGTTGTTCTTGTTTTAATCTTAAGGACATCTAATAGCAATCTGTTTTATGTTATTGTTGTTGTTTGTTGTTTGTTTTTTTTGTGTGCTTATTGTTATTGTTGTTATTGTTATTTTTTGTTGTTATTGTTCTTGATGCTACAACATAAAGTTATATGTAGTTGTTAACCTACGGGTTAAACAATTCATAAGAAAAATGTTATGTTTGGTGGAGAAGTTCTGTTGTTACTATTTTTGCCGTTAAAAGGAAAATTGAAATGTGCCATTCTCGGTATCGGTTAGTCATTGTCTGTGGCTGTGTGTGTCAGGGTCTTAAAGTCTAAAAAATTATAAAATGTTAACTTTCCGATTGACATTTATACCTTAAGGTTATACTTACGATATTTAAACAATCTAATATACTGTTAAAGAACTGCAGAAACTTTGCAGTAAATTGAATTAATTTTTCAAATAGAATTCAAATGCCAGAAGGTAAAAGATGATGTCTTGATGATGAGTTGGCGGTGTCATAAGCACAAATATTTGTATTTTTAATATATATAAAATTAGTTTCAATAACTTTTAATGAAGGATATATTCTAATCTAACCGAAATTATCAAATCAAATAGCCACAATCATTTCGAATTAATTAATTTACGAGTATGTATTTTTGAGAGTTGAGTAAAGAAAAGATGAAAAGGATCGATAACCATTGTCTTTGCTACGCAGTCTGAATGATTGTTTGAGTCTATTCGTCCTTTGGTCTATCTTTTTTTATGCGTTGAACTCTTTCTTTTGAAAATTTTCATAGAAAATATGAGACTATTTGCGCTAAACGAAAAGTTCATAAAATTTTTATATTAAAGGGTGTACGCATGCGAGCACCAAAACAATTGGATATACATATGCACTGCATATACACTGTTTGAATAGCACACTCGCTATTTTCATTGTAATTGGGTTATCTATCAATATTCTTATTTTTTTGAACTTGTTGTTGTTGTTTTATTTTCGTCATCAAATTTTGTTAACTGGAAAAATACCGTTATTAGTTTTTGCTGCTTTTATTTAATTTTTTTCAGAAATGCATAGTATTTTTTGTCTCACTTGAGTAGCACGTTGCAGTTTCAGTTTAAATTGCAAGTGAATAGATTGACAACGAAATAAAAATATAGTTTTTTTAACTTTTTGAAACAAATTGGTTTCATTTACAATAACAATGCGTCGCGGCAAAATTTTTGCAAGAATTCTTTCCCATATTATAAAGGCAAAAAGATTTTGCCAAGCTTTCAGGTTGCCTAGAAATGAGAGGGAATTGTGCCTATCAAGAACTTGATCCTTATTTTGATCTCAGTATACTTTTTACGGCCGAAATATTTTGGATACGAACTTGGCCTTATTTTCACATTTGTGTTTTTCTGTGGATATAATTTTCAAATTAAGCTTCATATTAAAAATTTGTAGTACTTCGGCACTTGATAATTTCTTTTTAAGAAAAACCAACACTCAGGTGATACTGCGTACCAGTTGATTAATAACATGTTGTCTACTTTGGGAAAGGAATAGTATATGTGAGGACAGATGAATTTTGAGGAAATTACAAATTAATGCTTAAACACCAACGAAGGATGGAACTGTGATATGCATTAGTACTATATGTCATTATTTATAACCGTACAATTTAGTGTCCTCGCAATTAAACAGTATATAATAAAAAAAAAAACGCTAAAAATATAACTGCGAGAACGAAAAAAGTCGCAAAAATAAAAATCGCTAATATGAAAAAAACGTAGTTTGCAAAACAAAGTAATAAACAACAATAATACTTCGCTAAAATGGAAAAAAAAACGCTAAAATTAAAAAGAAACGTTAAAATGAAAAAAGGGCTAATATGAAAAAACGCTTTAACTGAAAAATTTGCAAAACAAAGTAATATACAAGAATAAAAAAATCGCTAAAACGAAAAAGAAACGTTAAAATGAAAAAAGGGCTAATATGAAAAAACGCTTTAACTGAAAAATTTGCAAAACAAAGTAATATACAAGAATAAAAAAATCGCTAAAATGAAAAAGAAACGTTAAAATGAAAAAAGCGCTAATATGAAAATGTGCGCCTAAAGTAAAAAAAAAATCAAAACTTAAAATACGTAAAATTTTTTATATAAAATATATTATCGTTTATACACGCTTGACCTACAATTTTTATTAACTCTTTTATAAACCAATGGGTTTATTCACGTGGTTCATAAGTTTTTCTGTCATGTCTTGTCGAATTTTCCAGTCCTCTTTCGCTTAATTTTATATTATTTTAAATTGGCTATGAATTTCCTAAATAAATATTTATGAAAAATGTAGTTATGATGTTTTTAGTGGCATAATTTCAAGAATGATTGACTGAGTGACTGAAAGACTTCGTATGTGAAAATTGCCAGTATTTTTATTTTTTGCGCGATTGTTTTAAATTCATACCAATGCTTCTTAATTGCTCTAGTTTTGAGGCTTTGAACACATAACTAAAATATTTATTCTAGTTATTTTCTTTTATTTAAAAGCCTTTTTTACCGCTGCTCACACAGAACCACACACACACACACACATTGATTGTGTTGGTGCATTCACTTTGGTTGCTACAAACATATTTTTGCCATTAAATAATCCTTTAGAGAGCAGCTGTAACATTGAAATAAAATGAAATAACTGACTGACTGATGCACACCCACACAAACACACACACAAATACACATAGTCACAATCATATAAAAAAAAACACATTTACAAGTAAAATTTTTTTCTTTCTGCAGATTTTCTTTTTATTTTTCTTTTAAATATTTTTTGTTCCACTGAAAATATTTTCTATTTAATATTAACAAAACAGATGGAAAAGATTTTAATTATAACTACTTGAAAACAGTTTGAATCTTTAAGGATTTATCACATAAATGTCAAAAGAATGCATGGATGGAAGAATGAAAGAAAACAAAAAAATAGAGTCGCGGCGGCGTTTTTAGGTGGAGCAAAATAGAAACGATATTTTTTTTTATTTCCTTTCCAGGCAGGACGACATAGTGACACAAATACATACATAAGTACATCATGGCATCGTTGTCGTCATCAGTTTAAGCATCATTCATATACACTTCCATCCGTTTAAATAAAGTTTTTCTAAAAAATAAGTGAGTATGTATTTAACTTCATGTGACTAATTCTAAGTAGCAGAGTATTAGTTGAGTCGGAATGTAGGTTCCTGTCATTATTGTCGTTATTTCTTGTTTTTTTTTTTTTTTATTTTATCTTTCTAAGTTTCTTTCGTTTGTTATTTTTTTTTTTTTTTGCTATAAAACTAATTTATAGAAATGCTGTTGGAACATCACATCGCCAACACAAGTTCCACTGGCAGCAGTGGCAATATTAGTTGTGACATTAGCAGCATTAGCTGATTTTCTTTGTTGTTACTCTGTGTGATGTGTTTTTTTTTTTTTTTTACCAGTTGATAATGTATTTATTTTTGTTAGTTTATGCATGTACGTGTATGTATGAGTAACGAGTAGTACGGCTGTCGCGGCGGCAAGAGTAGCGTCAACAAAGTTGACAACATGGCAAATATGTGTCATGAGGGGCTCCAAAAAATGACTTAATGCGGTTCATGACAGCTGAGCATGAATTCCGCTTTAATCTTGATAAATGATTTCGTATACGAATTATTTTCTACAGATACATATGTACATACACACACACACACACACATACACATCCTTATACAAATCTTATTAAATAATCGTTCACCACGTTCACTCTTCTATTCTAGTTTGTTGGTCTGTCTATTCATAGTTATGGAACATTTCTTCCCCGGAATGTGTGTGTGTGTGTGGGTAGTTGAATAGTTCGTTCGTTGCTAGTGTGTGTGTGTGTGGGGGGGGCGGTATTTTAAGCCAAGTTAAAAGCATAAACTTTGTTTCTTTTTAATAGTTTTTACGTTTGTACAAACGACGACAGAAATCCAAAGTTTTCATTTTTCTAATTTTTTTTTGTTTTTTTTTTTTTTGTTTATTATAATCTTGCATGGTGTTTCCGCGCAAAATTACAAAAATAAATGCGGTACTGTGGGTCTGAAAGAACCTTAAAAATATTTTATGATATTTTTTTTTATTTTTTTTTTTGTAAATTTTATCCCAAACCTACAACGTTCTGATTTAGTATTTGTGACGTCTAAGGAGTGCGTTTTTACTTACTCATATTTACAGGAAAAACATTTCGAAATGCCTCAAAATATTATAAAGCTTATAAAACTTATTAAAACAACAGAGATTGAAAATCGCCTAAAACAATTATGTATATGTAACCAGTATATTTTTTCCTGGCGAAAAGTGGGTTGTTTCACTAACTGCCTGTTTTTAGAAAATGGAAACAAAATAGTGAGTGAGAATTTATATTGAAAACAACAATAAAATACGAAAATTTGTTTTTGTTTTCAATATAAATTCTCACTCACTATTTTGTTTTCATTTTCTAAAAACAGGCAGTAAATCTTCTGTAGCTTAGTCACTTTTGCACCAATCTGGCTTTTGTTTGGCGCAAAATGTTCGTATTGAAATAAACTAATGTTCGATTTAATAAAACAATAAAAATTTTAATTGTTTGGTTGTATAAAATTAATTGAAAACAACAAATTTGCAAAATAACATTAAGATTTTTGTGAAATTTTAAATTTGGTCGATTGTAAATCAGTATTTTCTTGACAAATTTTTACACACGACCCCCGTACTTGTTTTAGTAATTTTATTATCTTTCCTTAAAAAAATTAATGCATAAATCGACGAATATTTTTGAAGATATTTGCATTTAAGTGTCATCATGTTTTTCAAAAACAGAAATAACGGTTATTTTGGAATATCTCGAAAACTGTTCTACTTTTGAGCATTCTGATTTCATATTCCGACTCAGCGGACAATTTTACATAAAGAATTGGTGTCAGATACATTTGGTGACGACTTTGTTCAACATTTGTCTCACAGTGTAATCAACACTGATAACGAACGGTGGAGTTCCAGAGACAGTGTGAGCATGATGCTAAAAATTTTAGTAAAACAGCATAATGGATTTAAAATTTGTCATTTAAATGCCCAAAGCCTCAATAACAAAATGGATGAATTTCGAGTAATTTTTGATGCGTTGAGGCGTTAATGCCATATGCATTTCGGAAACATGGTTTCACCCCAAAACCAGCGATAATGCTTTCAATATAAATGGATATAATTTATATCGAGCTGACAGAAACACCACAACACATAGAACAGGTGAAGGAGGTGTTGCCATATTCTTAAGGAATGGTATTATTGGAAATATGGCTTGGAAATCAAAAGCTGATCAAAATACGGAGTACTTATTTTTAAATATATCGGACCACGTGAATAAAATTCTTCTTGGATGTGTCTATAGGTCACATAAGCGAATCGACGCCGAAGTCCTTTTACACGAACTGGAATCACAAATCATAAAATACTCCGATATAATTATTGCCGGAGATTTTAACAGTAACGTTCTTGTTGAAAGTAAGCTGACGGATCCTATGCGATCGGTTGGCATGACACCTGTAAATACTGCTACACCCACATACTTTACAAGCACGAGCAATACTCTTTTAGATGTCATCTTTGTCAGTAACAAGCAAAAAATGCTGCACTATGAACAATTATCAGCACCTATGTTTTCAAAGCATGACTTGCTCTTCCTCAACTATAAGGTCCATCCGGTTGTCCAAAAGCAAGCCTTCACTTTTCGAGATTTCAACAACATTAATATACATGCACTACAAATAGATAAACAGTAAGTAAGTTGGGAACGAATCTATACTATACCTAATATTGATGACCAGCTACAATTCCTTCAGAGCAACATTCTTAGCTTATATAATAAACATGTTTTAATTAGAAGCAGGACAATTAGCAACAGAGACAATCCCTGGTTTACGATGCAAGCTGCACAGCTAATACGCGATCGTGATAGAACTCCTGAACTTCATGAAATTTTTTTGCAGAAAGAGAAAAGTAGTGGTGTCAAAGATGAGAAAAGATAAATATTAATATTATGAAAGAAAATTTAGTTCAGCTATAAGCTCCAATAAAACTTGGAAAGAAATAAAGAAAGTTGGCTTGATTAATCAAGAGAGCCGCAACGGGGAAAATATAAATCTTGAAGAGCTGAACAGAGACTTTATCAACATAAAATTACCTACGGGAAATCTTAATACTTATACTCGTCAAACTAATACTGGTTACGAAAAACAAAGTGCTAAATTTAGCTTTAATATATTCAATCAATCAGATGTCCTCCAAGGATTCTTATCAGTTAAGTCGAACTCTATGACGATGTAAACCCCAGATTTGTCAAAATTCTGTTGCCTGTTTTACTTCCTTTTATAACACACCTTTTTAATACAATTGTTACAACAAGTTCTTTCCCCCTTAACTGGAAATACGCAAAAATTGTACCAATTCCTATAACTCCCAAGGAATATCGTCCTATAGCAATATTGACATATCTCTCAAAAGTTTTTGAAAATCTCCTGCATAAACAAATTTTAGAATATGTTATTTATAAAAACCTGTTAACTACCAATCAGTCAGGCTTTAGGCCAAAACGTGGATGCATAACAGCACTTTCTGAAGTTACCGAAGAGATCCGATGTATTGTTGATCAGAATAATATCGCCTTTTTAGTCCTTTTAGAACACTCAAAGGCGTTCGATACCGTACACCACGAAATATTTTGTAGGAAACTGAAGCAGCAATTTAATTTCTCAATGACATCAGCAAAGTTAATATCATCCTTTCTGAGCAATAGCTACCAGGCTGTATTTAATAAATCAAGACAATCTTCATGGTTGCCAGTTACAAGAGGTGTTCCGCAAGGATCGATTCTGGGTCTGCTAATGTTCATCATGTATTCCAACGATCTTCCGAATCAAATAAAATTTATGGGAATCCAAATGTATGCTGACGATGTTCAATTGTTCATTGGCTGCAACCTGGCAACAATATCAAATTGAGTTTCAAAAATAAATTCTGATCTTTTAAGAGTCAGTGAATGGGCGGCGGTAAATGGGCTGAGTTTAAACCCTAAAAAATCAAAATGTGTTCCATTTTGCAGAACACAGATGGATACCCTGTACCAGCTGGACATTTTTCTGGGAAATTCAAAAATTGCAATCGTACTTGGGTATCACTTTTAATTCAGCGCTTTCGTGGACAGACCATAATTCAACAGGAAAAACGTATGGTATGCTAAGAACATTATGGATTAATCATTATTTTACTCCATTAAAAATTAGAATGTTGTTAGCCAAATCCTAACTGTTGCCAACACTTTTATATGGATGTGAAATTTTTTCTGGGTGTAATGCTTTTGACAAGCGAAAGTTGAGAGTTGCGTACGTCTTTAATCTGAGAAGGACCGACAGCGTTTCCCAATTTGCAAAGAAATTATTTAACGTTTCTTTTGACAATCTCCTAAAATGTCGAAGTTTAATTTTTCTGCACAAAGTAATGTACAGCAAGGAACCCGACTATCTATTTAAAAAATTAATATTTGCAATATCGACTAGAGGCAAAATTATATTGCTTATCCGTTATCACTACCAAACGTCGGAACAACAATTCTTTATATACGCCACACGGCTCTGGAATCTACTTCCACATAATATTCAAAGCACAAGCAACGCAGTACATTTTAAAAGGGAAATTTTCAATTTTTTCAAATGACAATAAAACAAAAAATTGTTTTTATTCTTGCTCATTGTAGCTAATTTATTAAACCAAAGATATTGTCACTTATTTACATGCATTGATAATTTTAATTGTTATTTTATAAAATTTGATTGTTATAATTTATAAGGTAATCAAATTGTACATGTTGCCAATATTGATGTCCAGTACTGAATTTAAAAGATATTATATCTTATTGTATTGTACTGTACTACAAACAAACAAAAACAAACAAACAAACACAAACTCATAGTAATTTGAATTTTTATTAATTCAATAAAGCTGAACTTGTTGTGCCTGATAATATTAATTTTCATATGTAATATTATTTTAGTTAATGATTTAAATTACGAATGTAGTACTTATACGTACTGACTATTACATATTTATTTATTTATTTATTTATTTATTTACATATAAAAGTCTACTTAAAAGTTTCATACAGACTTTAGTGACAAAAAATACAAGATTATTTATCATATAAACGAATAGGTGGGGAAGAGTACAAATTAACAATTTAGGAAAATTATAATATTACGTTTGATAACATTTAAACTTAAAGAATAATCAATAAGTTGATATAATTCATTAAAATTAACACAGATTCTTCTCAGCGGATCAGCATTAGCATAGTTAGTACGAAAAGTCTTGATTGCAAAAGGATGAAAGTAACGTGTTGGACGGTTGGGGACATTGAATGATGTATTATTTAAGAGGAAATCAAGTTGCACACATCCATTAATGACATTCATCAAGAACGATACATTTAGCATAGTCCGGCGGCTTTTAAGAGTAGGCAATTTAATAAGCGCTAATCTTTGATGATAAGGAGGCAGATTTAATGCTGGATTCCAGAGCAAGCTTCGCAAGCAAAACAGAAGAAATTGCTTTTGAATAGACTCGATGTGATCGATATGCACATTGTAAATTGGATCCCAAACAACTGAACCATATTCAAGTATAGGTCTTACTAAGGATTTGTATAAAATCTTAGTAATGTACGGGTCAATAAATTCCTTTGCCCATCTCTTAATAAAAGCAAGCACGCCTCTAGCCTTGTTAACAATCATATTAATGAGAGGAATAAAACTAAGTTTAGCATCAAGCATAACACCCAGATCAAGGAAAGAGTTTACTAGTTCCACAGGTTGTCCACCCAGTTAGAAGTTGACGTGGACAAAGTTGCTCCTGATAAATCTCATGTGTGTGCATTTGATCGCGCTAAGTTCCATCAGGTTTACACCGCACCACGTGTAGAAATTATCAATGTCATGTTGTAAATGTAATTGCTAAGGCTTTCTATCGTATGTAAGGAAAATTTTTACATCATCAGCCAACATTAATATTTTGTTTTTTTTTCTTTGTAGTTTTATTATGTATTGAATCTTCAATTACATATTGAAACATCAATAAGTTTTTCAAATCTTAAATCTAAAAATACTTTACTATATGTTTAGCCAGTGCTAAACAAAATTTTTAATTCCAAATGTTGATTTTTGTTGTTTTACATCTCGCGTGTACGCTTGAGGGAAAGATTATCCCTCCGTCTCCATCGAATGTGGCCTCTATAATTTAAAATATTGCGCGCAAGTGGATTTTAGTGCAATTCTAGTTTTTTCAAATATATTTTTTTGCGTGTTTTGAAAATACTGTGTGAATTCGCTGATTTCGGATATACCAGGGGGCAGCAGTAATTGTACGTAGAATTTTGTTTTGTCGCCTTTGAATTTTTTCTACACCCGCTGCTGAGGCAGTGCCCAATAACTGGATTCCATAGGACCATATTGGTTTCAGGATCACGTTGTATAACAAAAGTTTACAGTCAAGACTTAATATAGAATTTCTTCCAATAAGCCAATTCATTTGGGCGCTTTTTAATTTCATTTGTGTCAACTTTGCGTCTATATGCGATTTCTACGTTAAACGACGATCAAAATGGAACATTAATATGTTGGAATAATTTAATACTTCAGGCAGATCATTTATAAACAATGAGAAAATAAGTGGTCCAAGGTGGCTGCCTTGTGTCACTCCAGAAAGAACTTTTATGGACTTGGATGTGCAGTTTTTAAAAATCACATTTTCTTCTCTACCACTTAGATATGATTTAATCCAATTTATACTATTTGGAGAAAAGCCCAGCATGTGTAGCTTAATAAGGAGGAGTTTGTGATTGGTTTTATCAAACGCCTTGCTAAAATCCGTATATATGGCATCAGTTTGTTGATTATTTACAAATCCAATATTAATTAAAGTCGCTAACTGTAAAAGGTTGGTAGTGGTTGAGCATCCTTTTCTAAAACCATGCTGATGCTGTGACAATAACTGTGATACATTGTGATATAAAAAGTTTGTAATAAACTTATCCAAAAGCTTTGGAATTGAACTGAGTCTTGCGATACCTCTACAGTTATTGATGTGTGCTTTGCTCCAAGTCTTAAATAAAGGGATGATGTACGAGCTTTTCCATTGACTAGGAAAATACCCATAAATGATAGATGAGTTAAAGACTAAGGATAACGGCTTTGCTAAACTAACAGCACAATGTCTCAATACGCAGTTAGGTACACCATCAGGTCCGTGGTTGAACGAATTTGCAAGTCTTTTTAATTCGAATTCAATATTAGCACAAATGATTACTGGGAGGTTTATAGTTAAGTTTGAGGCAATTTTATACGGGTAACAACTGGTGCAATCATATTTGGCATCGGAAAACGTTGTCGCAAAAAAGTCAGCAAACATGTTAGCAATATGAGTGTTATCATCGAAAAAACAGTGGGTTACAGTGTTGCATGGGCGAATCTTACCAGATTGTGCTTGAAAAAGAATTTAAGTGGATAAAAAAAATTCGTTTATACACATTCTGTTAGAAACTTTAATTTGCACGTGCCACTGTGCAGAGCTTTAGTTTTATTTAAAGCCACTTATTGCACGCATTTTCTATGATGTTTGGAAGTTTTTTAATGAATGCAAGCATGTATGTATGTGTGTACGCATTTATTTGTGTTCGTTATGTTTGCGTATAATACTACCACTACTACAAGTACAACTACAACGTATATGAGATTATTATTTATGATGCTTTCATCCTTTTATTTTATTATGATTTTATTTTAAACTTAACAACCATTTGCTCTATTACGGTGATGGTTTCAAATCTACATCCATTTTACCCGTCTTAATGTTGTGCACATTTTTTTTTTTATTTTGCTAAACCATATGATCTAGAACAAGAAAAAAATTAGAAGATAGCGTTGAAGAAGATGAAAAGGAAAAAAAATCTAATAATATTTATGTGATTAGTCTGTGTTTTGTTACCATTTGCATCGTAAACTCCTTTGTCCTTGATGAGACATGTGTCAGTTTTCCTTGTGACATTTCTTTCTATTTAAGTGTTTGCGGGGAGCAGGACAACATCTCGTTAATACCACTGTCACGGTTAAAGTCTTGTGATGTTCTGTGTGTCGCCCTCGTTAATAGCATAAGTTTGAAAAATTCTACATACGTACAAAATGTTTTTTTAATTAATTATTTAAAAGTATGATTGAGGTGTTAGAAAAGGTTTTTCTGTTGCTCGGCTGTTAATCCAGTGGTTTATAACTGGTTGATTATTGCGGATTTGTTGATATGAAAGCGCAGGTGCCATTTGAAAGTTTGTGTGTGACAAGGAATTAAAATTTTAAATTCAGCAAAAGCTACAAATATTTAATACGCCCTCGATTACTTTTAGGTGATAAATAAGAAGCACTTTTTAATTCTTTTTTTTTTTTTTCTTTTTTTTCTTCATCGCAGTAAAATATTTACAACCTTCTGCTAATAACGTTTAAATCTATTCTGAATAAAATTAAAATTATTTTTTTCTGCAGCCTTGATAGCAACAAACACATACATTATGTAAATTCGCTGTTGCTAAATACATACATACATACACTTGCGAGAGTACATTAACAAATTTTAACTTGAACATAACAATTACATTAACCGGATGCAATTTAATGCATCATGTATGAATTATTTGTTATATTTGTTGTTTTAATAATGACAATCACGCTGATTGTTTGAATGTAAAAAATATTTTAATGGGCCTTCAAACACACACACATACACACACACACGCCCTACTTGATTTTGCACCTACAAAATTTTTAACATGCAAACACTTTTAATTCCATTACATTTTTTTATGTGTGTTTGTTGGGTTGTTGCTATTGCTGTTGCTCTAGCGCACACTGTTTGGTGTGTGTGAGTGAAAATGTCAACCAAATTCAAGATTGTATTTTCAATGAGCTTCTAATTGTTTTCGAGTGGTTGTTCATGTTCTACATATGAAAACAGTTTAGAAAGTAACACAAAATAATAAGGTTTAAACGAAAAAATAAAAATAAAAATAGCAACTACAAGCAAAGTACATGATAAGTAAGTAGTCAGTTCAAGCAGTGATTTAGGAGTAAAAAAAATTAAGAATTTTGAAATTGAACAGAAAAGAAAACGTTATCTTGTAAATTTCATTTATAAGCCTTTAAAAGCTGATACTCTCTTTTTAATAAAAATAACACTAAAGTGTCTGGTTTGATCTCAAAACTTCTGTTGTACGTAAAGAGTGAAATAATCTTAAATACTCTTAAAAAATATATCCAGCAGCTCCAGCAACTATGCTACAGTTTTATAGTGTTTCGAATATGTTTCAATAACAGCAAAGAATTTATAGCGATTGTCTCTTTCTCTCTCTCTCTCTCTCTCTCTCTCTCTCTCTGAGAATACACTAGAGAACTGATTTGCGCCGTTAATGGGTACCAGAGAAATGCGACGAAAAACGAAACGACTCATCAGATCACTATTTTCTATAAAAATATAAGTGCCACTGATTTTTTAATTGATTACGTCAAAAAATTTATATAAATGAAAATATATGGTATAAAAATGTGCCTACAAAATAAACGGGGAACTCCCATTTTGATATGCAAATTTGTAAATTCTTCAACTGCAATTATGACGTTAATTAAAAAGTTCAATGAAATGTAGGTGTGTAGCGACGCAGATTGTAATCAAAAAGCGATGCAAAGCGGGTTGAACCAAATTTTAAAAAGCGACGCAAATCGAAATGACGCAAATCGGGGCTTCAGTGTATTTTGGTTTGGAATAGAAATTTTACCCAACTACTCATCAATCCGTAAGATTAAAAGGATATCCCAAATCAGGACAATTTAATGTAACAAAAAACAATATTTGCATCTAGAATACGGACTATTGAGTCGTTCGTTCGATATACTGCTACATATTTTATAATATTACAAAATGTGAAATAATTTTTGTAACAGTTTAATTTTTCCTATTTTATAATAAAAATTAAAAAAATTTCCCTTCGACTCAATTACCATTTTCTCTTTATTTTCCAAGTACTTCTAGGTATACATACCTACGTTTTTTAAATATAAAATGCATACACTTGAAATTAATAAATACATCAAAAGTCCTGGCAATAATTTAAAGTTATGCAGGTGGAAATATACATACATAAACACACACACACACACGTACACGCACACATAGTAAAATTAACAAATGCATACATACACAAACAACCATTGAACGAAAACAATATACTCTTTGTATTGCTAAGTTGCAAGTTGTTACTCTACACTTAATTGCATAATTGCATTAAATTGTAGTGCTGCATTTATTACACTCATACTCATTGCTTTCATTGCTTTCATTCATTCAGTCATTAGCTTCATACGTACGTACTTGTCGAACTAATAACTGTACACAAACGAATATTTACAAAAACACCCACACCTACACGTATTAGCACTTAAAAAGGCATACAAACATTATAAACAAGTAGCAAAACTAATGAGGGAATTAATGGGAGAAGTAAAATTAAAGAGAAATTTTAGTTTTAGCAAGAAAATGTGTGTTTTAGAAATTCCAAAAAAAAATTGTTTTTAGAAAGAAACTTTTCAATTAGTGATAGGGGGCTGTGCACATATTACGTAACGCTGTTTTCAGAGATTTTTCAAGAAATTACTTTTTCCCTTTGCCAAGAGTGTAATTAAGTGCATGCATTGCAGTGTATGTTAAACTGATTTTAAGTAAGTATGAGTGTGAGTATTAAGGTGTGTGTACGTGCGCTGCTGTAACTTTGTCAAAACATTTATAAAAAATAGAAATGAAAATGGAAACCAAGCAGTATCAAGTCATTAGCTAATTGTTATTCTTGAGTAACTTTACAACAGATTTTCATTCATAATTTTCCCCCAAACCATTTATTTCTGCTGGTACGTCTTAAATTCCTATAAAACGATAAAGGAATGGAGCGTTTTTTTTTTGTTTTGTGTAAGAAAATAAAAATACAATTTCTTTTGCTTAAACTTGTGCGAATCAAAAGAATAATAACTACAACCGCACACTACAAACAAACACCACCGGAAGTTACGAGTTTTAAATATTGTTAGTAATTAAGCTCATAAAGAGTGAGAGAGTATTAAGTACCCATACTAAAGCATTTCAAAGGCTCATTAACAAGCCAACACACACTCCACACACACACACACGAAAATGGAAAGGAATCTTGCTAATTGTTTTATCAAAAGTACTCGTAGTATAGAAAGACATACATTTTGTGGCAACCATTTTCATAAAATGTGTCCTTGATGCCACAGAAAACTGTTGTTCTTAGAGACCGTGTGTGAGCATGTTAGTGAAAGTGTTTTTCGTATGTAGACGTACACATAAATTAAGATTAAATGCTTCTCTGGTTAATGAAATACTCTACATAAAATTTATTTATATGAGTGCTTTTTTTTTTTTTTTTTTTTTTTGTTTAATTAAATACAACAATTACGTTTGCAGCAGCATCGCCTCATTATGCAACCGGAAAGGAAATATGTTTCCTATTTGAAGGACTATTGTGCTAATTGTACATTGGCCGGCTTTAGTTATATTGCCAACACAAAGTGAGTGTATTAAATTTCATTAAGTGGCGTGTAAATGTATTTTTTCATCTCTTTTTTCAGTCTGCATTTCATTGAGAGAATTTTCTGGTTCATTTGTGTGGTCATTTCGGCTTTCGGTTCTTATATGTTGATCAGTGAATATCAGCGAGACTTTCAAAGTCGTGCCGTGAGCATAGTCTACGAAAGTTTGCCTTCGACTCAGAAAGTTTTATTTCCCACAATAGCGGCCTGTGATATGTACAATAAATATGATGCTTTACCAAATCTTATCGAATATGTGGAAGAGTAATTATGTGTTTTAAAATTTGAAGAGAGAGAGAGAGAGAGTTAAAAATATATTTATTTTTTAGACTGGATGGACCCGATGCCAAGGACTATAGCTATGACATTGAAAACTTTATAAGTTTTCTAGTGTATCCTTTCATCTATAGGGAAGGCAATATAAAATCCTGGTGTACTGGTCATTGTTGTACGGACTGTCCCAGCAATAATTTGCGTGGTTTATATCACCGGGTAAACTTTTATTACCAACAAAATTGGATTTATTTTTATTAAAAGCAAAAAAATGTTTCTTCTCTTCAAATCTTTAGTTCAAAACGAATTGTAGTGATTTCTTTGAATATTGTGAATTTGCTTTAAAACCTTTCGATTGTTGTCGGTATTTTTTGCCTCTGATAACACCTCACGGCAATTGTTTTATGTTCAATTCGCTGTTGAATAATAAAAGGTATATGGGCTTTTTTAAAGAAAAATTTACAAAAATTGTTTGAATTCATATTTTTGATAAAATCTTTTTTTTTTTTTATTGCAGAGGTGGTCCTAATTGGTATAATAATGAAATTAATCCCATGACAGATACGGCAAAAGTTAAAATTGTTACCAAAATGCCTACACAGGTTAGTTACAAAATTTTACAGAATATTTTTTATAAAATTTACCAAAATTGAAAAGAAATGGAAATCAATTTTGAGACATTAATTTAATTATTTTCAAAATTATTTATTTTTTTTTTAATTAGTACCACCACTCAGGGGATGACCCCTACCCTACAAAAATTATTGGAGTACATTGTCCATTTTATATAAAAGGAGTAGTTTTTGGACAACTCCTATGTAATGCAGCCGTGGACCATTTCATTTGTACACAAACATTTATAGTTAAATACCATTTGGCAACACTAAAAATGTTTGGAGTTAAATTGAAACTCTGGCAGCTCCCCTGTTAAAATTAAAACAAATTCATGGAAGCTTAAAAAACACAAGTTAGGTCGTCTTTTTTCAATTTCTGAATTTTAATTTGTATTTTTTTTTTATATAATGTAATGTAAGGGCTGAATTCGCACATTTGTATGTACTTAAAATATCATTGAATTAAACTAGTGACAGAGATACATACATGTATTTATAAATTTTTACCGGAGTACCCGTGTGGGTACTCCATGGAGTAGCAAACTAGAGTAGTTTAGAAACTAACCCCTGTGGGTACTCCTTGGATTAGTAACATGGAGTAGTTTTTGGGTTACGTGGTCCAGCCCTAGGACATCGCAATGTCAACTGGACCATGTTTTTCCCATACATTTGGATTAGTTTTGGAGTAGTCCTACTCCATTGTGGAGTAGTCCATACACGCATGTATGGACTAGTGTCATTTTTTGTAGGGTACGTATGCAGTGCATTGTGCCGGAACTCAGTGAGAGGGATGGGGTAGAGAAGATAGATGTTGAAACTTTAGAAGGCTTAACCCTTTTAGAACTCTGCTTTGCGCGTTATGTTAATTTTTATAGCAGTTTTGAGGCGCCTCCGATGTTACGTATACGCATTAACTTTGTTAAGCTGTATTTGCAGGCATTTTATTGATTGTTTTACTTCGCCGATGTTTCTGCTAACCGACGAAGGAGGGCGATGTCGTGTACATTAGCTTGGAACAGCAGCAATCGCTGTCGGAAAATTTTTTAAGTGACCAGTGCTATGCCTTCATCACTTAAATGGTCCGACAACAATTAATACAATGTCTCACTAATGTACATTAGAGAAATTAATGATGTTGATTGACTTGCTCTGGCCAGGGTTTGAACCCAGGCCCCAAATCATTGTTTGCTTAGTAGTCAACGCGCTAACCACTTCAGCCAACACCACTCTCAAATCTGAATTGGTCTAATGTAAATGTATGCCTGTATTTTGATAACAACTTATTCTCAGTGACATGTATATGAGTTTCCAGCAAAAATTAATTAAGTTTTTGGGAGCAGTAAAAAATTCATTCATTATTTTCTAGATGCGAAGTTTTGAAGCGCTTCCTAAGATGCACAAAAAGAAGGCAGAGAGATCGAGTGATAGAGGGAGAGGACGACAAAATTCTATTTAGTCGCACACTCTCTAACACTCTCTCTTTCTCTCTCATATCTTCAGATAAATATGTTTTTGGCCACAAAAGAATCAGAGCTGGAAAATTGAAATTTTGATCTGCTACCAAATTTCAACCAAGAAAGCATTTTTCCAACAAAATGGTACTTTTAATTAATATTTACCAGCATATGAATAAAAACTCTACTTTAGAAGTGGTCACATCACAAACTTTTCATTTATTACCATTTTAACAATGTTGCTAACATATAAAGATTAAAAAAACGCTAAGACCAAAATAACTTTAAGAAAAATGTACCTAAACTGATATGGTGGTACTGAGTTTTTTTTTAAAATGAAACAGTACTCTGGAAAAAGTACTAATGGGTTGTGCACTACGTACCGCTTTAAGAGCGGTTTAGGAGGGGTTAGAGATTTATTACGGATTAGAAATTTTGGACGGACATATCTGTAAAAAGAATTTGTAAAAAGGTGGGAAGGATGTGGGATGGGCGTAAAATCGCTGAAACTGCGTTATTTATGGTGTTTTCTTTTCTACACACAAAATGGAAACATGTATAAAATGTCTTTCCAACCCTGTAATAATGCAGCTTGTTACTTCAGTAGAACAAAACACAACTTATAAAAAAGTGGAACGCCTTGTTTTTAACAGCTGAAAGCTAAGTTTTATAGGGCACTATCAACACTGTCGATTTTTACTGGGCAAAAAGTGCAATGCCTTCCACTATTAGTGAGGGCAATTTTTTTAGAATAAAACACACTGCCCTTTTAGAGAGCAAAACATTTTTAAGAAACGAACACTTAAATACACTTTCTGGAAGAAGATGTGCCATTTTTTTGTAGAAAAGAACACACTATTAATATTTGAATGGCCCCAGAGAAGAATTATTTAGTCACGGTACACAAATGCAAATTTTCTTTGTGAAATTTTCTCTAATTCTCTATTAAACTTGCAGCAATGGAAGCATATAAAAAAATTTTACGACTGTTGAAAATCCGTTTTTTTTTTTTGCTTAAGATCTTTTCTCAAATAAAAACAAATAAAAAATGATTCCAGAAAGCGTTTTTTTTAATAAATTTTCATTATTTTATTTATTTTCTGATATTTCGTTTAACTTCTAGAACGACTTACAAAAAAAAAAAAAGAATTCAAAAGAACATAAAGGAATGTAACCTATTTCATTCTTCTTCTGAGCTTTCTGAAAGAAAACTTTCCTAGTGTGAACCGAGATTTATTAAAATTAATTGAATGGCTCTCGACTACCGTGAAGGAAGCAGTAGTTTTTACTAAATAAAAATAATCATAATTTTCGTTTAAGGTTTCCGTTATGAATGAAGAAGATGTACCACACGATGCCTTGCCGGGCATTAAAATTGACGCCAATAAAGCCGGTCAAGATAAAACATTTCAGATTTTTATGCAAAGCATGATAAATGATCCCGATGTGCGGGATATTGCTCCGGAGTTTCGTCAATGTCATTTTCCCGATGAAGTCTTGCCCGGATCATCGTATCGTGCCTACAGTTTTAGTACATGTTTTGTTGATTGCTTGCGCGAGTATCAAATGAAAGAATGCAATTGTTCGATGTTCTCGGTAATGCCGGAGGAAAGTGACAGCTACAAGGATTGTGATTTGCAGGGATTTTTGTGTTTGGAACAACTGGTACTGGTACGACCAGATGGTAGAAATTTATTGCCATGGGCTAAAAGTAAATATTCGTGTCAGTGTTTGCCCTCCTGTACAGAAAGTGATTTTAAAGTTGTATTCGATTATCAGGAAAAGTATGTGAAATTATCTTTTTTACATTTTATTTATTTGTTTTTTTTTTCTTTTCCTTTTAATTTTAACGCTAAAGGTCATAGATGAGATACATAATTATAAAACTTGGACACATTTGTCTCTTTGTAATTAACATAAAACGAATGTTCTGGCGATAACAATTTCTTATGCAATTTTTTTTTTCTTTTCTGCTTTCGTTTGCTTTTTTTTATTTTTTCTTTTTACATTTAGAGTTAATGCATCTAATCCTTATCTAACCATCTCTGTAACGATGCCAGAATTTGCTACAGAACGTTATCGTCGTCAGGCTTTGCGCACACGTTTGGATGTCGTGGTCACAATTGGTGGCATATTGGGTTTATTTTTGGGTGCCAGTATCTTAAGTGGCATTGAATTTTTATATTATTTCACCTTAAGATTATGGAATAATTTTCGAATGGAACGAAGCCAAAAACATCAGCAGAAGCAATAAATGTCACAACATTATTAAGGGGGAAAGAAAGAAAGAGCGAGAGAGAGAGAGAGAGAGGGAGCGAGAGAACGTGGCAAAGCAACAAATGACATTTTGCTAACAACAACACATCAAACCAACGGAAACCGTTTCAAAAGGATGCCACATTTGTTTTTATAGTGGGAAAAAAATCCTTTTCAAAACTGACAAGAAGAAAAAAAAACACAAAATTCTATTTAATAAAAGTAAAGCTTTTGTTCATTTTAATCTTTAATGACACTTAAACGAGCAACAACTTTTCAACAAAAAGTAAAAAAAATAAAGCACATAATTTTTTATTCTAAAGTACCTGTCGTTTAGTTTAACGACAAACTGTTGAGTTTAAAAATGTAAAACAAAAACGAAATATTTATAATATGAAAATTTAATAAAAATTTAAATCTACTGCACCGCAATCAAATAAGAGTGTATGAATTGGTTAGCAAAAAAAAAAAAAAATGTGTGAATGGCAACAGTTCACATGAAAACTAAAATTTTGTGATTTCTGACATTATCAAAAAATATTCCTTGAAATTTTTTTAAGGTCTTCAATTAAAAAATTACAAATTATTTTTTGTTCACATCTACAAGCAAACCCTTGTCAAACCCGATTTTCTTGTCAGAATCGGTTGTAAAATTTGATCATAAATGGTGCCACAAAAACGTGCCTGCTTCATCAAAAGTTACAAATTATTTATTCTGCACATCTGCAAGCAAATACCATTCCAAAACTGATTTTTTTGTCATAATCGGTTGTAAAATTTGATCATAAATGGTGCCACAAAAAAGCGCCGACTTTATAAAACGTTACAAATTATTCATTGTGCACATTTGCAAGTAAATAGCTTTCCAAAACTGATTTTTTTGTCAGAATCGGTTGTAAAAGTTGAGCATAAATGGCGCCACAAAAATGCGCCGGCCTGCTAATTATTCTATTCTCACCTTGTCTGTGATTGTCAAAGTACATAAAATAATGTCCACAAAAATATGCCAATCTATAAAAATAAGTGTTTTTTTGTTAGTTAAAAAACTATTGCCTGAATATTTCATTAGAACATGTTTGCAATCAATTTTTATTCAGCAAATAAACTGAACAGCAAAATCTTGCAGTTTTTTTTTTTTTTGCTTTTCTTTTCTTCTACAACCTTGTGCTAAAACTGTCATGTGCTGTTTAACCAACTCAATAAATTCTCGTGACCATATTAGTCCATTTTCAACAATTATTTTCCAAACCAATGCTAATTTGTTTAAAAATTTAATGAGCACTTTGTTTGTCCTGGCCAATAGACTTTTTAACTTTGTGGGCTGTTCGGTATGGTCGTTCGGTCGATCAGGTCATTGTGTATTTGTCAGTGTTGTTATTGTGTTTTTTTTTTTTTTTTTGGCATTTCTTGTTTGCACCGCCATTTCATTGTTCCTTTGAAAATATCCATTCCAAAAGATTTGCTGTTCTTTTAACTTTTTAATTTTTCTCTTTTGATGTCCTGTGGTTACTGTTCGTTTTCCTTATTTTTTTCACATTTTCCGCATTAACTTTTAAAAGCGTTTAAATATTAAGGATTAAGGGGTGTGGGCTTTGCAGCCGGAAAAATGATTGTGTTGGTATAATAAAAAGAAAAAAAAAAAAAAAAGCTGCAGTAAAATATTGTTAATTCAATGGCTCTTTGCTCTCAATTCAAGCAGCCCATCCAACCGTAATGTTTAAAATGTCTAAAGTCTTACGCCACCACCCATTAATTATTTATGTTAATTTTATTTGATGCTCATAAAAGTAATTTTGTTATGCAAAGGCATAGTAGAGCAGCAGCAGCAGTGTACGTAGATAGAAGAACGAAAAAAAAAAACAATAGCAAATGGATGGGCATAATGTCGTTAAGGAAAACAAGGATATATAGAATATTTTTTTTTCGCAGGACATGTTAAAATTTATACAGTGGTAAAAATAATATAAAGCTGTTGCGGGATTGTATAAGAATTTAACGATTATAATGGTGGCATAATCTAGAAAAGGCATATCTTGAATTTATTTTACAGCTAAGAAAAAAAAGGAAAAAAAAATTTTTTGGAAAACATTTTAAAAATACACAGACGATTTGATAACCTTCTACGTTTTTTTAAATTCTGTGAAAAATTAACAGACATAAAGAAAATTTTAACTCTAAATAATTTAGAACTTAATTTCTTGCCTTAAATTTATCATTAAAAATTCAACTTAATAAAAGGTTTTCCAATAGGAATGATATGATTTTGAAGTGACGTTTCGGCCATTTGTAATATGTCACGATCTGTCATTTGCTTTCTTCATTGTATTCAGTAGTGTTTACAATTTCATCATGGAGAGATCTACGCAAGAACAACGTTCACAAATTATTCAGTTTTATTATCAACATAATCGTTCTCCAATTGCAACTTTTCGTGCGCTTTTGCCGTTTTATGATCGTCCATTTCTGGTGCAAAGAAAATCCACAAATTATTCATGAAAAACCATTCCATTCAACTAAATTGACAGTTTGGTGTAGTTTTTGGTCTGGTGCAATCATCGGTCCGTACTTCTTTCGAAATAAACCAGACTCTCTTCAAGCTTTACAAGTCAATATTGGACGTGCCATTCATGACATACGACTTGATTTAGTGGGAAAAGTGCTCGAAAATTGGTTTCATCGAATTCGTTCCTACAGAAGAAGAAGTCGTGGAGGCCATTTGAATGACGTTTTATTTAGAACTTAATTGTATCGATTGTACTTCACATTAAATAAAAAAACTTTTGAATTTCCTTAACAATAAGTGTGTTTTATTTTTAAAGAAATCATATCACTCTTATTGGAAAACCTTGTATTTAATTATAGTTTAAGTTGTTAATGAAAAGGAACATTAAGTTCCTTGTAGACGAAGAAAGAACTCTCGCTGTTATTTTTACATCAAACTTTAATTTTAACCCAAAAAAAAATAAAATGAAAATTTACAGCAAATAACGGCAAGACCAACAACAAAAACAACAAGCATTAAATAAATTAAGGAAAATGTAGAAGCAATCTTAAAACTCCAACAAAAACAATAACCACTTTCATATAATTTGTTGTTTTAATAAAAATCACTGTGCAACAAATCGGAAGATTCTTTTTAAAAATTATTTCACACATGAACAAATAAAATTAAAAATAATTAAAACAAACACAAGAAGTTTACATTTAATAAAAACGAATTTAAAAACATCATAAGCCAGAGTGATAATAAGAATTTCGAATAAAATTCAAATTAGTTTAATGTACCAAAAAAGAAAATAAAAAAAGAAATGTTTGTTGAAAATCTTCAAATTAATTTTTAGATAATTTTGTTTCCCTCTTCTTTTCTGCCTGCTTGAAACAATTTAAAATTTACCATTATTTTTCTTAAGAAAATTTTAAGTAAATATAAATTGATTTTTTATTTATTTAATTTCCCATAGCAATTAAGAGCTTTAAAAGCTTGAAAAAACAAAAAAAAAATTGCAAAGAACTTTAAAACTGGCAACAAAATAAACAAGAAGAAGTAAATTAGTCTGCTCCAATCAAATAATGATGTCTGGCTGTCTGGTCTTAAAAAAAAAAACATACATACAGAAAAAAAGAAACAGGTGTCAAAATTAGGTAGCAAAGCTTTTAATAAATGTTACTTTTGTACTACCTGCTCTCTGAAATGTACTTCTAGATCTGCTACCTGTAATACGGCAACAACAACAACAGCAAGCAAAACAGCCAAAAAAACATGAACAACAATTAGGTGTACATAACATGATGCTTGACAAGAACTAAATTGTAAGTTAAAGTAGGCATAATATTATTACAAGTTGTATGTAGTTTGTACGAGTCTGCATGTTAAGTGACTTTATTTTACACCCTGCTTAAATAACAACAACAAAAAACTAAATAAAATAAAAAGAAAAAGAAACGAGCACAAAACCAAACACCAAAAATATTTATATACAACAAAAAAAAAAGAGATAAAAAACAAACAATATGAAAGAACAGACAGTTTTGACAGACAGTGTGCATAACCCAGCAAACCTTACAGACATAATCATTTGCAAAGAGATATGATAACCATCATTGGAAACTAATAATCATGTCCCTCTTATTATCCTTAATCGGTAACGTAACAGAGATGCTGAACTAAAGTATGGTTTTCAGATGAAAGAAAAATTTTAAAAAGAATTCACTGACATGACGACTAATATTTTATATAAACTTTCAACTTAAGACGAGAGCCTGCTTTAAGCCTACAAGCCAAGAAAAACATGATTGGGGTAACCATTATAAAATAGGGAATTACTATTATTCACTCAAATTATATTCTCACAATCTAAATAAGCTATAGTTCTTAATAACCATACAATGCTAATTTTTCAACCATTAAAGTATTTTATTATTTGAGAAAAAAGCATGATTCGGGCAACAATTTTATCAAATTAAACTCCTACAGTTCTATAAAGGTATATTTCTTAAAAATCATATAATGTTAATTTTTTAACCATATTTTTGTGAAACAAAAACTTTACTAAAATAATACATATATATAATTCATTTCATAAAATTATTATTTAATAAAAACATAATTAAGAGAATGTATGTGAAGTTAAAGTTTAATATATAAAACCCTAGACATGAACCACAGAATTTAACAGAGCTCTGTTCGCAGGTTAACAGTGCTGTGTAGACATATAAAAATCATAGGGAAGGAGTCAACGTGGGCGGAATAAAGTCATTGGATTTTGTGGACGAAGTGATTCTCAACAAGTCCTATTTGGTATATATATATATATATATATTTTTTTTTAATTAGGACCAGCACTCAGGGGATGACCCCTACGGATGCGTGCATTGTGCCGGAACTCAGTGAGAGGGATAGGGTAGAGAAGATAGATTTTGAAAATTTAGAAGGCTTAACTCTTTCACAACTCTGCTTTGCGCGTTATGTTAATTTTTATAACAGTGTTGAGGCGCCTCCGGTGTTAATTAGATGCATTATTTTGTTAAGCTGTATTAGCAGGCATTTTATTAATTGTTTTACTTGGCCGATGTTTCTGCTAACCGACGAAGGAGGGCGATGTTGTGTAAATTAGCTTGGAACAGCAGCAATCGCTGTCGGAACAGTTTTTTAGTGACCAGGCCCCAAGTCATTGTGTGCTTAGTAGTCAACGCGCTAACCACTTCAGCCAACACCACCCTCACCACCACACTATCTAACAGTTTGAGTTTTACCAAGATATACTCGATTTAAAAAAAATTTTGAAATGTGGATTCTCTAAGGGATGGCTACATTTTTTTAGGAAGGAACAAAATCATTGGCTTTTGTGGACGAATAAGTCCTCTACAAACCCCTATATTTGGTATATCTAACAGTTTGAGTTTGAGATTATTAACATTTTACATTATTTATACATGAAATCTCTGAGGGATTTTGGCCATTGTGGCAAAATGAAAAGTTGACGTGCCGTACACTCGGTGAATATTTCTCTGCACTCTAAAGGGTATACCTTCTAAATTTCTAAATTGATCCTCATTAATACTAATGAGTTTGATTTGATGAGTATCAAATAGTATTGATGTGTATTATGAGTAATAATTATACTCAATACTCATTAATTCACCAATCAATGAGTATTAATGAGTATAAGTCATGTTTGAATACTCATTAATACTCATCAATACTCATTACAACATCAATTCATATACGATTAAAACTCACCAATACTAATTGATACTCATCAATTCAAACACGATGAATTGATGATTATCAATTAGTATTGGTGAGTATTAATGAGTATTACTCGTGTTTGAATTGATGAATTAAGATTCTCAATTAGTATTGATGTGTATTATGAGTAATAATTATACTCAATACTCATTACTTCACCAATAATAATTGATACTCATCAATTCAAACTCATTAATACATCAATTAGTATTGATGAGTATTATGAGTATTAATGGATTAATTAATGAGTATTACTGAGTATTAATGAGTTTGAATTGATGAGTATCAATTAGTATTGATGTGTATTATGAGTAATAATTATACTCAATACTCATGAATTCACCAATACTAATTGATACTCATCAAATCAAACTCATTAATACATCAATTAGTAATGATGAGTATTATGAGTATTAATGGATTAATTAATGAGTATTACTGAGTATTAATGAGTTAGAATTGATGAGTATCAATTAGTATTGATGTGTATTATGAGTAATAATTTTACTCAATACTCATTAATTCACCAATACTAATTGATACTCATCAATTCAAATTCATTAATACATCAATTAGTATTTATGAGTATTATGAGTATTAATGGATTAATTAATGAGTATTACTGAGTATTAATGAGTTTGAATTGATGAGTATCAATTAGTAATGATGTGTATTATGAGTAATAATTATACTCAATACTCATTACTTCACCAATACTAATTGATACTCATCAAATCAAACTCATTAATACATCAATTAGTATTGATGAGTATTATGAGTATTAATGGATTAATTAATGAGTATTACTGAGTATTAATGAGTTTGAATTGATGAGTATCAATTAGTATTGACGTGTATTATGAGTAATAATTATACTCAATACTCATTAATTCACCAATACTAATTGATACTCATCAAATCAAACTCATTAATACATCAATTAGTATTGATGAGTATTATGAGTATTAATGGATTAATTAATGAGTATTACTGAGTATTAATGAGTTTGAATTGATGAGTATCAATTAGTATTGACGTGTATTATGAGTAATAATTATACTCAATACTCATTAATTCACCAATACTAATTGATACTCATCAATTCAAATTCATTAATACATCAATTAGTATTGATGAGTATTATGAGTATTAATGCATTAATTAATGAGTATTACTGAGTATTAATGAGTTTGAATTGATGAGTATCAATTAGTATTCATGTGTATTATGAGTATTAATTATACTCAATACTCATTAATTCAACAATACTAATTGATACTCATCAAATCAAACTCATTAATACACCAATTAGTATTGATGAGTATTATGAGTATTAATGCATTAGTTAATGAGTATTACTGAGTATTAATGAGTTTGATTTGATGAGTATCAATTAGTATTGATGTGTATTATGAGTATTAATTATACTCAATACTCATTACTTCACCAATACTAATTGATACTCATCAAATCAAACTCATTAATACATCAATTAGTATTGATGAGTATTATGAGTATTAATGGATTAATTAATGAGTATTACTGAGTATTAATGAGTTTGAATTGATGAGTATCAATTAGTATTGACGTGTATTATGAGTAATAATTATACTCAATACTCATTAATTCACCAATACTAATTGATACTCATCAATTCAAATTCATTAATACATCAATTAGTATTGATGAGTATTATTAGTATTAATGCATTAATTAATGAGTATTACTGAGTATTAATGAGTTTGAATTGATGAGTATCAATTAGTATTGATGTGTAGTATTATGAGTATTAATGGATTAATTAATGAGTATTACTGAGTATTAATGAGTTTGAATTGATGAGTATCAATTAGTATTGATGTGTATTATGAGTAATAATTATACTCAATACTCATTAATCCACCAATACTAATTGATACTCATCAATTCAAATTCATTAATACATCAATTAGTAATGATTAGTATTATGAGTATTAATGCATTAATTAATGAGTATTACTAAGTATTAATGAGTTTGAATTGATGAGTATCAATTATTATTGATGTGTATTATGAGTAATAATTATACTCAATACTCATTAATTCACCAATACTAATTGATACTCATCAAATCAAACTCATTAATACATCAATTAGTATTGATGAGTATTATGAGTATTAATGGATTAATTAATGAGTATTACTGAGTATTAATGAGTTTGAATTGATGAGTATCAATTAGTATTGATGTGTATTATGAGTAATAATTATACTCAATACTCATTAATCCACCAATACTAATTGATACTCATCAATTCAAATTCATTAATACATCAATTAGTAATGATTAGTATTATGAGTATTAATGCATTAATTAATGAGTATTACTAAGTATTAATGAGTTTGAATTGATGAGTATCAATTATTATTGATGTGTATTATGAGTAATAATTATACTCAATACTCATTAATCCACCAATACTAATTGATACTCATCAATTCAAATTCATTAATACATCAATTAGTATTGATGAGTATTATGAGTATTAATGCATTAATTAATGAGTATTACTGAGTATTAATGAGTTTGAATTGATGAGTATCAATTAGTATTGATGTGTAGTATTATGAGTATTAATGGATTAATTAATGAGTATTACTGAGTATTAATGAGTTTGAATTGATGAGTATCAATTAGTATTGATGTGTATTATGAGTAATAATTATACTCAATACTCATTAATCCACCAATACTAATTGATACTCATCAATTCAAATTCATTAATACATCAATTAGTAATGATTAGTATTATGAGTATTAATGCATTAATTAATGAGTATTACTAAGTATTAATGAGTTTGAATTGATGAGTATCAATTATTATTGATGTGTATTATGAGTAATAATTATACTCAATACTCATTAATTCACCAATACTAATTGATACTCATCAAATCAAACTCATTAATACATCAATTAGTATTGATGAGTATTATGAGTATTAATGGATTAATTAATGAGTATTACTGAGTATTAATGAGTTTGAATTGATGAGTATCAATTAGTATTGATGTGTATTATGAGTAATAATTATACTCAATACTCATTAATCCACCAATACTAATTGATACTCATCAAATCAAACTCATTAATACATCAATTAGTATTGATGAGTATTATGAGTATTAATGGATTAATTAATGAGTATTACTGAGTATTAATGAGTTTGAATTGATGAGTATCAATTAGTATTGACGTGTATTATGAGTAATAATTATACTCAATACTCATTAATTCACCAATACTAATTGATACTCATCAATTCAAATTCATTAATACATCAATTAGTATTGATGAGTATTATGAGTATTAATGCATTAATTAATGAGTATTACTGAGTATTAATGAGTTTGAATTGATGAGTATCAATTAGTATTGATGTGTATTATGAGTAATAATTATACTCAATACTCATTAATTCACTAATACTAATTGATACTCATCAAATCAAACTCATTAATACATCAATTAGTATTGGTGAATTAATGAGTATTGAGTATAATTATTACTCATAATACACATCAATACTAATTGATACTCATCAATTCAAATTCATTAATACATCAATTAGTATTGATTAGTATTATGAGTATTAATGCATTAATTAATGAGTATTACTGAGTATTAATGAGTTTGATTTGATGAGTATCAATTAGTATTGATGTGTATTATGAGTATTAATTATACTCAATACTCATTACTTCACCAATACTAATTGATACTCATCAATTCAAATTCAATAATACATCAATTAGTATTGATGAGTATTATGAGTATTAATGGATTAATTAATGAGTATTACTGAGTATTAATGAGTTTGAATTGATGAGTATCAATAAGTCAATTATGAGTAATAATTATACTCAATACTCATTAATTCACCAATACTAATTGATACTCATCAATTCAAATTCATTAATACATCAATTAGTATTGATTAGTATTATGAGTATTAATGCATTAATTAATGAGTATTACTGAGTATTAATGAGTTTGAATTGATGAGTATCAATTAGTATTGATGTGTATTTTGAGTATTAATTATACTCAATACTCATTAATTCACCAATACTAATTGATACTCATCAATTCAAACTCAATAAAACATCAATTAGTATTGATGAGTATTATGAGTATTACTGCATTAATTAATGAGTATTACTGAGTATTAATGAGTTTGAATTGATGAGTATCAATTAGTATTGATGTGTATTTTGAGTATTAATTATACTCAATACTCATTAATTCACCAATACTAATTGATACTCATCAATTCAAATTCATTAATACATCAATTAGTATTGATGAGTATTATGAGTATTAATGCATTAATTAATGAGTATTACTGAGTATTAATGAGTTTGAATTGATGAGTATCAATTAGTATTGATGTGTACTATGAGTATTAATTATACTCAATACTCATTACATCACCAATACTAATTGATACTCATCAAATCAAATTCATTAATACATCAATTAGTAATGATGAGTATTATGAGTATTAATGCATTAATTAATGAGTATTACTGAGTATTAATGAGTTTGAATTGATGAGTATCAATTAGTATTGATGTGTAGTATTATGAGTATTAATGGATTAATTAATGAGTATTACTGAGTATTAATGAGTTTGAATTGATGAGTATCAATTAGTCAATTATGAGTAATAATTATACTCAATACTCATTAATTCACCAATACTAATTGATACTCATCAATTCAAATTCATTAATACATCAATTAGTAATGATGATTATTATGAGTATTAATGCATTAATTAATGAGTATTACTGAGTATTAATGAGTTTGATTTGATGAGTATCAATTAGTATTGATGTGTATTATGAGTATTAATTATACTCAATACTCATTACTTCACCAATACTAATTGATACTCACCAATTCAAATTCATTAATACATCAATTAGTAATGATTAGTATTATGAGTATTAATGCATTAATTAATGAGTATTACTAAGTATTAATGAGTTTGAATTGATGCGTATCAATTATTATTGATGTGTATTATGAGTAATAATTATACTCAATACTCATTAATTCACCAATACTAATTGATACTCATCAAATCAAACTCATTAATACATCAATTAGTATTGATGAGTATTATGAGCATTAATGGATTAATTAATGAGTATTACTGAGTATTAATGAGTTTGAATTGATGAGTATCAATTAGTATTGATGTGTATTATGAGTAATAATTATACTCAATACTCATTAATTCACCAATACTAATTGATACTCATCAAATCAAACTCATTAATACATCAATTAGTATTGATGAGTATTATGAGTATTAATGGATTAATTAATGAGTATTACTGAGTATTAATGAGTTTGAATTGATGAGTATCAATTAGTATTGATGTGTATTATGAGTAATAATTATACTCAATACTCATTAATTCACCAATACTAATTGATACTCATCAAATCAAACTCATTAATACATCAATTAGTATTGGTGAATTAATGAGTATTGAGTATAATTATTACTCATAATACACATCAATACTAATTGATACTCATCAATTCAAATTCATTAATACATCAATTAGTATTGATTAGTATTATGAGTATTAATGCATTAATTAATGAGTATTACTGAGTATTAATGAGTTTGATTTGATGAGTATCAATTAGTATTGATGTGTATTATGAGTATTAATTATACTCAATACTCATTACTTCACCAATACTAATTGATACTCATCAATTCAAATTCAATAATACATCAATTAGTATTGATGAGTATTATGAGTATTACTGCATTAATTAATGAGTATTACTGAGTATTAATGAGTTTGAATTGATGAGTATCAATTAGTATTGATGTGTATTTTGAGTATTAATTATACTCAATACTCATTAATTCACCAATACTAATTGATACTCATCAATTCAAATTCATTAATACATCAATTAGTATTGATGAGTATTATGAGTATTAATGCATTAATTAATGAGTATTACTGAGTATTAATGAGTTTGAATTGATGAGTATCAATTAGTATTGATGTGTACTATGAGTATTAATTATACTCAATACTCATTACATCACCAATACTAATTGATACTCATCAAATCAAACTCATTTATACATCAATTAGTATTGATGGGTATTATGAGTATTAATGGATTAATTAATGAGTATTACTGAGTATTAATGAGTTTGAATTGATGAGTATCAATTAGTATTGATGTGTATTATGAGTAATAATTATACTCAATACTCATTACATCACCAATACTAATTGATACTAATCAAATCAAACTCATTAATACATCAATTAGTATTGATGAGTATTATGAGTATTACTGCATTAATTAATGAGTATTACTGAGTATTAATGAGTTTGAATTGATGAGTATCAATTAGTATTGATGTGTATTTTGAGTATTAATTATACTCAATACTCATTAATTCACCAATACTAATTGATACTCATCAATTCAAATTCATTAATACATCAATTAGTATTGATGAGTATTATGAGTATTAATGCATTAATTAATGAGTATTACTGAGTATTAATGAGTTTGAATTGATGAGTATCAATTAGTATTGATGTGTACTATGAGTATTAATTATACTCAATACTCATTACATCACCAATACTAATTGATACTCATCAAATCAAACTCATTTATACATCAATTAGTATTGATGAGTATTATGAGTATTAATGGATTAATTAATGAGTATTACTGAGTATTAATGAGTTTGAATTGATGAGTATCAATTAGTATTGATGTGTACTATGAGTATTAATTATACTCAATACTCATTACATCACCAATACTAATTGATACTAATCAAATCAAACTCATTAATACATCAATTAGTATTGATGAGTATTATGAGTATTAATGCATTAATTAATGAATATTACTAAGTATTAATGAGTTTGATTTGATGAGTATCAATTAGTATTGATGTGTATTATGAGTATTAATTATACTTAATACTCATTAATTCGCCAATACTAATTGATACTCATCAATTCAAATTCATTAATACATCAATTAGTATTGATGAGTATTATGAGTATTAATGCATTAATTAATGAGTATTACTGAGTATTAATGAGTTTGAATTGATGAGTATCAATTAGTATTGATGTGTATTATGAGTATTAATTATACTCAATACTCATTAATTCGCCACTACTAATTGATACTCATCAATTCAAATTCATTAATACATCAATTAGTATTGATGAGTATTATGAGTATTAATGCATTAATTAATGAGTATTACTGAGTATTAATGAGTTTGAATTGATGAGTATCAATTAGTATTGATGTGTATTATGAGTATTAATTATACTCAATACTCATTAATTCGCCACTACTAATTGATACTCATCAATTCAAATTCATTAATACATCAATTAGTATTGATGAGTATTATGAGTATTAATGCATTAATTAATGAGTATTACTGAGTATTAATGAGTTTGAATTGATGAGTATCAATTAGCATTGACGTGTATTTTGAGTATTAATTATACTTAATAGTCATTAATTCGCCAATACTAATTGATACTCATCAATTCAAATTCATTAATACATCAATTAGTATTGATGAGTATTATGAGTATTAATGCATTAATTAATGAGTATTACTGAGTATTAATGAGTTTGAATTGATGAGTATCAATTAGTATTGATGTGTATTTTGAGTATTAATTATACTCAATACTCATTAATTCACCAATACTATCATACTCATCAATTCAAACTCAATAAAACATCAATTAGTATTGTTGAGTATTATGAGTATTACTGCATTAATTAATGAGTATTACTGAGTATTAATGAGTTTGAATTGATGAGTATCAATTAGTATTGATGTGTATTTTGAGTATTAATTATACTCAATACTCATTAATTCACCAATACTAATTGATACTCATCAATTCAAATTCATTAATACATCAATTAGTATTGATGAGTATTATGAGTATTAATGCATTAATTAATGAGTATTACTGAGTATTAATGAGTTTGAATTGATGAGTATCAATTAGTATTGATGTGTATTTTGAGTATTAATTATACTTAATACTCATTAATTCGCCAATACTAATTGATACTCATCAATTCAAATTCATTAATACATCAATTAGTATTGATGAGTATTATGAGTATTAATGCATTAATTAATGAGTATAACTGAGTATTAATGAGTATTACTGAGTATCAATGAGTTTGAATTGATGAGTATCAATTAGTATTGATGTGTATTTTGAGTATTAATTATACTCAATACTCATTAATTCACCAATACTAATTGATACTCATCAATTCAAACTCAATAAAACATCAATTAGTATTGATGAGTATTATGAGTATTACTGCATTAATTAATGAGTATTACTGAGTATTAATGAGTTTGAATTGATGAGTATCAATTAGTATTGATGTGTATTTTGAGTATTAATTATACTCAATACTCATTACTAATTGATACTCATCAATTCAAACTCAATAATACATCAATTAGTATTGATGAGTATTATGAGTATTAATGCATTAATTAATGAGTATTACTAAGTATCAATGAGTTTGAATTGATGAGTATCAATTAGTATTGATGTGTATTATGAGTATTAATTATACTCAATACTCATTAATTCACCAATACTAATTGATACTCATGAATTCAAACTCAATAAAACATCAATTAGTATTGATGAGTATTATGAGTATTACTGCATTAATTAATGAGTATTACTGAGTATTAATGAGTTTGAATTGATGAGTATCAATTAGTATTGATGTGTATTTTGAGTATTAATTATACTCAATACTCATTACTAATTGATACTCATCAATTCAAACTCATTAATACATCAATTAGTATTGATGTATTAAAAATAATGAGTTTGATTTGATGAGTATCAATTAGTATTCATGTGTATTATGAGTATTAATTATACTCAATACTCATTAATTCAACAATACTAATTGATACTCATCAAATCAAACTCATTAATACACCAATTAGTATTGATGAGTATTATGAGTATTAATGCATTAATTAATGAGTATTACTGAGTATTAATGAGTTTGAATTGATGAGTATCAATTAGTATTCATGTGTATTATGAGTATTAATTATACTCAATACTCATTAATTCAACAATACTAATTGATACTCATCAAATCAAACTCATTAATACACCAATTAGTATTGATGAGTATTATGAGTATTAATGCATTAATTAATGAGTATTACTGAGTATTAATGAGTTTGAATTGATGAGTATCAATTAGTATTCATGTGTATTATGAGTATTAATTATACTTAATACTCATTAATTCACCAATACTAATTGATACTCATCAATTCAAACTCATTAATACATCAATTAGTATTGATGAGTATTATGAGTATTACTGCATTAATTAATGAGTATTACTAAGTATCAATGAGTTTGAATTGATGAGTATCAATTCTTATTGAACACGATTAATACTCATCAATACTCTTATTAATAATAATGAGTTTGATTTGATGAGTATCAATTAGTATTGATGTGTATTATGAGTATTAATTATACTCAATACTCATTAATTCACCAATACTAATTGATACTCATCAAATCAAACTCATTAATACATCAATTAGTATTAATGACTATTATGAGTATTAATGCATTAATTAATGAGTATTACTGAGTATTAATGAGTTTGAATTGATGAGTATCAATTAGTATTCATGTGTATTATGAGTATTAATTATACTCAATACTCATTAATTCAACAATACTAATTGATACTCATCAATTCAAACTCAATAAAACACCAATTAGTATTGATGAGTTTTATGAGTATTAATGCATTAATTAATGAGTATTACTGAGTATTAATGAGTTTGAATTGATGAGTATCAATTAGTATTCATGTGTATTATGAGTATTAATTATACTCAATACTCATTAATTCAACAATACTAATTGATACTCATCAAATCAAACTCATTAATACACCAATTAGTATTGATGAGTATTATGAGTATTAATGCATTAATTAATGAGTATTACTGAGTATTAATGAGTTTGAATTGATGAGTATCAATTAGTATTCATGTGTATTATGAGTATTAATTATACTCAATACTCATTAATTCACCAATACTAATTGATACTCATCAATTCAAACTCAATAAAACACCAATTAGTATTGATGAGTATTATGAGTATTAATGCATTAATTAATGAGTATTACTGAGTATTAATGAGTTTGAATTGATGAGTATCAATTAGTATTCATGTGTATTATGAGTATTAATTATACTCAATACTCATTAATTCAACAATACTAATTGATACTCATCAAATCAAACTCATTAATACACCAATTAGTATTGATGAGTATTATGAGTATTAATGCATTAATTAATGAATATTACTGAGTATTAATGAGTTTGAATTGATGAGTATCAATTAGTATTCATGTGTATTATGAGTATTAATTATACTCAATACTCATTAATTCACCAATACTAATTGATACTCATCAAATCAAACTCATTAATACATCAATTAGTATTAATGACTATTATGAGTATTAATGCATTAATTAATGAGTATTACTGAGTATTAATGAGTTTGAATTGATGAGTATCAATTAGTATTCATGTGTATTATGAGTATTAATTATACTCAATACTCATTAATTCAACAATACTAATTGATACTCATCAATTCAAACTCAATAAAACACCAATTAGTATTGATGAGTATTATGAGTATTAATGCATTAATTAATGAATATTACTAAGTATTAATGAGTTTGATTTGATGAGTATCAATTAGTATTGATGTGTATTATGAGTATTAATTATACTTAATACTCATTAATTCGCCAATACTAATTGATACTCATCAATTCAAATTCAATAAAACACCAATTAGTATTGATGAGTATTATGAGTATTAATGCATTAATTAATGAATATTACTAAGTATTAATGAGTTTGATTTGATGAGTATCAATTAGTATTGATGTGTATTATGAGTATTAATTATACTTAATACTCATTAATTCGCCAATACTAATTGATACTCATCAATTCAAATTCAGTAATACATCAATTAGTATTGATGAGTATTATGAGTATTAATGCATTAATTAATGAGTATTACTGAGTATTAATGAGTTTGAATTGATGAGTATCAATTAGTATTGATGTGTATTATGAGTATTAATTATACTCAATACTCATTAATTCGCCACTACTAATTGATACTCATCAATTCAAATTCATTAATACATCAATTAGTATTGATGAGTATTATGAGTATTAATGCATTAATTAATGAGTATTACTGAGTATTAATGAGTTTGAATTGATGATTATCAATTAGCATTGACGTGTATTTTGAGTATTAATTATACTTAATAGTCATTAATTCGCCAATACTAATTGATACTCATCAATTCAAATTCATTAATACATCAATTAGTATTGATGAGTATTATGAGTATTAATGCATTAATTAATGAGTATTACTGAGTATTAATGAGTTTGAATTGATGAGTATCAATTAGTATTGATGTGTATTTTGAGTATTAATTATACTCAATACTCATTAATTCACCAATACTATCATACTCATCAATTCAAACTCAATAAAACATCAATTAGTATTGTTGAGTATTATGAGTATTACTGCATTAATTAATGAGTATTACTGATTATTAATGAGTTTGAATTGATGAGTATCAATTAGTATTGATGTGTATTTTGAGTATTAATTATACTCAATACTCATTAATTCACCAATACTAATTGATACTCATCAATTCAAATTCATTAATACATCAACTAGTATTGATGAGTATTATGAGTATTAATGCATTAATTAATGAGTATTACTGAGTATTAATGAGTTTGAATTGATGAGTATCAATTAGTATTGATGTGTATTTTGAGTATTAATTATACTTAATACTCATTAATTCGCCAATACTAATTGATACTCATCAATTCAAATTCATTAATACATCAATTAGTATTGATGAGTATTATGAGTATTAATCCATTAATTAATGAGTATAACTGAGTATTAATGAGTATTACTGAGTATCAATGAGTTTGAATTGATGAGTATCAATTAGTATTGATGTGTATTTTGAGTATTAATTATACTCAATACTCATTAATTCACCAATACTAATTGATACTCATCAATTCAAACTCAATAAAACATCAATTAGTATTGATGAGTATTATGAGTATTACTGCATTAATTAATGAGTATTACTGAGTATTAATGAGTTTGAATTGATGAGTATCAATTAGTATTGATGTGTATTTTGAGTATTAATTATACTCAATACTCATTACTAATTGATACTCATCAATTCAAACTCAATAATACATCAATTAGTATTGATGAGTATTATGAGTATTAATGCATTAATTAATGAGTATTACTAAGTATCAATGAGTTTGAATTGATGAGTATCAATTAGTATTGATGTGTATTATGAGTATTTATTATACTCAATACTCATTAATTCACCAATACTAATTGATACTCATCAATTCAAACTCAATAAAACATCAATTAGTATTGATGAGTATTATGAGTATTACTGCATTAATTAATGAGTATTACTGAGTATTAATGAGTTTGAATTGATGAGTATCAATTAGTATTGATGTGTATTTTGAGTATTAATTATACTCAATACTCATTACTAATTGATACTCATCAATTCAAACTCATTAATACATCAATTAGTATTGATGTATACTCATAATACACATGAATACTAATTGATACTCATCAATTCAAACTCATTGATACTTAGTAATACTCATTAATTAATGCAGTAATACTCATAATACTCATCAATACTAATTGATGTATTAATGAGTTTGAATTGATGAGTATCAATTAGTATTGGTGAATTAATGAGTATTAAGTATAATTAATACTCATAATACACATGAATACTAATTGATACTCATCAATTCAAACTCATTAATACTCAGTAATACTCATTAATTAATGCATTAATACTCATAATACTCATCAATACTAATTGGTGTATTAATGAGTTTGATTTGATGAGTATCAATTAGTATTGTTGAATTAATGAGTATTGAGTATAATTAATACTCATAATACACATGAATACTAATTGATACTCATCAATTCAAACTCATTAATACTCAGTAATACTCATTAATTAATGCATTAATACTCATAATACTCATCAATACTAATTGGTGTATTAATGAGTTTGATTTGATGAGTATCAATTAGTATTGTTGAATTAATGAGTATTGAGTATAATTAATACTCATAATACACATGAATACTAATTGATACTCATCAATTCAAACTAATTAATACTCAGTAATAATCATTAATTAATGCATTAATACTCATAATAGTCATTAATACTAATTGATGTATTAATGAGTTTGATTTGATGAGTATCAATTAGTATTGGTGAATTAATGAGTATTGAGTATAATTAATACTCATAATACACATCAATACTAATTGATACTCATCAAATCAAACTCATTATTTTTAATACATCAATACTAATTGATGTATTAATGAGTTTGAATTGATGAGTATCAATTAGTAATGAGTATTGAGTATAATTAATACTCAAAATACAATTCAGTATTAATGCATTAATTAATGAGTATTACTGAGTATTAATGAGTTTGAATTGATGAGTATCAATTAGTATTCATGTGTATTATGAGTATTAATTATACTCAATACTCATTAATTCAACAATACTAATTGATACTCATCAATTCAAACTCATTAATACATCAATTAGTATTGATGTATTAAAAATAATGAGTTTGATTTGATGAGTATCAATTAGTATTGATGTGTATTATGAGTATTAATTATACTCAATACTCATTAATTCACCAATACTAATTGATACTCATCAATTCAAACTCATTAATACATCAATTAGTATTGATGTATTAAAAATAATGAGTTTGATTTGATGAGTATCAATTAGTATTGATGTGTATTATGAGTATTAATTATACTCAATACTCATTAATTCACCAATACTAATTGATACTCATCAAATCAAACTCATTAATACATCAATTAGTATTAATGACTATTATGAGTATTAATGCATTAATTAATGAGTATTACTGAGTATTAATGAGTTTGAATTGATGAGTATCAATTAGTATTCATGTGTATTATGAGTATTAATTATACTCAATACTCATTAATTCAACAATACTAATTGATACTCATCAAATCAAACTCATTAATACACCAATTAGTATTGATGAGTATTATGAGTATTAATGCATTAGTTAATGAGTATTACTGAGTATTAGTGAGTTTGAATTGATGAGTATCAATTAGTATTCATGTGTATTATGAGTATTAATTATACTCAATACTCATTAATTCAACAATACTAATTGATCCTCATCAAATCAAACTCATTAATACACCAATTAGTATTGATGAGTATTATGAGTATTAATGCATTAATTAATGAGTATTACTGAGTATTAATGAGTTTGATTTGATGAGTATCAATTAGTATTGATGTGTATTATGAGTATTAATTATACTCAATACTCATTAATTCACCAATACTAATTGATACTCATCAATTCAAACTCATTAATACATCAATTAGTATTGATGTATTAAAAATAATGAGTTTGATTTGATGAGTATCAATTAGTATTGATGTGTATTATGAGTATTAATTATACTCAATACTCATTAATTCACCAATACTAATTGATACTCATCAAATCAAACTCATTAATACATCAATTAGTATTAATGACTATTATGAGTATTAATGCTTTAATTAATGAGTATTACTGAGTATTAATGAGTTTGAATTGATGAGTATCAATTAGTATTCATGTGTATTATGAGTATTAATTATACTCAATACTCATTAATTCAACAATACTAATTGATACTCATCAAATCAAACTCATTAATACACCAATTAGTATTGATGAGTATTATGAGTATTAATGCATTAATTAATGAGTATTACTGAGTATTAATGAGTTTGAATTGATGAGTATCAATTAGTATTCATGTGTATTATGAGTATTAATTATACTCAATACTCATTAATTCAACAATACTAATTGATACTCATCAAATCAAACTCATTAATACACCAATTAGTATTGATGAGTATTATGAGTATTAATGGATTAATTAATGAGTATTACTGAGTATTAATGAGTTTGAATTGATGAGTATCAATTAGTATTGATGTGTATTATGAGTATTAATTATACTCAATACTCATTAATTCACCAATACTAATTGATACTCATCAATTCAAACTCATTAATACATCAATTAGTATTGATGTATTAAAAATAATGAGTTTGATTTGATGAGTATCAATTAGTATTGATGTGTATTATGAGGATTAATTATACTCAATACTCATTAATTCACCAATACTAATTGATACTCATCAAATCAAACTCATTAATACATCAATTAGTATTAATGACTATTATGAGTATTAATGCATTAATTAATGAGTATTACTGAGTATTAATGAGTTTGAATTGATGAGTATCAATTAGTATTCATGTGTATTATGAGTATTAATTATACTCAATACTCATTAATTCAACAATACTAATTGATACTCATCAAATCAAACTCATTAATACACCAATTAGTATTGATGAGTATTATGAGTATTAATGCATTAATTAATGAGTATTACTGAGTATTAATGAGTTTGAATTGATGAGTATCAATTAGTATTCATGTGTATTATCAGTATTAATTATACTCAATACTCATTAATTCAACAATACTAATTGATACTCATCAAATCAAACTCATTAATACACCAATTAGTATTGATGAGTATTATGAGTATTAATGCATTAATTAATGAGTATTACTGAGTATTAATGAGTTTGAATTGATGAGTATCAATTAGTATTCATGTGTATTATGAGTATTAATTATACTCAATACTCATTAATTCAACAATACTAATTGATACTCATCAATTCAAAATCAATAAAACACCAATTAGTATTGATGAGTATTATGAGTATTAATGCATTAATTAATGAGTATTACTGAGTATTAATGAGTTTGAATTGATGAGTATCAATTAGTATTCATGTGTATTATGAGTATTAATTATACTCAATACTCATTAATTCAACAATACTAATTGATACTCATCAATTCAAACTCAATAAAACATCAATTAGTATTGATGAGTATTATGAGTATTACTGCATTAATTAATGAGTACTACTGAGTATTAATGAGTTTGAATTGATGAGTATCAATTAGTATTGATGTGTATTTTGAGTATTAATTATACTCAATACTCATTAATTCACCAATACTAATTGATACTCATCAATTCAAACTCAATAATACATCAATTAGTATTGATGAGTATTATGAGTATTAATGCATTAATTAATGAGTATTACTAAGTATCAATGAGTTTGAATTGATGAGTATCAATTAGTATTGATGTGTATTATGAGTATTAATTATACTCAATACTCATTAATTCACCAATACTAATTGATACTCATCAAATCAAACTCATTAATACATCAATTAGTATTGATGAGTATTATGAGTATTACTGCATTAATTAATGAGTATTACTGAGTATTAATGAGTTTGAATTGATGAGTATCAATTAGTATTGATGTGTATTTTGAGTATTAATTATACTCAATACTCATTAATTCACCAATACTAATTGATACTCATCAATTCAAACTCAATAAAACATCAATTAGTATTGATGAGTATTATGAGTATTACTGCATTAATTAATGAGTATTACTAAGTATCAATGAGTTTGAATTGATGAGTATCAATTAGTATTCATGTGTATTATGAGTATTAATTATACTCAATACTCATTAATTCACCAATACTAATTGATACTCATCAATTCAAACTCATTAATACATCAATTAGTATTGATGTATTAAAAATAATGAGTTTGATTTGATGAGTATCAATTAGTATTGATTTGTATTATGAGTATTAATTATACTCAATACTCATTAATTCGCCACTACTAATTGATACTCATCAAATCAAACTCATTAATACACCAATTAGTATTGATGAGTATTATGAGTATTAATGCGCTAATTAATGAGTATTACTGAGTATTAATGAGTTTGAATTGATGAGTATCAATTAGTATTCATGTGTATTATGAGTATTAATTATACTCAATACTCATTAATTCAACAATACTAATTGATACTCATCAAATCAAACACATTAATACACCAATTAGTATTGATGAGTATTATGAGTATTAATGCATTAATTAATGAGTATTACTGAGTATTAATGAGTTTGAATTGATGAGTATCAATTAGTATTCATGTGTATTATGAGTATTAATTATACTCAATACTCATTAATTCAACAATACTAATTGATACTCATCAAATCAAACTCATTAATACACCAATTAGTATTGATGAGTATTATGAGTATTAATGCATTAATTAATGAGTATTACTGAGTATTAATGAGTTTGAATTGATGAGTATCAATTAGTATTCATGTGTATTATGAGTATTAATTATACTCAATACTCATTAATTCAACAATACTAATTGATACTCATCAAATCAAACTCATTAATACACCAATGAGTATTGATGAGTATTATGAGTATTAATGCATTAATTAATGAGTATTACTGAGTATTAATGAGTTTGAATTGATGAGTATCAATTAGTATTCATGTGTATTATGAGTATTAATTATACTCAATACTCATTAATTCACCAATACTAATTGATACTCATCAAATCAAACTCATTAATACACCAATTAGTATTGATGAGTATTATGAGTATTAATGCATTAATTAATGAGTATTACTGAGTATTAATGAGTTTGAATTGATGAGTATCAATTAGTATTCATGTGTATTATGAGTATTAATTATACTCAATACTCATTAATTCAACAATACTAATTGATACTCATCAAATCAAACTCATTAATACACCAATTAGTATTGATGAGTATTATGAGTATTAATGCATTAATTAATGAGTATTACTGAGTATTAATGAGTTTGAATTGATGAGTATCAATTAGTATTGATGTGTATTATGAGTATTAATTATACTCAATACTCATTAATTCACCAATACTAATTGATACTCATCAATTCAAACTCATTAATACATCAATTAGTATTGATGAGTATTATGATTATTAATGCATTAATTAATGAGTATTACTGAGTAGTAATGAGTTTGAATTGATGAGTATCGATTAGTATTGGTGAATTAATGAGTATTGAGTATAATTAATACTATACTCAATTAATACTCATAATACTCATCAATACAATTGGGGGTCGGATTTAAAGCATATTTAGCTATACAACCCCATTTAAATTTATCTGAGACATTTTGTTTGAGCCGTTTATAAAATGAATTTTACAAAACACAGTGCCGTACACTCAGTAAATATATATCTGCACTCCAAAGGGTATACCCTCTAAATTTCTAAATAAATTTTAATGAGAGTTTGGGGTCGGATTTGGAGCTCATTAAGCTATACAACCCCATTCAAATTTATCTGGGACATTTTGTTTAAGCCGTTTTATAAAATGATTTTTACAAAACACAGTGCCGTACACACAGTGAATATTTTTCTGCACTCTAAAGGGTATACCTTCTAAATTTCCAAACAGATTTTAATGAGAAATGGAAAAGTAAATCTCTCCTTTACAAAATTTTACATTTATTTGAGCATGTACTTTACTTTTCATTTTTTGCCTTATAAATACTATTAATGGCAACCAGCGTTTCTCTAATTTTATAGGTGTAGAAAAGTAAACACATTCATAATGGAAAAATTATTTGTTGTGTGTGTGTGTGTTTGAAAAGTTTTTAAAGACTATTTTTATGCTTTGTAATTCACAAATATATTTGTTAGTTTGCGTATAAATAAATGAGCTTTAAAATTTTTTAAACATAAAGGGTAAAACATCTATTGATGAGTTGGCATGGCTACCAACGAAATATATATTTAGATATTGAGTACATGCTCAAATAAATGTAAAATTTCATATATTATTTAAGTAATATGATTATTGTATTCTTTATTAAAATTATTATTTATGCCGCATGGCTGACGGCTAGCAATTCTATCCCATTAGTCTGGTGGTTGTTGGCTCGATTCTGGGCAATGGCCCTGGGTATATCCTATACACAACCTATCACTTTGCGGTTTGTGTTTGTTTTTATAGAGAAAAAAAAACATATGTAATTGAAGCAACCATAATCAAAAATACATATTTTTGGTGCTGTACAATCATACTATTATTGGAAATTAATAAAGCTTTGGCCGTAGTCGAAAGTAATTTTAAAACGGCTTATTGAATGCAATTCTCTAAATTAAAAAGGATTTTAATGCAAATGTCCTTTTCTGAGGAATTTTGCTGAATATAACCAAATAAAGGGTTTGCATGCAACATGCAACACACAACATTTGCGATTACTGAATGGATTTTGTGAAAAATTTTATGGGTCACTAAAATTGTACTTTGGGATTTTGTCTAATCTCACCAAATGGACAAAAATATGACAAAAATAATATGTTCAACTTTCAATTAATTTAATGCCAAAAAAATATTTTCTGGTTTATTAAATTATGTTTGACACAAACATGCCAGTGTTAACACGCTTTTGCTACACAAAAATCTAAAACTGTTAGAAAAATATTTATCAAAATACATACACACACACATACAATTCATTGCTGCCCCTAAATAAGAAAAAAATAAAAACGAAACCATTTAATTCATCAATTGCTAAAGAGAGTCTGAAAAGTTTATCATGTATTCACAGAAATATAAAAATTTTAATTGAAATTTCTTTTTACAACTCATTTATTGCAAACAACTCATTTTAATTTTTTTTATTTTTTTATAAAATGCATCACAGATCTAAAAAAAATTTTGGTATTTATCTCAAGGCATAAACACACTTGTTAATGTTGACATCGTATTTGAACTGTGTGGGGCATTCTCCATGAATGGGACGACTTTGTAGGCACGAGTTAGTTTTCTGATCCAAAACAGATTGAGCAGGACATTTTTGCGCCGAAACGACAGCTAACAAAGCGAATATGATGGTAAAAAACCAAGTAAATTGCATGATAATTAATTGATTGACTGCACAGAAATAAAAAGAAAGAAATTATTTTTTTAAAATTTAATGTTGCAAAAACAAAACAATTCCTTAAGGAAACACTCACGTTTTTACGGTTTGAAATTAAAAGATCAACTAAAATGTTGAAATTAATTTGCGAAATACTTATATGAGAACAAAACAAGATTAAATGGAATTTTGCAAAATCTATATTTTTTTTATTTTATCAATTTTGAAATAATTTTCAATTCTAACGAAAACAAAAGTTATCAATTGAGTTTTCAAGTTTTGATGACCTTTGTGTTTTTGTCAGGCAGTAAAACAAAATGACAGCACACAACCACATGCACACTCTCTATACGTATGTATGTATGTATGTATTGATGAAGTTTTTTTTATTTTATTTTTACGGGTTATAAAAAAATTCATGATTTGAAATAATTATTATTTTTTATGTGTATTAAATAAAGCAACTGAATGATCTACAATATCAATATGTACAACTACAACAATAATGTATACATACTTAGGCAGTCTACATCTAGTGCATATATATTTAAGGGAACGGGTAATGCAAGGCTGAAGCGTACTCCGAAAGCAATGCCTGCCTCTGTTTAGATTTGCTGCCAAAATAATTAGCTTAGTTTTCTTTTTTTTTCAGTATTATCAATGACCGCAAAAATCCCGCCCTAATAATAATATTATATATAAGTTAACGATTCACAGTGAGGCATTTTCGAAAAAAATATATGGAAATAAACCTGCAGTTAGTAAAATTTGTATTTATGATTATTTTAGGCTAAAAATTCTCAATTAGTGCAAAGAATATAAAAATTAAAAACATTCTATACGAAATCCGATAATTTCCAAAGATATAAAAAAAAGGCCCATTATTGGGATTTTTAATATAAATGCAGGTAATTTTCCTATTTTTCGCCAATCGCAATAGTTTTCTTTTGAAAACAATGTAGCTGTTGCAGGAAAATACAATGAAATTTAGTAAGATTTGAAAGTAAAACAACCAACAAATTCCCAAAGAAATTTAAAAAATCCCAATAATGGGATCTTTTTAATATTGTTCGAAATTTTTTTTTTTTTATACATTGGGGACAACAGCAACGATTTTTGAAGATATATTTAAATCTATATATATAAAACCGAATGTGTGTTTGTTTATTTGTTTGTTTGTTTGTGTATTTGTTTGTTTGTTCCTTATAGGAGGCCAAACCCTAGGACCAATCTTCCTGAAATTTTCAGTGTTTAACTGGAACTCTGGGATGAATTATAGGCTATATGAAGTTTTGATTAGACAAAGGGGCGTGGCACCGCCCATATAACCCAAAAATTTAAATCGCCATATTTTGGCCATTTTTCGACCTACGTCGATGATATTTGGTACATATGGTATTGGCATAATTTGGAATACGTACCAGGAGAAAAGTGGGTGGAACCACGCCCCTTTTTAGGAAAACCAAACCCTTGGACCGATCTTCCTGAAATTTTCACAACATGTTACTGTGACTCTGGAAGGAATAATAGGCTATATGAAGTTTTGATTGGACAAAGAGGCTTGGCACCACCCATAAAACCCAAAATATTAAATCGCCATATTTTGGGCATTTTTTTACCTACGTCGATGATATTTGGTACATATGGTATTGGCATAATTTAGAATACGTACCAGGAGAAAAGTGGGTGGCGCCTTTTAAGGAAAATCAAAAATCGCAATATAGTCTTAACTACTGGACCGATCGTCATTAAATTTTCACAATTGGATATATAAATACTTTTAATATTATTTTATAACGAGGGAGGTAGCGAAGCACACCGGGATAAGCTAGTTTTGTATAAAATAAAGCACTAATAATCAAATAAAAAATCGTGCAGTTAATGCGGAGAATTTAAAATGAGCCAAATTATTGGATTGTGGAGAAAACTGCCATTCCCAAAGAACTTTTCAAAAATACCCTAAGAGGGGATTCTTTTTTTTTTTTTTTTGCTATTTTTGCCAAAATACTATACGTCTAGATGACATCATTGTTTTTTTGATTGCAGCTTTGCAATTTGAAAGTACAGTCCTTAAAATTTATATCCTTTCAGTAAAATTACGACTATTTTGTTTTAAAAAAAAAATAGGAAAAAATCATTTTTTTTTTCAAAAATTCAAATTTAGCTGCGTATATGTAAATTATAAATAATTAGTTGAGTTTTTTGAAAACAATTTTCATTTTGAAATATGAAAAACTTTGTTTTTAAAATAAAAATGCAAGTGGTGCAAGATTTAAATTTCCCATTAACAACGCAGTGAACCAAGTTAAGTAAAAAAGTTATATCTAGAATTTTTTCAATTGAATCCAATTAATGTGTGGTATGCATTTTTAGCTCAAAACAAAATCTCTAATTATTTTGTTAGTTCAAAAATTTTATGTTGGCATACTTTTTAACTTTCTATTAACCTGTGACGGCCTTCTTAGGGGTTCTTCGGTGCTCCGCTCCGCTAAATAGATAAGATTCATATTCAAATATAACCTCAATAGCACATTCTTCAACGTAGCATTGAAATTCGCCTGGCCGTTTCGCAACTGCAGATTTATTTGCATTTTCCCCCTTAAAAATTCCCCATTGTGTGATTTGTGAAAACCCGTTTTAATTTTAATTTATTGCGCGGTTTTTTTATCGATTACTTAGTAAAATGTTAAAGTTTTGTTAAAAGTGACCTTGAAATTGATTATTTCAAAGATTATCGGAGAATCTTTTTATCAAACAATATTTTTTTTTTTTTTTTTTTTACTTTAAAAACAGAGAAATAATATTTTTCCTTACCCAATAATAATAATTTAATCACAGCAAACAAGTAAACAAATTCATAATAAGTGATTAGTTCATGTGAAAATTTACAATGAACTAAAAATTAAAAAAAAAAAACACACACACACACACTTCTTTCTAGAAACTACAACAGAATTTTTAATCTTTAAAGTCTAAATTTATAAAGTTTGAGCGAAAATAAACACAAAACAAAACCATTTCTATCAGCAAATTTAATAAATTGTAATAGAAATTGTTGGCTTCAAAATAAAAAGAAAATAAAACACTGAAAAACAAATTGGTTCAGGTTTTATTAGAAAACATTTGAACAAAAATATATTATATGTAATTGAAATCACAAACTAAAATTAAAATGAAAAATAAGTTGTAGTATGTATGTATGTATTTAATAATAAGTTTACTACTATGCTTTTACAATAAATACAACTAATTCAACGTTCAAAAAAAAAAACCCAGCACAAAATGCACGTCTGTCTGATAAGCCTTTACAACATTAACTTTTTTCATGAATATCTCATAAATAAATATGTATATAAATAAATAAATAAAAAAAAGAACAAAGTCACCAAAAAAAAACTATGAAACTACTTGATATCTAGAAAATACATATAAGTGTGTATGAGCTACGAACGAGTGCCATGTTGCATCACCAATGAAAAATAGAGTTACAAACCGAAAAAAAACAAAACACACACACTCACAAAGTTACAAAGTACAAGAAGAAGGAAAAAACCTCACACATACACGTACATACACATGCACACATACACAACTAAAATTTCAGTTGTGCATATTAAATTAGTTAATAAATGGTAAGAGCGTAAGAAAAGTCACCTTACAAAGCAATAAATTGCATACAATTAGCAACAACAAGAAAGAAACACTACAAGCAAGCAACAGCAGAGCAACTAAAAGTCTGGTGAGAAAAACAAAAAAACAACAAAAGTATTAAGTACAACATAGAAAAGCAACATCAGTTGCAGCAAAATTACCGGCTGCAAGCAGTGTAAAACTAAAAGTAGATATGAATAATTGCTTGATGTTTTACTCTGTTACATGCTTGTTATTGTTGTTGCTGTTTTTTTTTTCATATGGCATACCCTACACCAAACAGAGTTTGGGATTTGTGCTAAAGTTTGAAACAGTCTCACCAATAATGTTATGTATGATAGTAAGAAAGGCATTCACAGTGTGCAACTTAGTTGCAAGCAATTTTTATTTTAAGTCAGAGTGTTGAAATAAAATTTTTATACATTTTATATTTCTTTGCTCTCTTTCTCACTTTAAAAAACACTGAATTGCTTGCAACAAAGAGTTGCGTCGTGTAAATCAGACATCAGCAACAAGTGGTAAATTTTCGGGCATACTTGCTTATGCACAATGATTTTTATGATCTAATCGTTTTTGTTGAAAAGAAAAAAAATCAATTGTTTACGAAACCGTTCGTTTCAAACATTCAGTTTTATTCACTGGTCGTCTTGTGCTAACATGAATGTTTTGACTGTGTCGTTAAGAGTATGAAACTCATTTTGAATCGAAGCCAACGTGTTGTTAGCGGAACAAGTGTTTTATTCAGTTGTTAAAGTAATTTTGTACTCGTATTTGAATAAATAATTTTTATTTATATATTTGTCACAGTTTGAAACATGCACACATACATATTTATACTTTTGTCTTCCAAAATCAAATTTTCTACCAACAAAATACTCTATGTATGTATCTCTGTCACTAATATAATTGAGTGAAATGTGTGAATTCAGCCCTTTCATTACATTATATAAAAAAAAATACAAAATGAAGTTCAGAAATAGAAAAAACACGAGCCAACTTGTGTTTTTTTAAGCTTCCATGAATTTGTTTTAATTTTAACAGGGGACCTGCCACAGTTGCAATTTCACTCCAAACATTTTTAGTGCTGCCAAATGGTATTTAGCTATAAATGTGTGTACAAATGAAATGGTCCACGGCAGCATTACATAGGAGTGGTCCAAAAACTACTCTTTTTATCTAAAATGGAGCATGTACTAGAATAATTTTTGTAGGGCGCAAAACGAATTCAAAATAGTGGCACTCTAATCATATTCGCCTTAAAAACAGCTGTTCAATCTAAAAAAAAAACAACACAATTCAATCAAATTAGCTGAGCAAAAGAGAGCCTGCACCGAAAAGAGTCATGGTTAACTGCAGTTATCTAAGAGAAGAGCTTATCACTGTCGTTACAGCTGCCAATAGCACCTAAAAGTGTTGTTTTTTTTTTATTTTATTTTTTTTTTTTATTAAATTTATTATTACAACATGGCCAAGTATATACAAAACTTATATAAGCAAGCGATTTTTTTTTGTGTCTTTTACATAAAAATTACAGAAAAAGACCAGAGAGAAAATTAAACAGTAAAAAGTAAAAAGAAAAAAACTTCTACACCACAAATGTAATGTAAATGGTATAAGTTAATAATTTATATTTTTTTATTAAACCAAAAGCAAAAAAAAAATAAAGAAAATAAAAGAAACTTCTTTAAGCTGCAACAAAATCTGCTTGTTCTTAACTTTACTGCAATCAGAGAACAAGGGTTGTGTTGCTGGACCATATTTTGTGCTTAACGCCCATTAAACCAAAAAAAAAGAAAAAGAAATAAAAATAGAACAGAAGAATTGCAATCCCACAATTTTGTAAAACTTGTTGGGAACGAGTAGTTTAAATCATACTCTGGCCTCTTATTGTTGAATTTGTTGTACAACCAACACATTGCAGGTCTCATTTTAACACCCTCTATAAAAATAATTAAAAAGTTTTAAAAACTCGCCTCTTGCAGGCAAAATAGATACAGAGACTAAAAGTTTCTTTTTCCATTTTTTTTTCCTACTCAACGTCACTGAAACAGCAGCATCAGCATCAGCATCAACCAGATTGTACAACGATGGCGGCAAACGTTTGTCCTCAATGGTCGTTTGTTGCAAAACTTTTTGTGATCTTTTTTTTCTGCTGTATTTTTTCTTTTTGTTTTTTGCAATGTGGTTTGCAACATTGAGATAAATTTGTATGGTATGTATGTATGTAAGTGTGATAGTAAATACTACATACGACAACTCATACAACAACAGTTCAAGCAAAATATTATGTAATAAATATCTAGAAAAAATCATATAAAAAACTAAAAATAAGTTTGTCTTGCAATACTTTTTGCAAAATAAAAACAATTCGGTTAAACATTCGGTATCATATCAATCAAAAGTTTTTTTTTTTTTTTTGAAAAAGAACTGGTCAAGGTGAATTGAAGGTGGGGGTTCGTATGACCTAATTTGAACAATCAAGTTAATTTTAATTAGGGACGCAACCGATACCGATACCGATACCGATATATCGGCGATACTTCTGGTTTTCCGATATATCGATATCGCCGATACTTCTTATATTTTTATTTAGAGTTTTTTGAAGAAATTATTCAATTTTCAACTCTTTTATTTTGCATGACAACTATGAGAAATAACATATTAAAAGCAGAACATAAAATCAAAACAGAATACATAATGAAATTGTTTCTTCTATTTTGCTTTGCACCATTGTAATGAAATGTTCTCTCAATGCTACATCTTGTAATTGTTTGTATGTTTTATGATTTTTTTCAAGGCGCATTAATACAAGTGGTGGTAATTCTACAACAATTACAACTTAAAATAACAACTGACATCTCAACATGTCAACATGTACAAATTTAGAGGCTACAAAATCCATAAGCAAAGCCACTGCTACATTGTCTGACGCTATTCCGCTAGTTAACAGTCTTCGAACATTATTAGAAAACATAATACATGAATCAACGGAGATGGAGAGTAGTCCGGAGTCCCAAAAATTTGCGACTAACTTAGCATCAGCTCTGAATGAAAGATTTGAGGGTTTAGAGAATAATGAAACCTCTTATTTATCTACAATTCGCGACCCTCGATACAAAGCTCGAATATTGCAAAGACAATCGACTTCAATCCTATCGAAAAAACGTCTTATTGAGCTGCTTAACATGACTCTACATTCCGAAAGTGTTGAAGACACAGTCCTCCCTACACCTCGAAAAAGTTCTGATAAGTCTACGAGAAGTACTCGCCTTTGGAGCGTATGTGAAAAAATTATAAGAGAATCCGAGGAGGATGAGCCTCTATCCATCCTAAGCTGTAGTTCTGCTAACGAAGAAGTCGAGAGATACCTTAGATCTCCTAATATTCCTAGAGACGCAGACCCTCTTGTTTACTGGCGCAATGACATATCCTACCCAAACTTAAAGAAATTGGCGCAAAAATACTTAAGTTGATGAGTTAATAAGTTCTCTCGCATCTCAGAGACTATTTTCCAGGTCTGCTTCAAACGTATTTGAGAAATCGTCTATATCCGCAAAATTTTAGAATACTTTGTTTTTTAAACAAAAATCTTATTAATATCAATTTTAAATATTAATCTTTTTCAATGTTGTTTTTATAATTTTAATTTAATTTTAACATGATCTTAAATTCAATTCATTCTTTTTTAAGTCTTATTAATATCAATTTTAAATATTGAGCCAATCTAAACTGAATGCCATCGTTTATTTTGTAAAATCATAAATATTGCAGACGTTTTGTAGTTTGAAAATTTGAATTTTAGAAACTGAAATGTATTGAAAATTTTGATGCTTTGAATGGCTCATTAATAAACACTGTTATTTTGTATAATAGAAGAATTACTCCACTTGAGTTTTGCTAATTTTTACTTGAGCTCAATTTCAATATGCGTATCGGTATCGGAATCGGTATCGGCGATATTTATTTTTGAGTATCGGTATCGGATCGGCGAAATGGCGTATCGTTACATCCCTAATTTTAATATATTTTGACATTTAATAACTTTTATATAAAATAGAAAAGTTGGTTTTTCATATTAAATTTATTATTTAAAAACAGAAAATTTTCGAAATTTTATATTTTTAGTGGTTTTGTTAGAAATATATGTATTTCCTAGAACTGTTATTGGCCACACAGCACAACAAACTAAAGTGTTACATGTATACATGTATTCTTTATTAACAAACATGTTTATGTATTTACAACAGATGGACAGTTAATTGGAAAAACTAATTACTATGTGTGTGTGTGTGTGTGTGTGTGTTAGTGCGTTTGTGTGCGATTGCAATAAATATGTTCAAAATTATGGCTGCTACTGATAAATTGCAATTTATTTAGCAAAGACGCAAACCAACAAATTATAGTTAAGTCAATTTTAAATATTTAACAGTCGTATTAAAAATTAATTAAACTGATTTAGGACGAATATTATTGTTGTGTAGAAATATTCCAATACTTATATATCGTTACCTTAACATAAAAAGGCCCTAATTCGACGAGTTTTTTTTTAATCGCGTTTTTATTTATTTTTTATATCCATAACTTAGAGCATTGGTGCCCAGGCCCTATGCTCATCATGCTCATTTGGTTTTGTAATACTCTTAGCTATAGGCTGTGTGTTTTAATATACTCATACAGCACTCAGCAACCTAAATGCGAAATACACAAACAACTTTGTCTTATTAGTTTTTTTTGTCGTTCTTCACTGTATACACGCAAGAGCAAAGCAACAACACTTCTCATGTTTTGCTGGTAAACATTGACGACAGCGATCATCAATGTACATTTTATTTTTGTTTAACGTATGATGAAATAAATATATGAAATATATTTTTTGTGTTTTCTTTGCATGTATTTGTTTTTACAACAAAAAATTTTGAATAAAAATTTGTTTTTCTTTAAATGTATTGGTGTTTGCTCTTCCATAAGGAACTTGTGGGCACCGCGGACGTAGAGTGAAACCAATCGATATATAAATACTAGTGATGTTACGAATGCTTGTATTCGTATTCGGTTATTCGACTATTCGCTTATTTTAGGATATTCGTTTTCTTATTCGCCAAATTCAAGCGACTATTTCTCGAATAATTTGCAGATAAATTTTCCAAAAAAAAAAAAAAAAAACATACAAAAAGTTTAAAAAAGTGTACAAAAATATATTAATTTATAATAATTTTTATTTAAAGAAAGAAAGCCCTTTCTCTTTGACTCAAGATAATAATCTTCTTAAAAAACAAACGAAAATTATATTTCGTAACTATTCATATCATGTTAAATTAGTAATCAATCTTTAGTTGTACAATTTAAAAAATGTTCAGGTGAGTTCTCCAAATTCGGCATCTCAATGTCATAATAATGATAAATACCTAAAGTAACAGTGTGACAGTTTTTTTTTTTTTATTTATTGTTACTGACTTTATTGGATTTATTCCAATTAAATTTGAAATATTATATGACTCTAAATCTTAAAAGTAATATTCGTATTCGTATTCACTAATAAATACAGGATTTGGAAAAAAATTGAGTTAGGGCCTTTATATGTATATTAAAGTAACGCAATTATGTTACAGGTAGTGGTGCATCACTGTGCGGAAAAACATTCGAAATTTTCTTCCTTCAAATCGTGATAACCTTTTTTTTTAAGAAATTTCGTATAAAAGTATCAGCTGACTTTAACAAGCTGACAATTAGTCGGCCTATTAGTTTATTGCCCAACATTTCAAAATTATTTGAAAAGCTGTACATGAGCAAGCTGATGCCTTAAGTGACTAGAAGTGGATGCATTCCAGATCATCAATTCGGTTTTCGCAGACAACACAGCACAATTGAACAAACTCACAGACTTGTTAATGTTGTTAGAGACACTTTCGAAAAGAAGAAATATTGTTCAGCGCTTTTTATTGATGTCGCACAGGCTTTTGATAAAGTATGGCACGAAGGTCTTGTCCACAAATTAACACAAAATCTACCCGCAAACATCGTCAGGCTCTTAAAAATCTATCTAGAGGAACGAAAATTTGCAGTTAGGGAAGGCAATTTTTCAAGCCCCCCCCAGTCGATTGTAGCCGGAGTTCCCCAAGGCAGCATCTCCGGTCCCTTACTTTATTTAATTTATGCCTCTGACTTACCGTTAAGCAGTAACATTCATACATCAACATTTGCGGATGATACAGCTTTTTTAAGCGTTCATGAAAATCCAGTAGAAGCTTCCATCAACTTACAAGGGTATATATCCAAATTGGAAAAATGGCTCAAACAATGGCGTATAAAAGTTAACGAGCAGAAATGTGCAGATGTTACTTTTACTTTACGCAGGGAAACAAGCCCGCCTATACAAATCAACACCAAGACTATACCTCAACACAGTGTAGTCAAATATCTGGGCGTTCATCTTGATCGTCGTTAAACATGGAAATCGCATATAGACGCAAGGTTGATCCAAATGAAATTAAAAGCAGCCCAAATGAATTGGCTTATTGGAAGAAACTCTATACTAAGCCTAGACTGTAAACTTCTTTTATACAATGTGATCCTAAAACCAATATGGGCCTATGGAATCCAGTTATGGGGCACTACGTCAGCATCGAATGTAGAAAAAATTCAAACGTGACAAAACAAAATTCTACGTACTACAACAACAGCCCCATGGTATATCCGAAATCAGCGAATTCACAAACAAAGACCTCGATGTTCCGTTGGTTAAGACAGTATTTTCTAAACACGCGAAAAAATACGTTAAAAAACTTGAGTTGCACCCAAATCCACTTCCGCGCATTATTATAGAGTTAGAGGCCACACCCGGCTTAGGAGGAGGGATATTCTTTCTATCAGCCGTACAACGAGAGATGTAAAACAACAAAATCAACCGTTGAAACTAAAAAAATTTTGTTTAGCATTGGCCAAACATATATTTAATATTTTTAGATTTAAGATTTGAAAAACTTATTGATGTTTCAATTAAATTGAAGATTCAATAAATAATAAAATTTATCATAAAAAAAAAATAAAAAATATTCAGCCGTGTAGTTGAAATTTAAAGGGATATTTAGATATTAATTGTTTTCTTTTGCTGCTTGAAATATTTTTCTCGCTAATTATTAAAATTATGAACTTTAGCCTGTATAAAACAACAAAAAAATATTAAAAAAGAAGAAAATTTAAAAATTTAGTAGAACGATCACAAAAAAGTTAGTGAATCGCACTACTGTGCATCACTGTAGGAAGAGCGAATATGCTGAGGAAATATTATAAAACTTCTATTTTTCAAAAAATATTTGTTCATCTTTTTTTTATGTAAAACACCAAGATTAATATTTTTGTAGAACATGTTAACCCTACAACACTACGTTGTTTGGGTCTTTTTTGTGTCTTTACAACAAAAAGGAAAACAACACCCATTTTTCAGCGCTGCAGGATACAATCACTCCTGAGATTCTTGTCATTTGTTTGGGTGTGTGTGTGTGTCTGTGTCTGTTTGTGTGTGAATATTAATTTAAATTTCAATTAAAACTTTAGTTGAAATTTTTTAATATTTTGAAAACAAAATTAACTTTTAATGAAATTTGAAAATTTTTTAAAAAAAAGTATTAAGAGCTTGCTTTTCTAAACCATAAAATTATTAAATGGGATGACCATTTGATTGAAAAGAAACAATGCAGCTCAATTGTTCAATTTTAAAAGGCTGTTTCCACATGACGAACAAATGATTTGAGTGAAAATTTTTTATGAAAAGCACTCAGTTTTTCCAGTAATTTCCATAAAAATTTTACACTCAAATCATTTTAAAATGCCTTAGGTGCGGTTTATACAGGCCGAACGAGAGATTTGAGTGTGAATTTTGAATGAAAAGCACTCAGTTTTTTGAGTGGTTTCCATACAAAATTTACACTCAAATCACTTGTTCGTCATGTGGAACAAACAATTAAATTCTTTAAGGAATTTTAAAATTATTAAATACTTTGAAAATGTCTTGATTTTCATGTTTAGTGAAATGTTTCTTTAAATAAAAGTAATTGCTGTTTTTATACTCCCAACGAAGATTAAATTGTTTAGAAAAAATTTTGAAAACACTTGAAAAATTTTAAAGAGTTCTTTAAATAAATTTTCTGAACAAGAGCCGGTTGTTCGGTTTACAGAAGCAGGATTTTAAATAAGTTTGCACGTTTTCTATTTCTTTTTTTCCTTTTTTTTTTCTTGAACGAAACAACTGTTTTAGTGGTAATTGACAATATGTCCAAAAACTCTATAAAATATTAAATTGAATTTGCAACACATCCGTTCTGGCTCTTCCACAGTTTCCTGTAATTTATTTTATGTTTGTTAACAGCAGCAGCAGCAGCAGTCATTCGGGGCTCTTGTTGAAATATTTGTAGCATTTGCGACATATATCAGTCACTACAACGAGACAGCATACATGCCAACATATTCGACACACACACACATATACACACATAAACAGATGTGCGTGTGGATGTGTGTATTTATATAGCACGTTCTCGTTTTTGGCACTTTTTCTAAATTTCTCTCTAACTTTAATATAAAAAAATTTGAAAACTTCTCTATAAGTATGTGCAAATGAAAGTGTTTGTATGTGTGTGTTTGTGTGTAAATGTTTAAATGTGTAAAGTGCAATTTTTATTTAAAAACATTATTTTCACCACATTTTTTTTTTTTTTTATTATTTACTCATTATTATTCTTGTTGTAGTTTTTTGTCAAAATAAAATAAAAACAGAATAAAAAAAATAAAATAAAAACCAAATGAAAAAATAGATGCAGCAAAACTTTTAAAGTTGGGAAAAAACGACCTGTAGTGGAGGCTACAAAAAAAAATATGAAATATTTTTCTAATATAGAAAATTTTTTTAAAATCAAATTTGCTAATTATTTCAAAGATAATTTATTTTCGGAAGAAGTTGCCGCTAAAGATTGATTTTTAGACGAAAAAAAAGAAAAAAAATTTTTTTAGCATATTAGTTTACATCTCCGTTGGTGTTGCTTGTAGGCCATGAAATTGAAAACTTTTTTACTTACTTTGCAAAAAGTAAGTGTTTGGCTATTTTATTTAATCTTCTTCAATTTATTTTTTTTTTGTTTTTTTTTTTGTTTTCAGTTTCTGCCACGTTATACATACAGCATATACTGACACTTGACGGAACGAACGGGCTGATGAACATGTTTTTATACACTTTTTTTGTCCGTAAGTTTATTGTGTGTTCACTCATATTGCAAACAGATGTTTAAAGCTCAACTTGATTTTTTTCGAAGTTAAATTAATGAAATCAAAATGTGATTTTATGATTTCAAAAGAGTACTTTAAAAAAAAAAGAGATAATTTCTTTAAATACGGGGAAACTTTAAAAAGTCCTCTCTGCTGCATATTGTTTTTTAGTTAAAAGTTAACAAAAAAAATTTTAATTTTCAAAATTCACAGCATAAAAAAAAATTTATAAGCTGCAATTTTTTTACAAATTTCTTAAAATACTCAGTCCTTTCAAAGTCTGTCTATGTTTACTGATGGCTACAAATGGCAAAAAAAAAATTTCAAGAAACACGATTAGTTTTCGTTTTTAAACTTAAGTTTTAAAAATTTTTTATAATAGTTTTTCTGGGAAACTTTAAAACGCCTTAAAGAGATCAGCTGGAATATTTTCTCTTTACACTTCCAGGCTGTTTCTTTATGTTGCGTTTGTGTTGGTGTGAATGTATTTCATTCATAGTGTGTTTTTGAGTGTAAAAAGTTTCAATTTAACCAAAATATAATAAAAAATATGCAAGTTTAAATATTCAGCCTAAAACTATGCTTGTCATTGAGTCTTTATTTTCAATGCGTTCGTTGTATTTCCATTGAAAATTGTTTTTATATTTTTTTGTTTGTTATTTTATTATGCCTCAGAGAATGGACAGCGTTGCCAGTTAATGGTATTGGTCATCAAACTGGGATTTTATTTTTATGGTTGTTGACAAGGTGCTTAAGAAGATCAGTCGGGGATGATTTGCGCGGATATTAATGATATAATTGAAAAAACAAAGCCTCAATAGATTTGAATGAATTTTGGTAGACGGATAGCATGTGTATCTGATTAAAATATACATTTTTAAAGAGGAAAATAGGGACAAATTAATAGTTTTGCTACTTTCAGATTTTTGTATTAATATTTTATAAATTTTTAATAAAATAACACTTTTTATGGAGGCTATAATTTTAAAAAATAGCTGATAATTTTGGTATTATGGTACCTTTTTAAATTTGGTGCTTTTTTAATTTTGGTACTTTTTCTATTAAGAAATTCTCTTAGTGGATTTGGATAATATTTAGTAGATGGGTGGCATGTGACCTATATTAAAATTTAGAGTGGTACTGTTTAAGCAGTAAAATAAGGTGAAAACTCGTAGTTTTAGTACTATTTAGTTTTGTACTAATATTTTATAATTTAATTATAAATTAAAATATTTAAGAGGGGGTGCAAAAATGAGATAAATTTTTTTGTTACTTTTTTAATTATGGTACTTTTTTATTTTTGGTACTTTTTTTACTTTTGGTACTTTTTATTTTTGTATTAATAATTTATAAATTTCGTATAAAATAACACTATTTATAAGGGCTAAAACTAATTGGCAATTTTGGTACTTTTTTACCTATGGTACCTTTATCAATTTGGTGCTTTATTAATTTTGGTACTATTTCTACTAAGAAATTCTGTTAGTGGATTTGTAGAGCTATGGCATGTGACCCATATCGAAATATAGCGTACTGTTTAAGAAGTAAAATAAGATGAAAACTCGTAGTTTTGGTACTTTTTATTTTTGTGCTAATATTTTATAATTTAAGTATTAATTAACACATGTTAGGGGGGCGCTGATACGAGGTAAAAATTTGTTCTTTTGTAACTGTTTTAATTATGGCTTTTTTTATATCTGGTACTTTTTTTGCTCTTGGTACTTTTTCTCTTAAGAAATTCTATTAGTGGATTTGGAATTGATTTGGTAGACGGTGTTTTTGGTACTTTTTGTTTTTTACAAATTTCTTTTAACGTTAAAATGAGAAAATCTGGCACTTTTGGTAGCTTTTTGGTATTTTCTCTATATGATTCCCGGCCTTAATCGCCAGCTCTGATCTAATACATAATATAAGTTCAATTTGTATGTTTGCTTCTTCATAACATTCGTAATAATAAAATTAGTTTAGCAGAATTGGTGGGAAAAATCGCTACAATTTGGTTTTCCATTAACTAAATTTTTACCAACTGCATTTTCCATCTCCGCTTTGATATCTAAAACTTTGTTTATTTGGTACCGTACAATTATAATTCAAGGTAAACTTTATATAATTTGTTTTTTTTTTTGTAATTTATTTTAATACCAAATCTTTAATATTTTTTTTTTTTTTTAAGAAAATCTACTTTAAGCCACTTCGGCCAGCATTTCTCTCTTTAAATTTATTTATTTCATCTTGTTGTTTATTTATTGCAAAAAAAATATGAAAAAAAAAACTTTTTCTACGCCTGACGTGTATACGAGTATGTTTTGTTTCTCAAACTTTTGTCCTCAACATCAAGTTTTACATTTAAATACGTTCTGGTTGGTTTTCATTTAAGTGTTCTTCTTCCACAATAGGAAAGCCAAGACGAAAGGCAAGCAAGCCTACGACAAAAACTTAAAACTTTTCTTAAACTTTTTAAACTTTTTTTAAATGCCATAAAAGTTTGCTTTTAGCAGTTATCAATGTGTTGGCTTAAATTTATAAAACGCGTGAAAAATAACTTTGAGAAAAAAAATATTTTTGTACAATCGACACAATCGACCGTATTCTAGATCTAAATATCGGTTTTTTTATTGTTCATAAAGAAATTATCATAAAAAATCTGTTAAGAAACAGTGGCACAACAACCCCCACTAGAATTAGTTAATGGTAAATTCGCGTATATTGAAAATAAAACAGATCAGTTAAATGCAAACAGAAAATATCATCCAATGAGCTAAATTTATTTACTGAACAGCTCTCTTTTCTTTTGCCCCTTTAACATTCCTAGAACTGTTTCACATCCAAACCTAGAAAAAATATTATTATGGTTGTTAATTTCTTTGGAAAACTAGGTGAAGCAAGACACATGCATATTTAGTCTGTTGGTTATTTTTAAGCTAAAGCTAAGTTCACATTTATCAAATATTTGTCGAAAAAAAAACGTGACCAAGAAAGAAACTAATAATTTATTTCCTTTAATTCCAATATTTTTTTAACTACATATTTTCATTTATTAAAATCTATATAAAAAATACTTTTTTTTAAATAATTATTTTATTTTTTTAATATAAAACCCAAGTTAAATGACACTATCCCTGAGCAAAACTAGTGGTTACGTTTTTTTTAACAAATCTCTATATATAAAATACAAAAAATGTTTGTACCCATGTTCGCTATAGACTCGGAAACTATCCAACCGATTTGACCCAAACTGGTGTCATTAAAAAGGGAATTTATAGAGGATGGTTTTAGGCTTTTAATATTTCAAGTGGGCGTAGCCCCTCCCACACAAATTGAATAACATCATATATCTTGACTATTGTGATAGCAAGAGTTTTGAAACATTGCAATAGTTCATATGTTACTAATGTGAGTAATCACGACAAAAATGGGCGTTATCGGACAAGTGGGCGTGGCAGCTCCCATATAACCCAAAAATTGAAATCGCCATATTTTGGGCATTTTTTGACCTACGCCGATGATATTTGGTACATATAGTATTGACATAATTAGGAATACGTACTAGGAGAAAAGTGAGTGGGACCACACCCCTTTATAGGAAAATAAAAAATCGTAATATAGGCTTAACTACTGGACCGATCGTCATTAAATTTTCACAATAGGACTTTTATTTTATAACGAGGGGGTAGCGAAGCGCACCGGATATATCTAGTATTTAATGAATGTGAACGTAGCTTTACATGCATAAACATACAAGAGCTTAGTTTAGTAACAACATTTAATTCTTATATCCCACAAAATGCTGAACCCACAATAACGCACAATATCTCGTTCACTTTCGTGAATATATATTTTCAATTTGGTATAAATTCTGTCAAAATCGGTTGTATATTGTGGCCATAAAGTTTATCACAAAAAAACCCTCTTGCCTATGAATTATATAGATTAATGTTTTATTATACGTTCTAAAATAACGCATTCATAAAATGAAATATTGCACAAATATCTATTATTGATTGATAATAATTTGCCAAGAAAATTGTAAAAAATTGGATTTAAACCGGACTCGATATCGCATTGCAACCGTGTTCAATAACGACCACTAGCCTTTAGCACCGCGAAGGCCAAATCGACACATTTGCGTCGAACACCAATCGCCTTCTTATACGAGTAAGTAGATTCTCTTGTATTCTCTTTTTTGGCCGAGACTGCCCTAGAAATTGCATACCCATGTTTATGTTTTATCAAACAAATAATAGACATCCCAAAAGTATGCTAAGAAAATTTTCAGTTCATAATTTTTTTTTTTTGTTGTGATCTTTTGAATTCTGATTTTCGTAGAATATCGATTACTATAGAAAAAACTCCAGTTAAATAATAAATTTTTTTTTTTAATGTTTTCCCGAAACTCTTGTTTATTTTATTAAAGAAGAGCAAAAAATAGATAAGAAACTGGCTGAATAAATTTGTGAAAGAGAGCGAGAGAGAGAGAGAAAAGGGAGAAAAAAACTTCATTTGGATTTATTTTAAGTGGAATTTATTTTAAGGTTTATTTTTTACTAAAGTAGCGTTAAATTTCTTTTAAGTTTTAAGTTAAATTTTATTTAATTTTTTTTTTGCCGCGGGTACGCTACAAATAATAAATGAGGAATAAAAAGCGAAATTACAGATGTTAAACAAACGCTGAAACATACGTACGTACGTACGCACTCAGTAGTGTTTGTTGCAAAGTTTATATTTTCAGCTTAAAATACGAAAAAAAAACTTGGACAACTTTTACTCATACATTTTTTTCTTCTTTTGACATATTTTTTCATTTTTGCACTGCATAATGGGAAAAGAAATTGCAAATAATCTCTAATGCCTGAAATTGTTAGAGACCGTAATGCTGGTTCGATCTAAATGCAAGTTCTTAGTGAGTCAACAATAGGCGCCAGATCACAAACGAAAGTGTTAAGATGCCAAGAGTTGAGCTGTCACCCCACCCAACATAAATAATAGTTTTAACAGCTGATTTCTAACACCATTGTAGGCTTCCAAGTCCACTCACTTCTTAATAAAAATTCTTTTGGTTAGAACTCAGGTAGCTTTTTATCTGTATTTAGAACTTCTATGGGGATCAACACATCAAACCAGAAATTACAAGCCGTTACATGATAATGCATCTGCCCAACTGTCACAATAATAATACTATTAAACTATATTAAATTATGTGCCCCACTGTCCTGTGGTTAGAACCGAATGTTATAGATTTTTTTAGAATGTTGGTATGCGGCTCTCCAGGTCTAAAATAATTGCAAATTAATTTATATGTCACTGACTCTCCTACACCATCACACTTGTTCTGCAAAACGCATTTAATTTATTTTTGGCCTTCCCGACCCATACCTTTTTTCAAATCACATCAAATTTAAAAAATTGCAATTACTTCGTAAATGGGCTTCCTCTGACTAACCCTTTACAAATTCACTTCTTAATTAATAATCAAAATTTGTAATTTTGTTTGGATGTGTGTTTTAAGCGGTATTCCCATTCGCAAATTATCCCAAAAATATTTATTTGGAAAATTTACACGTTTTTTTGTTTGTTTGTATGGATGTATTATCGTTTTTTGATATCCCAAATTTAAAAAACTATAATTCAAATCAGTAGTTTAGAAATTTTGAATTTTCGCATCGGTGCGGTGCCACTGTGCACTATGGCACATTAAACATTATGCTATTGTTTCGTTGATGCTGCTTTATTAAAAGTCTGTTAAGGTTAGTTTGGGTTTTTGTGTCTGTGGCTGTGTGCGTGTTATTTGTGTTCTTCTGTTAAAACTTCCGCTCAAATGTATGTATGACTGAGTGCGTGTGCATGTATTAGTGTTGCTGTAAAAATATATACAAATAACAATTGAAATTATGTACGCATTTTCTGGCATCCGCCAAAAGGAAAAAGTTTAATTTGAATTATTTTTGCATGGGCCAAAAACACCACACACACACACACACACACACACAAATTACATTTCTGCAATTTTCCGACGACTTGCCTTAAGCGGTATTTTCTTAGCAGCAACAACCACATGAACAACTACAAAAACATTAAAAGTATTATACAATTTTTTTATATCTTCTTATAAACTTTATTATGGATTTTGTAAATGAGTGAATGTGTGTGCGTGTGTGTGTTTGTAATTTTCAAAATGACACAATGAGAAATGTTGCACACAGAAGAAGCATATCTATACACAAACAAACAAACAAACATCAACATTTTTGCAGTTGTGGAATGACAAAGAAAAAAGTATGTATATTTCTTTAACATCAATATCATTTCATACCAAAAACAAAAATAAAAAATAAAAATTATTACTACCACACTTATGAATATGTTTATATGTGTGTCGGTCGGTCTGTCTCTCCGTCTGTCCTTTTGCTTACAAACTTTAATAAATATTATAGTTTATTTCTTGGCACGATTGTTGGTTTAAGAGGATTTTAAAGTTAAGCTTCAAATTCTAGCCCAAACATTTTTAAATAGAATAATTTTTGCACACGTATACGAGTAATTGTTATATTTTTTTAAAACTGATTTCGTCAGATTCTCAATGACATTAACTTTGATTGTAAACAGCTAGAAAGCTTAAATTTGGTACACAGTTAGGTCCAGATGAGAAAATAACGAAAATGATTTTTAAACGGGCACTTTTCACCTGGGGGGACTAGGGTTTCCCTTCTTTGTATGGGTCACTTCCAGAATAGCTAAAAAGCTTAAATTTGGTACACAGGTAGGTCCTGATGAGATATTAACAGAAATTAAAGGTTGCCTAGAAATGAGATGGAGTTGTACCGATCAAGAACTTGGTCCTTATTTTGATCTCAGTACTTTTTACGGCCAAAATATTTTGGATAGGAGCTTGGCCTTATTTTCACATTTGTGTTTTTGTGCGGATACAATTATATGAAAACATTGTTTCTAGCCACGGTATGAATAAATTTTAATAAATTATTGGATAACACTGAACAAATTTTTTGTAAATATTTTCTTATAAGTATGAAAAATTTCTTGTGAAAGACGAAATTTAAATTTCTTAATACCAAAAGAAATTTTACAGAATTTATATAAAAAAACGGCATTGGCGCTTTGAACTCAAATTAAGTAAAATTTCACAAATATTTGATGGTTTTTCCACAAGACAACCGTATGATTTGAGTGGAAAATTTTTATTAAAATCGGCAAAAAAAAATCAAATGCTTTTCATACAAACTTTGATTTTAAATCGTTCGCCCGTCTTGTGGAAACAGCTCCTTGAATAAAATTGGCCTCAAACTTTGTGCGGTTGCTTTTAACCAATTTGATCTTTAAAACTTCCACTTGTAACTTAAATGATAATTATCAGTTTTTGTCTTCATACCACTATTAATATTTTAAAATAACTCTTGCAAAAATAAAAAAAATAAGAGTCAATGAAAAACGAACAGACGGACATAAATCACAAGAAATTTAGCATCAATTTACTAGGCATCGAACATGTTAGCGAACACTACTGTTTGATCAACCAGTTCGACCGTATAAAAAATTTGTGTTGAGGAGGGCAGTGTTAAGGCCGAGACACATAGAATCCGTCATACGTTATACGTCGCCTTTTTCAACTGACAGTTAAGTTAAAATACATGTTTTCTTATGAACTTGATCACATACAGTACTTCTCCGTCAACGCAAAGTACAAAGTTGGCAACTTTTAAATTTTAACGTACGTTGAGTACTTTGACAACTACTAGTTGATTTGCTATTTGTTTTGGTTTTGTTGTTCGCTCAAAAATAAAATAATTTAAATTCAAATTTATTCGATTTCATAAACTTTTGGTGGTGTTATAAAAAAAAATAAAGAAAAAGTTTATAATTAAATCAATTTTCAATGATTTTCTCTCCGTTAACAAAGTACTCATTGTGACAGCCTTCTCCGTCAATACGTTTACGTCAGCTGAAAACGGCGACGGATAACGTATGACGGATTCTATGTGTCTCGGCCTTTAGTTCTGTGTTAGTAGACCGTATTGGGCACAACCCAATTATCAAATTGGACTTGTTGGGCACAAGCCAATTATCAAATTGGACTTGCAAAATTCGATCAAGCCCACGATCAAACTCATGTAATTAATATACATGGGTTTGATCATTGGTTTGTGTCAAAAACGAGCGTTTGAAGCTGTTTTACACAGCTCTAATTTAAATGAGTTTGCTTATTAATTAAATGCTTAAACATCCGTTTGAACAATTTTAACACAAGTCTAGGCAACTTTATTATAAAGTTTTTGTTTGCAGATCTTGTAAAATGTTTAGCAGTCTCCTCTTTTTTTAATTCCCAATATTTCTTCTACTTTGGGGTTCCCCTGTTTCCAATATTTTCTTCCAAATATTCGGTCATAAATAACACACCTGCAAATTCATTCGTCATTCCAAAGCATCTTATTAAAAAAGTGTTTATTCTAACGTTCACCATCATGTTCGACAGTTTAACAGCTAACGAACTTACAACATGCCCGACAGCATGCTCAAGAACATGTTCGCTATGTTATAAGATTACGGCACATAAAATACGTAAAAGAATATGCAAAGCAAAAGAAAAAACCCAGTGTTGCATAAAATGCGGTATATTGACTCTCTGAAATTGAAAACCTGGGAGGAGAATAAACAGATGATAAAAGAAAAACTTGAACTTAATTTAATCTCAAAATTTTTTAAAACCTTCCTATTTATTTGCTCTCGCCTGTTAGTTCGCTGAAGCGGTATATATCCAAAATGAACTGTTCAACATTATCAGCACATTTATACTCGGAAAAAGAAATTAAAATAACGCCATTGTTTCTGGCTTTATTTTTGCAACAAAACATTTACCAACAAACACTCATTCAGACACACACACACTTCGTCCTGGTACATAAGTACGAATTGTGTTGAGGGTACGTACGACTTCAGTTTGTCACACTCTATATGTATGGTGGTATGTGTGTGTGCATGTTTTGGGTGGCAGGTTTAGTTGTGTGCTCTGCTAATACTGTTACTGTTTGTTGCTGGCACACTACTCTGGCATTGGTGGGGTGAAGGTAGTCGCAGTGGCTGGCAGCTTCATTTCTGGCTGCTGCTGCTTCTGCAACAGCTGTCATCTAAAATTGAGTTTTCATGTAAAAATTTTTATCAAGAGACCCCGTCCGTCGTGAGTTCGTTTGTTTGCAATGTTGTTGGATTATAAACAGCTGTTTTTAATTGCTTTAGTTCAAATTGTTACTTTTTGTTCCCTGCATCCTGTTTTATTTAATTTGTCTTTTATTTTTTCGGAAAATATTTTTGATATTGTAATCGTTATTATTATTGTTGTTGTTGCTGTTTCACAGTTTATGCTTAAAGCTCCCACTCAGCAAAAAACCAAAAAAAAAAACGTTAGCATAAAACACACAAACTTTTAAAAGTGTTTTCATCTGCATGTATGTGAATTGATGTCATTTGCGAAAGTTTTAAAAACACGCACACATACACACTTACACGCCTGTGTATAAATGCAAAAATCCTTGCAACTATTGTAATGTTTTGTTCCTCTTTCTTTGCAGAGATAACAAAGTTTTTAAGTATGTATGTTGTGCTTGAACGATAAGATATCTATTTCAGTTTGTTTAAGTTGTGAGTGCGAGTGTGACTGTGTGTATGTGTGCAAGTCATTTCCTTTATTTTATTTTTTTTTTCTTCTTCAATTATCATTTTTTCTCGTTTTTCTTCGACAAAAATTAGTTTTATAGTCTGATTTTTCATTTTCTTTTTTTTTTTTTTATTTAAACTGAATTTTTTTATTTATTTTAGTTTTTTCTTAAAAATAATATTAAGATTTTAAATGGAGATCAGTGAGTCTTATTTTCATATCTAATTAATATAAAGAGCTGTGTCCATCGAAATCCTTCAGACGGTCGTTCAAACCCACTTAAATATTACCGGGTTTGAGAATTGGTTTGTGTCTAAAATGACCAAGTAAACCACAGTTCGACACAGTTCAAAATTAATGTCTTAACTGGTAGAGCTGTGTTAGAGCTGTGTAAAATACCTTTAAACGAGCGTATGAAGGTGTTTCACACAGCTCTAGTCTTAACTGGTAGAGCTGTGTAAAGTTCGTTCAAACGCTCTTTTAAGCCATAAACTAATTATCAAACCCGCGTATTATAAAAGTGTTACACAACTCCACTAAATTCTAGATTTGTGTAAATCACCGTCAAACGCTCGTTTTTGACACAAACCAATGATCAAACCCATTTAATTTAAATGTATTTTAAATGGGTTTGACTATTGATTTATGTCAAAAACGGCCGTTTGAAAATGTTTTACACAGCTCTCCTAGATCGAATATAATAAATTTATGTCTTAACACGATAGTACAGCTAACAACTAATAAGTTCGATGCAACAAAATCAATGTTGCCCAGTGTCGAAATTTTTATTCAATGAAATATTAATTCACATATTGGCCTAATTTTACAACCAAATGCAATGACCGAAAAAATCCATTATAACCATCTTCCATCTTTTTCCATACCAAATATTATAAATAAATAAACAAATATTAAAGTCTTAAATCAACACAATACCCTCGTACAGCTCAATATTCAATGTGTCGTTCGAACATGTCATTACAAACAATACGGACATTAATAATAATATAAAGAATACAACTTGTAAATAGTATCAGTGAATTATTAATAATAAAAAAGGTATCAAAATTAATCTTAGCATTTCCATTTTGGAATACATAAAGTTGTTGCTATCGCTGGGGTCCATCTGTCCATCTTTTTTTTCATAGTAAATGAAAGTTTAACTGTGTTTCTATAGTATTCTTGCGTGTTGGTATGCATGTGTATGCATGTATTTGAGATTGTTTATTTGATTAGAGAGTACAAGAACAAGAAGAAAATAACACAAATCAATGCTCACGTTTAAACGATAAAACAAAAAACAGGTAGAAATTATTTGGAAGCAGTAAACCAAGACAACCACCAAAGTCATGCATTGAACCAAAACCACCTTCAGGGGTCTTTTGTTATAAATCACAATCAAATACTAAATCAATTTTATTTACAGAAGGTAATTGAAGCTTTACTTTTTAATATATTTTGTTTTTGTTGTTGGTGTTGGTGTTGTAGCACAAAATTATGTTATTGCGAAGATGTTTTATACTCTTTCTAAATGCACTTGGAAAATTTATGAATATTTCTTTAAAATATTTCTGTAACTTAAGTTATTATTTAAATGTGCGTGCAACATTTTTAAAACTCATCATAATTGATAATGACAGTGACCGGCCACCAAGTAAGTACTTGCAGTAAATTTGTTTTATGTAAAATGACAATCAAAAGTACCCATCACATATATTGAAAACATATAAATACAAAAATATTAGGACAATCCTTAGTTTACCAGCTACACTGACTTTAACACACACATACATAAGTAGTCGTATACAGGCCACAAATCATTCAACCAACAACAAGAAATAATAGTTGGTGACAAAACACTGACTGACATTATTAATTGCAACAAATTTATTTGGTTGTTAAGTTGCTGTATACTCATACTTGTTTCTGTGCGTGTATGTGTCCATCAGTGAGTGTGTATGTATGCGTGCAGGTTTATTTTATACGCTTTTGGTTGTTCTTTCGCATTCGCTCCTGTATAGTAAATATTTTATCACAGTTGTTGTCGTTATTGCTGTTGTTGTTGCTCCTGTTAATTCTCCGCTTGTAGTTTGTTTTTAGTGTTGAAGTTTTTTTGTGATACAATTCCATCTTTCTACTGTATTGACCAATTAGTTATTAGAAACATACTTGATTCAACAATAGCAATACAAGCACACAAACCGAAACACACACAAACAAAAACTGAAATATACACACACAAATGCACACATTTATTTGTACGTACACAATGGTGCAGAGTTGTGGAAGGCAAACAAATAAAAATAAAAAAAAAATAAAATTTTTATGTATAAATAAATATGCAACAGCAACAAAAACAATAGAAGTGAATAAATATTTATTGTAAATTTCAGTATTGCAAATGCATTTCAGTATGTTGTTTGTTTGATTTGTTTTTTCTTGTTTTCATTGCTATAGAAAAGTTTTGTTATACAGTGTGGATTTGTTTTCTATGCTGCTAACATAGAGTTGCCAGACGAAAGTGGATTTTCCACATTATGATTCGAAACCAAATTGAGAGTGGAGTTGTAAAGGGTGTTTCTTATAAAGTGATATAAGTTTAAATCGTAATAAAAGAAGGAAATATATTTTTAATATCAATGAAAGAGGTTTTATTTGAAAAAAAAAATTTAATGAAATTAATGTTTGAATGTGATTCCTGCCTAGTGGCCGCCACGGCTGCCTGGTGGAAGGCGCAATCTGGAACACCAATTTTCAACAACTTTTCGCAGCATTTACGGCCGTATTTCGCCGATAACTCTAGGCATGATGATTTGCAGCTGTTCAATTGATTTTGGTTTATCGACGTAGACAAGTTACTTAACATAACCCCAAAGAAAATAATCTAATGGTGTTAAATCACACGATCTTGCTGGCCAATTAATTGGGTTATTAAATGAAATTATTTTTGCTTCAAAAGTTTCTCTGAGTAAATCAACTGCAGCGCTCGTTGCACGATGAGTTTGACGAATAGAACAATTATTTGCACGCGTTGCTCTGGTGTAAGTCGATTCATAATGAAATTTCAAAGCAAACTAAACAAAAAGCAACTATCAGCTGTTAAATGCGTGCTCAAATAGAGCAGTGATGTCAACTCAAAGTTGTAACACTCTATGAAAAAAACCCTTTAGTTATGAAATTTTGTAGTATGGATTAAACAGCTGTGCTGCACTTTGTTGAATTTGGTCTTTAAGTTGTTACTGGTATTATGATTTACAACAAAATCGGTTGTGAATCATTATACAAGATACTGGTTGAGTTAAGTTAAAACCTTGGGAACTCTATCACAATGGAACCATATGAGGACCTAAGTTGGCTGGAATCTACTTTCGTTTCACAGCAACCTGCTAACCTTGGAAACTTTTTATAGTTGGGTTATTAACCATAATAGGGACATAAATCTATATATATAAAATACAAAAAATGTTTGTACCCATGTTCGCTATAGACTCGGAAACTATCCAACCGATTTGACCCAAACTGGTGTCATTCAAAAGGGAATTTATAGAGGATGGTTTTAGGCTTTTAATATTTCAAGTGGGCGTAGCCCCTCCCACATAAATTGAATAACATCATATATCTTGACTATTGTGATAGCAAGAGTTTTGAAACATTGCAATAGTTCATATGTTACTAATGTGAGTAATCACGACAAAAATGGGCGTTATCGGACAAGTGGGCGTGGCAGCTCCCATATAAGCCAAAAATTGAAATCGCCATATTTTGGGCATTTTTTGACCTACGCCGATGATATTTGGTACATATAGTATTGACATAATTAGGAATACGTACTAGGAGAAAAGTGAGTGGGACCACGCCCCTTTATAGGAAAATAAAAAATCTTAATATAGTCTTAACTATTGGACCGATGGTCATTAAATTTTCACAATAGGATATATAAATACTTTTAATTTTATTTTATAACGAGGGGGGTAGCGAAGTACACCGGGATCAGCTAGTTTTATTATAAACTCGTTAAAATATGACAAGTTACACAGTATAACAAAAACATTAATTTTTTATACAAGCTTAAATTCTAATGCATTAAACACATTCACCACAGCAAGCTACACGAACACACGACTACAAAATGCTGCTATCTACATTTGTAGACAGTAGTCAACTACTTAATTATTTTGAGATCAGCAGCGATATAATCACCCCTATCGTGAATAAGAAGTGAAATTTTTGTTCACGTGATATTTTAATTCCATTTGAAGGGAAAAATTGGAATCGTGAATCTCCCGTGAAAAATTATTCCCGCTATCAGTTGTTAGTGAATGTAAAAAAGGAAAGAAGATTAAAAAAATAAAAAATCAAACAACTTTTTGTTCAAAAATATACACGGACATATTTATTTTAAAGAAAACTTCAAAAATCAAAGTTAAATATTCAGTTTTGGAGGTTTAGTTTGGTTGCTCCGTTTGTTTATTGCATTCAATGCCAACAAATTAAAGTTTCACAAATCTGCAGGCAATCGACCTGTTTTTTTTTGCATTTTGTTGAGGAATACATCAGTTTGTGCCTTATTATCAGAACTTTTCATTAAAATAAACTTTTTAAGGTTTAATATTCGAATTATAAGAAGAAATACATATAATTTCTGTTATATTCCCCATCAAAAATAAAGTGAAAATATCAATGTGAGAAGTGAAAAAATTCCGAAGGAAATATTTATTCACGATAAGGGGAATTTTTTTCAGTGAACATTTTTCACGTTGTTATTCTGGACTGAATAAAATTTGTTCATGCGAGTTTGTTCACGATTGCAAATACGTGAAAAGTGAAAAAATTTCACGTGGAAAACTGTTCACGATAGGGGTGAATGTTATTGTATAACAGTGATGTCACTTTAAATTTAGTTTAACTTTTTTAAAAGAATCTGCGTTTTTTTATTTCTTTTGTAAGAGGCTAATTAATATAAGGGCCGTAAAAAAATTCTAGTCACGACCAAATTATGGCTTCCAATTGCGTTTTTATTTAGAAATAGAGATTGAGTAGCTTAGAAAAAATTAGAATACTAAACATTTTTACGTTTTGCCTTAATCATCCATATAGGTAAAATTAGGATTTTTTCTAAGTCGGAAAATGATCGGGAAAAGCGTTGCCAAGTAAAGGACAGAGCGAAAAGCAGAAAACACCCACCCGTTATAGATTTAAAAAATTTATTATATGATTAAAGTTATTAGTTAAGGTTGTGAACTAAAGTTATTTCATTAAAATCATAAATTATTTAGCCTTTGCGATTTTTGATTTATCTGGAGCTGCACTACTGTGATAGTTCTGGAAGCATGGAGCAAACATGTAAAAATTGTTTGATCCGTTTGAATCTGTCTCTTGTAATACATTATTTTATCATCGCACATCCCAGTGATTCCAAAGAACGTTTTCATTTCGGTACATGTTGTTATAAATGATGAACAATTGCTTATTGCAGCATATTTGTTCGTATAATCCACTATTAGATTCAACACATCATCATCGATAAACTTCCCTCAAAGCTCCATGCCACCGATACTTTCATAGAAAGCCTTATATGCACTCGTGCTATCATCAAAAGGCACCTTGTCAAACTTGTAATTTTTTCGCCGAGACCATTTTGGTAATGTCCCTTTATCAATTTTAGGTCGCAATGAAAAGTCCAACAGCATTGAGAAAAAGAAACAAAAGGTGATTCCCCTTTTTTGATTTATCTAATAAGCTGCAGAACTCGAAACCGGATTAATTTTTGACGACGCAATCGCTTACAATTATAACGTAGTTGTAAATAATTTTCGGCGTTTTAATGGCCATATAATATATATTTAAATAAAAAAAGTTATTATTTCAACTAAAATAAAAGAAATAATTCGTTTAAAATATTAAAAAAATATCACACTAAAACCTGTTAGGTATTTAAATACCCATGTCCTATCAAGGAGCTAAAATTGATTTTTTCTTTCCGCACAACTTCTATAGGCTACCAGGTACATGTTTAAAAATTTTATTAAAATCGTGCGAGCGGATCTATGGTCAGGCATTAATGGGTTAAATCTTTTATTAAATAACACTATAGTTTATTAAATTTTAACTGTTTTCGTTCTGCAGAATAAGAGATTTTTAAACATTCATTTATTATAAATAGTTTATTGCATTGATATCACTTGATTGTTTATTGTCGCCACTAAATATAAAATTTAGTTTCATTGGACAGCTACGACAAAATAAGCATGAACAAAAACCTGTTGCTGTGTTGCCTTGCTGTCGTCCCTATAATAATTCTCATATGCACACATGTATTCTAATTTTTGAAAGATGGTAGTCGGTTGCCTGCTGTGGCGAATGTGTTTAATGCATAATAGAAAGCAGAGTAAAGAAATTAAATTAACATCAAACGTAATTTATCGGCAACTGTTTTGCAAACCGATTGCCAACTTTGTATGAAAGAAACAATCACAAAAAAACCTATTTAAAATAATAAGACAAGAAAATAGTAAATTTCCGAACCATAAAATTGAAAAATCTAATAATAAGCTTACAAGGGTCTCACCAGAAGTAATTTATGATAGAGAACATTTAAATATGAACTTGGTTACAGATGTTGTGATTTGCAGTGTGTTCAAAAAACAACAACATCTCTGACGATGATGCCAGGATTAGTCTCGAAACTACAAGATGTCACTTCAACCTTCCAACAATTTTCTGCAGTTTTCTTTCTAATAAAAAATAATTTAAATAAAATTATGTTTTACAAATAAAATTTCTTTGTTTTAAATGCCATTCCATATGACTTTAAATTCATGATTTAGTCTTTATATCAATTAGTTTAAAATTTTACATCTGGCAACACTTTTTAATAGATCGTTATTTTTATTAATTAATTTAATTTAAATTTACAAAGCAGTTTTTTAATTTTGAACGTATAAAGAAGAATCGAACAACATTGTTTTTAAATGTGTGAAACGAAAAAATTTCAATTTAATTAGCAAAGACCCAAACCAAACAATTTCGTCGGGGCGCAATGTGCAGTTAACAGATCACTGTTAAACACTTAACATACCAAGAAAAGTTGCTGAAACTCATTTAAAATAAAGATCAGTGGTTATTATAGAAAAATTGTTGTGTAGAGATATATCTCATTAACTACAAACTGCATTTCAGGCAGTAAAAATTGGTTATCTGAAATAATTTTAAAACTCTGGAAAAATTAGGTATTAAATGATCACTGGTCTACTTTTTTTTTTAACAAATGCATTTAATAATTTGATAGTTAAGAAGAATATTTAAAGTCTACCCAAAAATCTTGAAGAGTTGCAAAAATATTATTACGTTACTTTTGGGGAAAAAAGAAGTGAAATAAAACACCCGTTTTCAAAATACTTCACAAATTACTTTAGCAAAGTACGTGATCTCAGAACTTTTGTGGAATAGAGATAAATTTCAAATACTCAAACAATTAATTTTCCCATTTTGTTGTGTGATTTCTTTACCGCTCCTTATGAAAACAGGAATTACTATTTGTTATTTAATTTATTAAATAAAATACTAAAGAAATTTAACAGATTTAATTAAACAAAAAATAAAATGGGCTGCTGCAGTTATCAAAGAATTTTCTTGTAACAAAGAGATTTTCTTAAAAAATTTTTAGCAGGCAGGCAACCCTACTAATCAGAAACTTATTTTCACAAATGCCTTCGTATTAAGTCCAGTTTTTCATTCATTAAATAAAACTTTATGCCGTTATGGCTGAACATGTGACTTTTTCATTTGAAATCTGTGATTATTTTCCTTTTTTTTTTCTCTGCTATTTTTGTAGAAAATATGTTTATTATTGTGCAAGAGAAAAGCCTGAGCCGTCCATAATGTTACGTTTCCTGTTGCATTATCTATGTGTCTGCTCACATGTTCATGAACATGAATGGACATGAGTGTGTCTGTTTGTGTGTCTGTTTATTGTATCAGAGAGCATTCGGGAGTAAATTGAAATTTTCAAATCTATTTTATTTCTTTTATGCTCATCATGTGTTTCATAATTATCGGAAATGGTATAATGCACCTGCAGTGTAAAACACATGGTCGTGCATGCATACAAATGTATGAATGAAATTTATCACATGCAATGACCACAAGGATAATTTTTTTTTTTTCAACAACAGACCACAATTAAATGTTGTTTAACGCTGGACTTTATGCATAAATTATTGTATTTTTTAAATTAAATAAAGTTAAATAAATTTTTACAAGAAAATAGGCTTCAATGGAAAATGTCCCAAAGGGTCACTTTTACTATTTTTTTCGGCCATTTTTAATTTTTAAATTTGGGGCAATCTTTCCTAAATTGTTGGTAAAATTTTTTTTGGTTTGGTTTGGTTTACGGGGATTTTTGCTTAATTTTGGGGCTTAAGTGATAAAAATATTAATTCAATGGTGTTCCAGTATAAAAATTCCAGCATAAATAATCCCCATTAGGGGATTTATTGAAGTACGCGACAGGATAGATTTAAGCAGAAGGAAATGTATGCTGGCTTCCAATTTAATCCAGGATGGTGTTGGACGTTTATTCATGCTTTTAATGTAAAGTCGTTAATTTTCAGCCTAAATCAAGCCAGACGCTTTTTTTCAAATAATATTTTATTTGGGGATTGAAGTGAACATTTTGGGAATTAAATAATCCGTACACGAATCAATCTTTCTATACTTGATTTTAGAAAATTCGAAAACACCGCTTGTGATTGATTTACGTACGTATTGGACTATTTTTATTTTCTGTATAGAGTAAAAGAAGGCATAGAATATATTGAAATTTTTTACCAAATTAGGGCAGAAATATTAATTTTAACAAAAGAAAAAAAGTTAGAAGTAAATAAAGGTAATGACCACTACATTAACTTGCCTGTATTCAATTTTTAATGTTTCTAAACAACTTTTATTTAAAACGAACATCGAGAAAAATAAACCAAATAAGACCCTTCACCAAGTTAGGGTACATGAATTTTTAGTTATATATTAAGGGGACGTATAACACATAATCTCATTAAGCAAAGTTTTGGGTGGCCGGTGTTTGAGGTGTTCTAATTTAAAAAAAAAACATTTTCCATTCCTGGCCACTTCCAACCCTGACCAACAAAGGGCTTTGAATGAAGAAATATGAAGATAATATTAATTAGTAAATAAACACAACACATTAAAAAGTCTGAGTAGCACTGCTGCAGCGTACTGAATTCTACAGCCGTTGATTCAGGGTTCAATACTGGGACACCGTGATATTAAAATTTTTTTTTTTTTTTGTTTTCAATACGAATGTCCTTAAGACAAATGCATTCACATTAATACAAGAACCAAGTCGCCAGCGTTTCTGATTGCAGCAAAAAACCGATTTCACATACAGAAATTGTAACAGACAGACGGACAGACAGACGGATATCGCTCATTTAACTTCCCTATCTATAAGGATCCAGAATATATACACATTATGGGTAGCATATGAATATTATGGAAATTACACACGGCATGACAAATCTGCGCGTATTCTGGTCCAACACTATATCCAATTCCACGCTGTGGGCAGCTACAAATCAACTGCCAATAAAAACCGAAATTCGGCGACGTAAATCGAACTGGATTGGGCACACGTTCAGGAAGCCGCAAGACAATATAACTCGAACAGCGCTTGACTGGAACCCACAGGTAAGCCGAAGAAAAGGAAGACCTGCTAATGTATGCAGGAGACTGCTTGATGCAGAGGGGCTAGCAGCAGGACGTACATGGCGCGAAATTAAAGCATTAGCATCAGATAAATCAAACCATAACTTGTTTGTTGAGGCCCTATGTTCCACCTAGGAACTATGGGAATTGAATACTAATAAAAATAATAATGACAAAACTATAAATTAAACCTTTAGCATTTTTGGTGTAGGGTATAAAAATATTCTGGTGTTTTCTTTTCTACAAAAAAAAAAAAATGGTACATCTCCATGCAGAAAATGTACTTCGGTGTTTGTTTCTCAAAAATATTTTGCCCTCTAAAAGGGCAGTGTGTTTGATTCTTATAAAATAGCCCTCACTAATGGTGGAAGGCATTGCACTTTTTGCCCCGTGAAAATCGACAGTGTTGATAGTCCCCTGTAAAACTTAGATGTCAGCTATAAAAATATTATGGTGTTTTCTTTTTTACAAAAAAAAAATTGTACATCTCCATGCAGAAAATGTACTTCGGTGTTCGTTTCTTAAAAATGTTTTGCCCTCTTAAAGGGCAGTGTGTTTGATTCTTATAAAATCGCCCTCACTAATGGTGGAAGGCATTGCACTTTTTGCCCCGTAAAAATCGACAGTGTTGATAGTGCCCTGTAAAACTTAGCTGTCAGCTGTTGAAAACAGGGCGTTCCACTTTTTTTTAAGTTGTGTTTTGTTCTAGTGAAATAACAAGTTGCATTGTTACAGGGTTGACAAGACATTTTATACATGTACCTTTCCACAAGGTGCCATTTTGTGTGTAGAAAAGAAAACACCGTTAGATGAATAACATTTCGCTTCTGTGTGTAAACACACCTTTGTTAAACTCTCATCTATACATACATATAATTCTTAATTTATTATTTAACGATTTTATATCGTCAACGTCATCGTCATCGTCATCAATCACACATGAATAGAGATAAATAAAAATTTGAATTGGAAAAATCAAAAATAAAAAAATTTTCATCTAAAACACAGTTGGTTGGTCGGCTGAATGTGAAAAATATGTGGGTTGTTTGTTGTTGACTATAAATAAATATTTTGATGATTAAATGATAAATGTCACACACATAGTCAAACACACACAGATGCTAATTCTATACATCCAAATGTATGTTAGTTCCGTTCGTTTCATTCATCCAGTGTTGGGTTATTTTTCCGTCAAGGCAAGTGACGATTTTATCGCCAGTTTTTTTTTTTTTTTTTTTGATATTAACTTTTATGGAATTTGACATTAAAATAATTCATCGTTGATTTTATGTTTATTTAAATTTTTAAAGCCGATAGTTTATAGTATAATGTTTAACTGCTGCTGCTGTTGTTGTTGTTGTTTATACATTTATTTGTGATATTTGACAACTAAAGTTCAGTGATTTTTAGTTTCTGGTTGTTTTTTTTTTTTTGCAGTTATTTCTGTTGCTGGTTTTTCCTTTTCAATTTATAAAACTCATGCTGCGTCCAAAACTCCCTGCCATGCTGCAACTCTTGCTGCATTTTTTTCGCGCTGAGTTCTTTGTTCGTCCATTGCTTTCATTGGATATATTCATAATGTTTGTCAGGTCATTTTATTAACTCGAGTGTTTTTATCAGTTTCCATTATGTTGATGGATTTGCTGCTCTTTTTCTTTTTCTTTTTCGTTTCATTTAAATTTCATGGCTTGAAGGCATATTATGGATAAACAAAGTAAATTAAACTTGAAATACTCGTATATGAAATATTTTCAAAGAATTTCTATTTGTATGCCTCTGACCATTGCAATCATATTTAAAGGATATTGCAGAGAGAAAAATTTAGTTAGAAAAAAAAAAAACAAATGAGTTTTTATGTAGATTTATTGAATGAAAAAATTTGCAGGAATACCCTGCAGTACGTAGAATAGACAAACTTGGAAAGAAAAATGAAGTATTTTTTTCTTCTTTGAACCTCCATAACTCACTTATGAAAAGATTTAAAAAATTCTTTTTCTTTTTGAAACGGGGTAATTGCTTTTGGGAAATCAAGGCTGCATTATCCCCACTCCCTTGTCAAAAGTAAAAGGTTTTCCAATAAGAGTGATATGACTTCTTTAAAAAAACACACACTTTTTGTTAAGGAAATTCAAAAGTTTTTTATTTAATGGGAAGTACAATCGAAACAATTAAGTTCTAAATAAAACGTCATTCAAATGGTTCCCACGACTTCTTCTGGAGGAACGAATTCGATGAACCCAATTTTCGAGCACTTTTTCCACTAAATCAAGTCGTATGTCATGAATGGCACGTTCAATATTGACTTTTAAAGCTTAAAGAGAATCTGGTTTATTTCCAAAGACTAATCACTTCAAATAACCCCACAAGAAATAGTCTAAAGGTGTTAAATCACAACTTCTTGGATGCCATTCAATATTACAATTTCTTGAAATAATCGAATCTCCAAACTTTTCTCGCAATAATTCAATTGCTGCATTTGCTGTGTGGCACGTAGCACCGTCTTGTTGGAACCAAAAGTTGTCAAGATCGACTTCTTTCAATTTCGGCCATAAAAAGTTGGTTATCATCGATCTATACCGCCAGGTAGTGGTTTGAGGCAGTCCACTTGTTGAGAACGTCTTAGAATCGACAAATTGCGGTCTTCAGCAACACTTGCCTGAACGGCAGCAATATTTGCATTACTTCGAGCGGTTCTTTGTCTTATTGGCACTTGAACATTTTGTAAAGAAAATGTAAACTCAAAATTTTCAATTGAGGGTGGTGTTGGCTGAAGTGGTTGGCGCGTTGACTACTAAGCAAACAATGAATTGGGGCCTGGGTTCAAACCCTGGGCAGAGCAAGTCAATCAACATCATTAATTTCTCTAATGTACATTAGTGAGACATTGTATTAATTGTTGTCGGACTATTTAAGTGATGAAGGCATAGCACTGGTCACTAAAAAACTGTTCCGACAGCGATTGATGCTGTCCCAAGCTAAAGTACACAACATCGCCCTCCTTCGTCGGTTAGCAGAAACATCGGCGAAGTAAAACAATTAATAAAATGTCTGCTAACACAGCTTAACAAAGTTAATGCGTCTAATTAACACCGAAGGCGCCTCAACACTGCCTTAAAAATTAACATAACGCACAAAGCAGAGTTGTGAAAGAGTTAAGTCTTCTAAATTTTCAACATCTATCTTCTACTCTATCTTCACTGCATACGTAGGGGTCATCCCCTGAGTGCTGGTCCTAATTACAAAAAAAAAAAAGCTCAACATTTTAAACGACGAGTAGCGAGAACACTTGGACCATTATTACGACCATAAAATGGCAAAAGCGCACGAAAAGTTGCAATTGAAGAACAATTATTTTAATAATAATAAAACTGAATAATTTGTGAAAGTTGTTCTTGCGTGGATCTCTCCATGATGAAATTGTAAAATACATGGCGAGAGGGGGAATTTTTTTCTCCAAAAATATTAACTTTCAAATAAGACCAATAAGACCAATTTTCATAATACTTTTTTTTGTTTTTTTTTTTATAATAGAGAGGTTATCTGGTGGAAAATATAAAAGAATGCTTAATTATTTCAAAATTTTTCTTTTGAACAGCAAACTAAATTCTCGCACTACGTGGTGCAGAATGATATTAAAAATGTATAGAATTTTTTTTTTCTTTTACCCACCCCAAAAACAGCTGTTTGATCTCTTGTATTATTTTCCCATTTGGATTTGTTTGTAGAAGTTTAGAAGCGGAAAAAAATAACATTTTCTTTGCTGCTCAATTTGTATTTATATTCAATATATTATTCAGTATTTTGGTTTAATATAGAAATTGTTCACATTTTTCTTTGTGTGTTTTTTTTTTCAATATTATTTTTCTTCTTTGCCCAGAGCAAATAAGATTTCTTTTCTAAACAAGTTTTATACATTAGAAAATATTATTGAAAATGTTTGTTGGAACTAGGATTTTTCTTTTAAGTTGCTTCTTTTTTTTTTTTTTTTTTTTTGTATTATTTATGCAATTAGTTAAATGATGCATTTTTAAATACGTTAAGAAAATAAAAAGCTTTTGTAGCTTGAGGCTGGTCTATAGAGTGATAGAGAGAGAGACAGTGATAAGGATAGAGGGAGTAGTAGCAAAGCAGATTACAAAATTCAATAAAAAAAAACATAAAATATCAAACGCATTATTTATTAACATAAGCTTATGAGTTTAACTATAATGTCCTCCCTAAAGATCTAAAAGAAACTTTTCAAGAATAATTCAATTCAATGTTTCTAATTTATTTATCAGAAGGAGTTCTTTATTACAGGATTTATTTAACAACTTATGAATATTAAACTATTTATGAGCCATCTAATCTTTATAAAAGAGGGTTGCCATTTATTATGGTGGCTATGAGCTCAAATATCTATTTAGTAATTGCTCGATTATGGATGTCAACCGAGCTTTAATTGCGTTGTCATCCAGCAACTGAAAATTTGTGGCTTCCAGAAAAGTACTTAATAGCAACTGAAACTGTCAGATCTCAGTTGCCAGTTGCCATTCTTAATACAATTTTTAGCAACTGGCATCGAAACTGAGGTTCGGGTGCCATCCATAAGCGAGGAATAATTTAAAAAACTTTAATTTTTCCTTCTCATCAAATAAAATCATAATTTCATATGGAAAAAAAAACTAAAATACGATTTCAATTACGAGAACTGCAGTTTCAATTAATTGCGTTGTTTGAAGTAAGATAAACAAAAGATAATTGTATATTCAGTAACTATGCATATTTCAATTTTTTAAGTACACAAAAGTTTTTTAAATTCTAACAAAATTTTAAATTAATTAATTTATTCATTCAATTACGAAATTAATTGAAACTAGTTTAAAATTTTGATTAAAAGTATTAATTGAACTTTTATTTAGAACATATTTTTTTGTGTCACTTGAATTTTTCAAAAACGTATGATTTGTTTTTTTTTTTTTTTTTATCACATTACTAATTGATTCAATTACGAAATTAATTGAAACTAGTTTCAAACTTTTAATAAAAATATTAATTGGAATCTTTTTATAAATAATTTTTTCAAATTTTCATTTTAAAATTTTTATGGAACCTTTTTTGTTTGTTTTTGATCACTTGATTAATTGATTCAATTATTGGATTAATTAAAAATGGTCTTACAATTTGATTAAATGTATTAAATTTTTTTTATCACATGATTAATTGATTCACTTACGAAATTAATTCAAACTAGTTTCAAACTTTTAGATAAAAATATTAATTGGAATCTTTTTATAAATGATTTTTTTCTCATTTTCATTTTAAAATTTCTATGGAACTTGTTTGTTTTTGATCACTTGATTAATTGATTCAATTATTGGATTAATTTAAAATTGTCTTACAATTTGATTAAATATATTAATTGAAATTTTTGTTTGACCACATTTTTCTGTATGACACAAAAATTTCAAAAACTTATTAAATTTTTATTGATCACATGATTTATTGATTCAATTTAAGAATTTATTGAAACTAGTTTTAAGTTTTAATTAAAAGTATTAATTGGAAATTTGGTATGAATTTTTCTGTATCAGTAAACATTTTTTACAGTTTCTCTGAAACATTTTTGTTTTGCTCACATGATTAATTGATTCAATTAGGAAATTAATTAAAACGAATTTTGAGTTCTGATTAAAAGAAATAATTGAAAATTTTGTATTGATAAATTTTTTCTGTTTCACTAAAGATTTTTCAAATTTCTATGAAGCCAATTTTTGTGTTTAACACATGATTAATTGATTCAATTACGAAATATTAATTTAATCACGAATAATTAAGACAAGTTTTAAATTTTTATGAAAAGTATTAATTAAATGTTTTTAACGGTAAATAGACGCCGTAGAGCAGTGAATATTGAAATTAGTTAATTGGCCATAACTCGGTAAATAGACCCCGTAGAGCAGTGAAAGTTGCAGCATTCGAAAGATCAGAACATTTAGAATATAATATAGTTGATTTCATGTATGTGGACAAATCGTGGAAGGAGTAATCGGGTCGAGAATATTGAAATTAGTAAATTGGCCATAACTCCGTAAATAGAAGCCGTAGAGCAGTGAATATTGAAATTAGTAAATTGACCATAACTCGGTAAATAGACGCCGTAGAGCAGTGAAAGTTGCAGCATTCGAAAGATCAGAACATTTAGAATATAATATAGTTGATTTCATGTATGTGGACAAATCGTGGAAGGAGTAGTCGGGTCGAGAATATTGAAATTAGTAAATTGGCCATAACTCGGTAAATAGACGCCGTAGAGCAGTGAAAGTTGCAGCATTCGAAAGATCAGAACATTTAGAATATAATATAGTTGATTTCATGTATGTGGACAAATCGTGGAAGGAGTAATCGGGTCGAGAATATTGAAATTAGTAAATTGGCCATAACTCCGTAAATAGAAGCCGTAGAGCAGTGAATATTGAAATTAGTAAATTGACCATAACTCGGTAAATAGACGCCGTAGAGCAGTGAAAGTTGCAGCATTCGAAAGATCAGAACATTTAGAATATAATATAATTGATTTCATGTATGTGGACAAATCGTGGAAGGAGTAATCGGGTCGAGAATATTGAAATTAGTAAATTGGCCATAACTCGGTAAATAGACGCCGTAGAGCAGTGAAAGTTGCAGCATTCGAAAGATCAGAACATTTAGAATATAATATAATTGATTTCATGTATGTGGACAAATCGTGGAAGGAGTAATCGGGTCGAGAATATTGAAATTAGTAATTTGGACATAACTCTGAAAATAGAAGCCGTAGAGCAGTGAATATTGATATTAGTAAATTGGCCATAACTCGGTAAATAGACGCCGTAGAGCAGTGAAAGTTGCAGCATTCGAAAGATCAGAACATTTAGAATATAATATAGTTGATTTCATGTATGTGGACAAATCGTGGAAGGAGTAATCGGGTCGAGAATATTGAAATTAGTAATTTGGCCATAACTCCGTAAATAGAAGCCGTAGAGCAGTGAATATTGATATTAGTAAATTGGCCATAACTCGGTAAATAGACGCCGTAGAGCACTGAAAGTTGCAGCATTCGAAAGATCAGAACATTTAGAATATAATATAGTTGATTTCATGTATGTGGACAAATCGTGGAAGGAGTAATCGGGTCGAGAATATTGAAATTAGTAATTTGGCCATAACTCCGTAAATAGAAGCCGTAGAGCAGTGAATATTGAAATTAGTAAATTGACCATAACTCGGTAAATAGACGCCGTAGAGCAGTGAAAGTTGCAGCATTCGAAAGATCAGAACATTTAGAATATAATATAGTTGATTTCATGTATGTGGACAAATCGTGGAAGGAGTAATCGGGTCGAGAATATTGAAATTAGTAAATTGGCCATAACTCGGTAAATAGACGCCGTAGAGCAGTGAAAGTTGCAGCATTCGAAAGATCAGAACATTTAGAATATAATATAGTTGATTTCATGTATGTGGACAAATCGTGGAAGGAGTAATCGGGTCGAGAATATTGAAATTAGTAAATTGGCCATAACTCCGTAAATAGAAGCCGTAGAGCAGTGAATATTGAAATTAGTAAATTGACCATAACTCGGTAAATAGACGCCGTAGAGCAGTGAAAGTTGCAGCATTCGAAAGATCAGAACATTTAGAATATAATATAATTGATTTCATGTATGTGGACAAATCGTGGAAGGAGTAATCGGGTCGAGAATATTGAAATTAGTAAATTGGCCATAACTCGGTAAATAGACGCCGTAGAGCAGTGAAAGTTGCAGCATTCGAAAGATCAGAACATTTAGAATATAATATAGTTGATTTCATGTATGTGGACAAATCGTGGAAGGAGTAATCGGGTCGAGAATATTGAAATTAGTAATTTGGACATAACTCTGAAAATAGAAGCCGTAGAGCAGTGAATATTGATATTAGTAAATTGGCCATAACTCGGTAAATAGACGCCGTAGAGCAGTGAAAGTTGCAGCATTCGAAAGATCAGAACATTTAGAATAAAATATAGTTGATTTCATGTATGTGGACAAATCGTGGAAGGAGTAATCGGGTCGAGAATATTGAAATTAGTAATTTGGCCATAACTCCGTAAATAGAAGCCGTAGAGCAGTGAATATTGAAATTAGTAAATTGACCATAACTCGGTAAATAGACGCCGTAGAGCAGTGAAAGTTGCAGCATTCGAAAGATCAGAACATTTAGAATATAATATAGTTGATTTCATGTATGTGGACAAATCGTGGAAGGAGTAATCGGGTCGAGAATATTGAAATTAGTAATTTGGCCATAACTCCGTAAATAGAAGCCGTAGAGCAGTGAATATTGATTTTAGTAAATTGGCCATAACTCGGTAAATAGACGCCGTAGAGCAGTGAAAGTTGCAGCATTCGAAAGATCAGAACATTTAGACTATAATATAGTTGATTTCATGTATGTGGACAAATCGTGGAAGGAGTAATCGGGTCGAGAATATTGAAATTAGTAATTTGGACATAACTCTGAAAATAGAAGCCGTAGAGCAGTGAATATTGATATTAGTAAATTGGCCATAACTCGGTAAATAGACGCCGTAGAGCAGTGAAAGTTGCAGCATTCGAAAGATCAGAACATTTAGACTATAATATAGTTGATTTCATGTATGTGGACAAATCGTGGAAGGAGTAATCGGGTCGAGAATATTGAAATTAGTAATTTGGACATAACTCTGAAAATAGAAGCCGTAGAGCAGTGAATATTGATATTAGTAAATTGGCCATAACTCGGTAAATAGACGCCGTAGAGCAGTGAAAGTTGCAGCATTCGAAAGATCAGAACATTTAGACTATAATATAGTTGATTTCATGTATGTGGACAAATCGTGGAAGGAGTAATCGGGTCGAGAATATTGAAATTAGTAATTTGGACATAACTCTGAAAATAGAAGCCGTAGAGCAGTGAATATTGATATTAGTAAATTGGCCATAACTCGGTAAATAGACGCCGTAGAGCAGTGAAAGTTGCAGCATTCGAAAGATCAGAACATTTAGAATATAATATGGTTGATTTCATGTATGTGGACAAATCGTGGAAGGAGTAATCGGGTCGAGAATATTGAAATTAGTAATTTGGCCATAACTCCGTAAATAGAAGCCGTAGAGCAGTGAATATTGATATTAGTAAATTGGCCATAACTCGGTAAATAGACGCCGTAGAGCAGTGAAAGTTGCAGCATTCGAAAGATCAGAACATTTAGAATATAATATAGTTGATTTCATGTATGTGGACAAATCGTGGAAGGAGTAATCGGGTCGAGAATATTGAAATTAGTAATTTGGACATAACTCTGAAAATAGAAGCCGTAGAGCAGTGAATATTGATATTAGTAAATTGGCCATAACTCGGTAAATAGACGCCGTAGAGCAGTGAAAGTTGCAGCATTCGAAAGATCAGAACATTTAGAATATAATATAGTTGATTTCATGTATGTGGACAAATCGTGGAAGGAGTAATCGGGTCGAGAATATTGAAATTAGTAATTTGGCCATAACTCCGTAAATAGAAGCCGTAGAGCAGTGAATATTGAAATTAGTAAATTGACCATAACTCGGTAAATAGACGCCGTAGAGCAGTGAAAGTTGCAGCATTCGAAAGATCAGAACATTTAGAATATAATATAGTTGATTTCATGTATGTGGACAAATCGTGGAAGGAGTAATCGGGTCGAGAATATTGAAATTAGTAATTTGGCCATAACTCCGTAAATAGAAGCCGTAGAGCAGTGAATATTGAAATTAGTAAATTGACCATAACTCGGTAAATAGACGCCGTAGAGCAGTGAAAGTTGCAGCATTCGAAAGATCAGAACATTTAGAATATAATATAGTTGATTTCATGTATGTGGACAAATCGTGGAAGGAGTAATCGGGTCGAGAATATTGAAATTAGTAATTTGGCCATAACTCTGAAAATAGAAGCCGTAGAGCAGTGAATATTGAAATAAGTAATTTGGCCATAACTCCGTAAATAGAAGCCGTAGAGCAGTGAAAGTTGCAGCATTCGAAAGATCAGAACATTTAGAATATAATATAGTTGATTTCATGTATGTGGACAAATCGTGGAAGGAGTAATCGGGTCGAGAATATTGAAATTAGTAATTTGGCTATAACTCGGTAAATAGACGCCGTAGAGCAGTGAATATTGAAATTAGTAATTTGGCCATAACTCCGTAAATAGAAGCCGTAGAGCAGTGAAAGTTGCAGCATTCGAAAGATCAGAACATTTAGAATATAATATAGTTGATTTCATGTATGTGGACAAATCGTGGAAGGAGTAATCGGGTCGAGAATATTGAAATTAGTAATTTGGCTATAACTCGGTAAATAGACGCCGTAGAGCAGTGAATATTGAAATTAGTAATTTGGCCATAACTTCGTAAATAGAAGCCGTAGAGCAGTGAAAGTTGCAGCATTCGAAAGATCAGAACATTTAGAATATAATATAGTTGATTTCATGTATGTGGACAAATCGTGGAAGGAGTAATCGGGTCGAGAATATTGAAATTAGTAATTTGGCCATAACTCCGTAAATAGAAGCCGTAGAGCAGTGAATATTGATATTAGTAAATTGGCCATAACTTCGTAAATAGAAGCCGTAGAGCAGTGAAAGTTGCAGCATTCGAAAGATCAGAACATTTAGAATATAATATAGTTGATTTCATGTATGTGGACAAATCGTGGAAGGAGTAATCGGGTCGAGAATATTGAAATTAGTAAATTGGCCATAACTCGGTAAATAGACGCCGTAGAGCAGTGAAAGTTGCAGCATTCGAAAGATCAGAACATTTAGAATATAATATAGTTGATTTCATGTATGTGGACAAATCGTGGAAGGAGTAATCGGGTCGAGAATATTGAAATTAGTAAATTGGCCATAACTCGGTAAATAGACGCCGTAGAGCAGTGAAAGTTGCAGCATTCGAAAGATCAGAACATTTAGAATATAATATAGTTGATTTCATGTATGTGGACAAATCGTGGAAGGAGTAATCGGGTCGAGAATATTGAAATTAGTAATTTGGCCATAACTCCGTAAATAGAAGCCGTAGAGCAGTGAATATTGAAATTAGTTAATTGGCCATAACTCGGTAAATAGACGCCGTAGAGCAGTGAAAGTTGCAGCATTCGAAAGATCAGAACATTTAGAATATAATATAGTTGATTTCATGTATGTGGACAAATCGTGGAAGGAGTAATCGGGTCGAGAATATTGAAATTAGTAATTTGGCCATAACTCCGTAAATAGATGCCGTAGAGCAGTGAATATTGAAATTAGTTAATTGGCCATAACTCGGTAAATAGACGCCGTAGAGCAGTGAAAGTTGCAGCATTCGAAAGATCAGAACATTTAGAATATAATATAGTTGATTTCATGTATGTGGACAAATCGTGGAAGGAGTAATCGGGTCGAGAATATTGAAATTAGTAATTTGGCCATAACTCCGTAAATAGAAGCCGTAGAGCAGTGAATATTGATATTAGTAAATTGGCCATAACTCGGTAAATAGACGCCGTAGAGCAGTGAAAGTTGCAGCATTCGAAAGATCAGAACATTTAGAATATAATATAGTTGATTTCATGTATGTGGACAAATCGTGGAAGGAGTAATCGGGTCGAGAATATTGAAATTAGTAATTTGGCTATAACTCGGTAAATAGACGCCGTAGAGCAGTGAAAGTTGCAGCATTCGAAAGATCAGAACATTTAGAATATAATATAGTTGATTTCATGTATGTGGACAAATCGTGGAAGGAGTAATCGGGTCGAGAATATTAAAATTAGTAATTTGGCCATAACTCCGTAAATAGAAGCCGTAGAGCAGTGAAAGTTGCAGCATTCGAAAGATCAGAACATTTAGAATATAATATAGTTGATTTGATGTATGTGGACAAATCGTATAAGGAGTAATCGGGTCGAGAATATTGAAATTAGTAATTTGGCTATAACTCGGTAAATAGACGCCGTAGAGCAGTGAAAGTTGGAGCATTCGAAAGATCAGAACATTTAGAATATAATATAGTTGATTTCATGTATGTGGACAAATCGTAGAAGGAGTAATCGGGTCGAGAATATTGAAATTAGTAAATTGGCCATAACTCGGTAAATAGACGCCGTAGAGCAGTGAAAGTTGAAGCATTCGAAAGATCAGAACATTTAGAATATAATATAGTTGATTTCATGTATGTGGACAAATCGTAGAAGGAGTAATCGGGTCGAGAATATTGAAATTAGTAAATTGGCCATAACTCGGTAAATAGACGCCGTAGAGCAGTGAAAGTTGGAGCATTCGAAAGATCAGAACATTTAGAATATAATATAGTTGATTTCATGTATGTGGACAAATCGTAGAAGGAGTAATCGGGTCGAGAATATTGAAATTAGTAAATTGGCCATAACTCGGTAAATAGACGCCGTAGAGCAGTGAAAGTTGGAGCATTCGAAAGATCAGAACATTTAGAATATAATATAGTTGATTTCATGTATGTGGACAAATCGTAGAAGGAGTAATCGGGTCGAGAATATTGAAATTAGTAAATTGGCTATAACTCGGTAAATAGAAGCTGTAGAGCAGTGAATATTGAAATTAGTAAATTGGCCATAACTCGGTAAATAGACGCCGTAGAGCAGTGAAAGTTGGAGCATTCGAAAGATCAGAACATTTAGAATATAATATAGTTGATTTCATGTATGTGGACAAATCGTAGAAGGAGTAATCGGGTCGAGAATATTGAAATTAGTAAATTGGCTATAACTCGGTAAATAGAAGCTGTAGAGCAGTGAAAGTTGGAGCATTCGAAAGATCAGAACATTTAGAATATAATATAGTTGATTTCATGTATGTGGACAAATCGTAGAAGGAGTAATCGGGTCGAGAATATTGAAATTAGTAATTTGGCTATAACTCGGTAAATAGAAGCTGTAGAGCAGTGAATATTGAAATTAGTAAATTGGCCATAACTCGGTAAATAGACGCCGTAGAGCAGTGAAAGTTGGAGCATTCGAAAGATCAGAACATTTAGAATATAATATAGTTGATTTCATGTATGTGGACAAATCGTAGAAGGAGTAATCGGGTCGAGAATATTGAAATTAGTAAATTGGCTATAACTCGGTAAATAGAAGCTGTAGAGCAGTGAAAGTTGGAGCATTCGAAAGATCAGAACATTTAGAATATAATATAGTTGATTTCATGTATGTGGACAAATCGTAGAAGGAGTAATCGGGTCGAGAATATTGAAATTAGTAAATTGGCTATAACTCGGTAAATAGAAGCTGTAGAGCAGTGAATATTGAAATTAGTAAATTGGCCATAACTCGGTAAATAGACGCCGTAGAGCAGTGAAAGTTGGAGCATTCGAAAGATCAGAACATTTAGAATATAATATAGTTGATTTCATGTATGTGGACAAATCGTAGAAGGAGTAATCGGGTCGAGAATATTGAAATTAGTAATTTGGCTATAACTCGGTAAATAGACGCCGTAGAGCAGTGAAAGTTGGAGCATTCGAAAGATCAGAACATTTAGAATATAATATAGTTGATTTCATGTATGTGGACAAATCGTAGAAGGAGTAATCGGGTCGAGAATATTGAAATTAGTAATTTGGCTATAACTCGGTAAATAGAAGCAGTAGAGCAGTGAATATTGAAATTAGTAAATTGGCCATAACTCGGTAAATAGACGCCGTAGAGCAGTGAAAGTTGGAGCATTCGAAAGATCAGAACATTTAGAATATAATATAGTTGATTTCATGTATGTGGACAAATCGTAGAAGGAGTAATCGGGTCGAGAATATTGAAATTAGTAATTTGGCTATAACTCGGTAAATAGAAGCTGTAGAGCAGTGAATATTGAAATTAGTAAATTGGCCATAACTCGGTAAATAGACGCCGTAGAGCAGTGAAAGTTGGAGCATTCGAAAGATCAGAACATTTAGAATATAATATAGTTGATTTCATGTATGTGGACAAATCGTAGAAGGAGTAATCGGGTCGAGAATATTGAAATTAGTAAATTGGCTATAACTCGGTAAATAGAAGCTGTAGAGCAGTGAAAGTTGGAGCATTCGAAAGATCAGAACATTTAGAATATAATATAGTTGATTTCATGTATGTGGACAAATCGTAGAAGGAGTAATCGGGTCGAGAATATTGAAATTAGTAATTTGGCTATAACTCGGTAAATAGAAGCTGTAGAGCAGTGAATATTGAAATTAGTAAATTGGCCATAACTCGGTAAATAGACGCCGTAGAGCAGTGAAAGTTGGAGCATTCGAAAGATCAGAACATTTAGAATATAATATAGTTGATTTCATGTATGTGGACAAATCGTAGAAGGAGTAATCGGGTCGAGAATATTGAAATTAGTAAATTGGCTATAACTCGGTAAATAGAAGCTGTAGAGCAGTGAATATTGAAATTAGTAAATTGGCCATAACTCGGTAAATAGACGCCGAAGAGCAGTGAAAGTTGGAGCATTCGAAAGATCAGAACATTTAGAATATAATATAGTTGATTTCATGTATGTGGACAAATCGTAGAAGGAGTAATCGGGTCGAGAATATTGAAATTAGTAATTTGGCTATAACTCGGTAAATAGAAGCAGTAGAGCAGTGAATATTGAAATTAGTAAATTGGCCATAACTCGGTAAATAGACGCCGTAGAGCAGTGAAAGTTGGAGCATTCGAAAGATCAGAACATTTAGAATATAATATAGTTGATTTCATGTATGTGGACAAATCGTGGAAGGAGTAATCGGGTCGAGAATATTGAAATTAGTAATTTGGCTATAACTCGGTAAATAGAAGCTGTAGAGCAGTGAATATTGAAATTAGTAAATTGGCCATAACTCGGTAAATAGACGCCGTAGAGCAGTGAAAGGTTGAGCATTCGAAAGATCAGAACATTTAGAATATAATATAGTTGATTTCATGTATGTGGACAAATCGTAGAAGGAGTAATCGGGTCGAGAATATTGAAATTAGTAATTTGGCTATAACTCGGTAAATAGAAGCAGTAGAGCAGTGAATATTGAAATTAGTAAATTGGCCATAACTCGGTAAATAGACGCCGTAGAGCAGTGAAAGTTGGAGCATTCGAAAGATCAGTACATTTAGAATATAATATAGTTGATTTCATGTATGTGGACAAATCGTGGAAGGAGTAATCGGGTCGAGAATATTGAAATTAGTAATTTGGCTATAACTCGGTAAATAGAAGCTGTAGAGCAGTGAATATTGAAATTAGTAAATTGGCCATAACTCGGTAAATAGACGCCGTAGAGCAGTGAAAGGTTGAGCATTCGAAAGATCAGAACATTTAGAATATAATATAGTTGATTTCATGTATGTGGACAAATCGTAGAAGGAGTAATCGGGTCGAGAATATTGAAATTAGTAATTTGGCTATAACTCGGTAAATAGACGCCGTAGAGCAGTGAAAGTTGGAGCATTCGAAAGATCAGAACATTTAGAATATAATATAGTTGATTTCATGTATGTGGACAAATCGTGGAAGGAGTAATCGGGTCGAGAATATTGAAATTAGTAATTTGGCTATAACTCGGTAAATAGACGCCGTAGAGCAGTGAAAGTTGGAGCATTCGAAAGATCAGAACATTTAGAATATAATATAGTTGATTTCATGTATGTGGACAAATCGTGGAAGGAGTAATCGGGTCGAGAATATTGAAATTAGTAATTTGGCTATAACTCGGTAAATAGACGCCGTAGAGCAGTGAAAGTTGGAGCATTCGAAAGATCAGAACATTTAGAATATAATATAGTTGATTTCATGTATGTGGACAAATCGTGGAAGGAGTAATCGGGTCGAGAATATTGAAATTAGTAAATTGGCTATAACTCGGTAAATAGACGCCGTAGAGCAGTGAAAGTTGGAGCATTCGAAAGATCAGAACATTTAGAATATAATATAGTTGATTTCATGTATGTGGACAAATCGTGGAAGGAGTAATCGGGTCGAGAATATTGAAATTAGTAATTTGGCTATAACTCGGTAAATAGACGCCCTAGAGCAGTGAAAGTTGGAGCATTCGAAAGATCAGAACATTTAGAATATAATATAGTTGATTTCATGTATGTGGACAAATCGTGGAAGGAGTAATCGGGTCGAGAATATTGAAATTAGTAAATTGGCTATAACTCGGTAAATAGACGCCGTAGAGCAGTTAAAGTTGGAGCATTCGAAAGATCAGAACATTTAGAATATAATATAGTTGATTTCATGTATGTGGACAAATCGTGGAAGGAGTAATCGGGTCGAGAATATTGAAATTAGTAATTTGGCTATAACTCGGTAAATAGACGCCGTAGAGCAGTGAAAGTTGGAGCATTCGAAAGATCAGAACATTTAGAATATAATATAGTTGATTTCATGTATGTGGACAAATCGTGGAAGGAGTAATCGGGTCGAGAATATTGAAATTAGTAATTTGGCTATAACTCGGTAAATAGACGCCGTAGAGCAGTGAAAGTTGGAGCATTCGAAAGATCAGAACATTTAGAATATAATATAGTTGATTTCATGTATGTGGACAAATCGTAGAAGGAGTAATCGGGTCGAGAATATTGAAATTAGTAATTTGGCTATAACTCGGTAAATAGACGCCGTAGAGCAGTGAAAGTTGGAGCATTCGAAAGATCAGAACATTTAGAATATAATATAGTTGATTTCATGTATGTGGACAAATCGTGGAAGGAGTAATCGGGTCGAGAATATTGAAATTAGTAAATTGGCTATAACTCGGTAAATAGACGCCGTAGAGCAGTGAAAGTTGGAGCATTCGAAAGATCAGAACATTTAGAATATAATATAGTTGATTTCATGTATGTGGACAAATCGTGGAAGGAGTAATCGGGTCGGGAATATTTAAATTAGTAATTTGCCCATAACTCCGTAAATAGAAGCCGTAGAGCAGTGAATATTGAAATTAGTAAATTGGCCATAACTCGGTAAATAGACGCCGTAGAGCAGTGAAAGTTGGAGCATTCGAAAGATCAGAACATTTAGAATATAATATAGTTGATTTCATGTATGTGGACAAATCGTAGAAGGAGTAATCGGGTCGAGAATATTGAAATTAGTAAATTGGCTATAACTCGGTAAATAGAAGCTGTAGAGCAGTGAAAGTTGGAGCATTCGAAAGATCAGAACATTTAGAATATAATATAGTTGATTTCATGTATGTGGACAAATCGTAGAAGGAGTAATCGGGTCGAGAATATTGAAATTAGTAAATTGGCTATAACTCGGTAAATAGAAGCTGTAGAGCAGTGAAAGTTGCAGCATTCGAAAGATCAGAACATTTAGAATATAATATAGTTGATTTCATGTATGTGGACAAATCGTGGAAGGAGTAATCGGGTCGGGAATATTTAAATTAGTAATTTGCCCATAACTCCGTAAATAGAAGCCGTAGAGCAGTGAATATTGAAATTAGTAAATTGGCCATAACTCGGTAAATAGACGCCGTAGAGCAGTGAAAGTTGCAGCATTCGAAAGATCAGAAAATTTGGAATATAATATAGTTGATTTCATGTATGTGGACAAATCGTGGAAGGAGTAATCGGGTCGGGAATATTTAAATTAGTAATTTGCCCATAACTCCGTAAATAGAAGCCGTAGAGCAGTGAATATTGAAATTAGTAAATTGGCCATAACTCGGTAAATAGACGCCGTAGAGCAGTGAAAGTTGCAGCATTCGAAAGATCAGAACATTTAGAATATAATATAGTTGATTTCATGTATGTGGACAAATCGTGGAAGGAGTAATCGGGTCGAGAATATTGAAATTAGTAAATTGGCTATAACTCGGTAAATAGACGCCGTAGAGCAGTGAAAGTTGGAGCATTCGAAAGATCAGAACATTTAGAATATAATATAGTTGATTTCATGTATGTGGACAAATCGTGGAAGGAGTAATCGGGTCGGGAATATTTAAATTAGTAATTTGCCCATAACTCCGTAAATAGAAGCCGTAGAGCAGTGAATATTGAAATTAGTAAATTGGCCATAACTCGGTAAATAGACGCCGTAGAGCAGTGAAAGTTGCAGCATTCGAAAGATCAGAACATTTAGAATATAATATAGTTGATTTCATGTATGTGGACAAATCGTGGAAGGAGTAATCGGGTCGGGAATATTTAAATTAGTAATTTGCCCATAACTCCGTAAATAGAAGCCGTAGAGCAGTGAATATTGAAATTAGTAAATTGGCCATAACTCGGTAAATAGACGCCGTAGAGCAGTGAAATTTGCAGCATTCGAAAGATCAGAAAATTTGGAATATAATATAGTTGATTTCATGTATGTGGACAAATCGTGGAAGGAGTAATCGGGTCGAGAATATTGAAATTAGTAAATTGGCCATAACTCGGTAAATAGACGCCGTAGAGCAGTGAAAGGTTGAGCATTCGAAAGATCAGAACATTTAGAATATAATATAGTTGATTTCATGTATGTGGACAAATCGTGGAAGGAGTAATCGGGTCGAGAATATTGAAATTAGTAAATTGGCCATAACTCGGTAAATAGACGCCGTAGAGCAGTGAAAGGTTGAGCATTCGAAAGATCAGAACATTTAGAATATAATATAGTTGATTTCATGTATGTGGACAAATCGTAGAAGGAGTAATCGGGTCGAGAATATTGAAATTAGTAATTTGGCTATAACTCGGTAAATAGACGCCGTAGAGCAGTGAAAGTTGGAGCATTCGAAAGATCAGAACATTTAGAATATAATATAGTTGATTTCATGTATGTGGACAAATCGTGGAAGGAGTAATCGGGTCGAGAATATTGAAATTAGTAAATTGGCTATAACTCGGTAAATAGACGCCGTAGAGCAGTGAAAGTTGGAGCATTCGAAAGATCAGAACATTTAGAATATAATATAGTTGATTTCATGTATGTGGACAAATCGTGGAAGGAGTAATCGGGTCGGGAATATTTAAATTAGTAATTTGCCCATAACTCCGTAAATAGAAGCCGTAGAGCAGTGAATATTGAAATTAGTAAATTGGCCATAACTCGGTAAATAGACGCCGTAGAGCAGTGAAAGTTGCAGCATTCGAAAGATCAGAACATTTAGAATATAATATAGTTGATTTCATGTATGTGGACAAATCGTGGAAGGAGTAATCGGGTCGGGAATATTTAAATTAGTAATTTGCCCATAACTCCGTAAATAGAAGCCGTAGAGCAGTGAATATTGAAATTAGTAAATTGGCCATAACTCGGTAAATAGACGCCGTAGAGCAGTGAAATTTGCAGCATTCGAAAGATCAGAAAATTTGGAATATAATATAGTTGATTTCATGTATGTGGACAAATCGTGGAAGGAGTAATCGGGTCGAGAATATTGAAATTAGTAAATTGGCCATAACTCGGTAAATAGACGCCGTAGAGCAGTGAAAGGTTGAGCATTCGAAAGATCAGAACATTTAGAATATAATATAGTTGATTTCATGTATGTGGACAAATCGTGGAAGGAGTAATCGGGTCGAGAATATTGAAATTAGTAAATTGGCCATAACTCGGTAAATAGACGCCGTAGAGCAGTGAAAGGTTGAGCATTCGAAAGATCAGAACATTTAGAATATAATATAGTTGATTTCATGTATGTGGACAAATCGTAGAAGGAGTAATCGGGTCGAGAATATTGAAATTAGTAATTTGGCTATAACTCGGTAAATAGACGCCGTAGAGCAGTGAAAGTTGGAGCATTCGAAAGATCAGAACATTTAGAATATAATATAGTTGATTTCATGTATGTGGACAAATCGTGGAAGGAGTAATCGGGTCGAGAATATTGAAATTAGTAATTTGGCTATAACTCGGTAAATAGACGCCGTAGAGCAGTGAAAGTTGGAGCATTCGAAAGATCAGAACATTTAGAATATAATATAGTTGATTTCATGTATGTGGACAAATCGTGGAAGGAGTAATCGGGTCGAGAATTTTGAAATTAGTAATTTGGCTATAACTCGGTAAATAGACGCCGTAGAGCAGTGAAAGTTGGAGCATTCGAAAGATCAGAACATTTAGAATATAATATAGTTGATTTCATGTATGTGGACAAATCGTGGAAGGAGTAATCGGGTCGAGAATATTGAAATTAGTAAATTGGCTATAACTCGGTAAATAGACGCCGTAGAGCAGTGAAAGTTGGAGCATTCGAAAGATCAGAACATTTAGAATATAATATAGTTGATTTCATGTATGTGGACAAATCGTGGAAGGAGTAATCGGGTCGAGAATATTGAAATTAGTAATTTGGCTATAACTCGGTAAATAGACGCCGTAGAGCAGTGAAAGTTGGAGCATTCGAAAGATCAGAACATTTAGAATATAATATAGTTGATTTCATGTATGTGGACAAATCGTGGAAGGAGTAATCGGGTCGAGAATATTGAAATTAGTAAATTGGCTATAACTCGGTAAATAGACGCCGTAGAGCAGTGAAAGTTGGAGCATTCGAAAGATCAGAACATTTAGAATATAATATAGTTGATTTCATGTATGTGGACAAATCGTGGAAGGAGTAATCGGGTCGAGAATATTGAAATTAGTAATTTGGCTATAACTCGGTAAATAGACGCCGTAGAGCAGTGAAAGTTGGAGCATTCGAAAGATCAGAACATTTAGAATATAATATAGTTGATTTCATGTATGTGGACAAATCGTGGAAGGAGTAATCGGGTCGAGAATATTGAAATTAGTAAATTGGCTATAACTCGGTAAATAGACGCCGTAGAGCAGTGAAAGTTGGAGCATTCGAAAGATCAGAACATTTAGAATATAATATAGTTGATTTCATGTATGTGGACAAATCGTGGAAGGAGTAATCGGGTCGGGAATATTTAAATTAGTAATTTGCCCATAACTCCGTAAATAGACGCCGTAGAGCAGTGAAAGTTGGAGCATTCGAAAGATCAGAACATTTAGAATATAATATAGTTGATTTCATGTATGTGGACAAATCGTGGAAGGAGTAATCGGGTCGAGAATATTGAAATTAGTAAATTGGCTATAACTCGGTAAATAGACGCCGTAGAGCAGTGAAAGTTGGAGCATTCGAAAGATCAGAACATTTAGAATATAATATAGTTGATTTCATGTATGTGGACAAATCGTGGAAGGAGTAATCGGGTCGGGAATATTTAAATTAGTAATTTGCCCATAACTCCGTAAATAGAAGCCGTAGAGCAGTGAATATTGAAATTAGTAAATTGGCCATAACTCGGTAAATAGACGCCGTAGAGCAGTGAAAGTTGCAGCATTCGAAAGATCAGAACATTTAGAATATAATATAGTTGATTTCATGTATGTGGACAAATCGTGGAAGGAGTAATCGGGTCGAGAATATTGAAATTAGTAATTTGGCTATAACTCGGTAAATAGACGCCGTAGAGCAGTGAAAGTTGGAGCATTCGAAAGATCAGAACATTTAGAATATAATATAGTTGATTTCATGTATGTGGACAAATCGTGGAAGGAGTAATCGGGTCGAGAATATTGAAATTAGTAATTTGGCTATAACTCGGTAAATAGACGCCGTAGAGCAGTGAAAGTTGGAGCATTCGAAAGATCAGAACATTTAGAATATAATATAGTTGATTTCATGTATGTGGACAAATCGTGGAAGGAGTAATCGGGTCGAGAATATTGAAATTAGTAAATTGGCTATAACTCGGTAAATAGACGCCGTAGAGCAGTGAAAGTTGGAGCATTCGAAAGATCAGAACATTTAGAATATAATATAGTTGATTTCATGTATGTGGACAAATCGTGGAAGGAGTAATCGGGTCGAGAATATTGAAATTAGTAATTTGGCTATAACTCGGTAAATAGACGCCCTAGAGCAGTGAAAGTTGGAGCATTCGAAAGATCAGAACATTTAGAATATAATATAGTTGATTTCATGTATGTGGACAAATCGTGGAAGGAGTAATCGGGTCGAGAATATTGAAATTAGTAAATTGGCTATAACTCGGTAAATAGACGCCGTAGAGCAGTTAAAGTTGGAGCATTCGAAAGATCAGAACATTTAGAATATAATATAGTTGATTTCATGTATGTGGACAAATCGTGGAAGGAGTAATCGGGTCGAGAATATTGAAATTAGTAATTTGGCTATAACTCGGTAAATAGACGCCGTAGAGCAGTGAAAGTTGGAGCATTCGAAAGATCAGAACATTTAGAATATAATATAGTTGATTTCATGTATGTGGACAAATCGTGGAAGGAGTAATCGGGTCGAGAATATTGAAATTAGTAATTTGGCTATAACTCGGTAAATAGACGCCGTAGAGCAGTGAAAGTTGGAGCATTCGAAAGATCAGAACATTTAGAATATAATATAGTTGATTTCATGTATGTGGACAAATCGTAGAAGGAGTAATCGGGTCGAGAATATTGAAATTAGTAATTTGGCTATAACTCGGTAAATAGACGCCGTAGAGCAGTGAAAGTTGGAGCATTCGAAAGATCAGAACATTTAGAATATAATATAGTTGATTTCATGTATGTGGACAAATCGTGGAAGGAGTAATCGGGTCGAGAATATTGAAATTAGTAAATTGGCTATAACTCGGTAAATAGACGCCGTAGAGCAGTGAAAGTTGGAGCATTCGAAAGATCAGAACATTTAGAATATAATATAGTTGATTTCATGTATGTGGACAAATCGTGGAAGGAGTAATCGGGTCGGGAATATTTAAATTAGTAATTTGCCCATAACTCCGTAAATAGAAGCCGTAGAGCAGTGAATATTGAAATTAGTAAATTGGCCATAACTCGGTAAATAGACGCCGTAGAGCAGTGAAAGTTGGAGCATTCGAAAGATCAGAACATTTAGAATATAATATAGTTGATTTCATGTATGTGGACAAATCGTAGAAGGAGTAATCGGGTCGAGAATATTGAAATTAGTAAATTGGCTATAACTCGGTAAATAGAAGCTGTAGAGCAGTGAAAGTTGGAGCATTCGAAAGATCAGAACATTTAGAATATAATATAGTTGATTTCATGTATGTGGACAAATCGTAGAAGGAGTAATCGGGTCGAGAATATTGAAATTAGTAAATTGGCTATAACTCGGTAAATAGAAGCTGTAGAGCAGTGAAAGTTGCAGCATTCGAAAGATCAGAACATTTAGAATATAATATAGTTGATTTCATGTATGTGGACAAATCGTGGAAGGAGTAATCGGGTCGGGAATATTTAAATTAGTAATTTGCCCATAACTCCGTAAATTGAAGCCGTAGAGCAGTGAATATTGAAATTAGTAAATTGGCCATAACTCGGTAAATAGACGCCGTAGAGCAGTGAAAGTTGCAGCATTCGAAAGATCAGAAAATTTGGAATATAATATAGTTGATTTCATGTATGTGGACAAATCGTGGAAGGAGTAATCGGGTCGGGAATATTTAAATTAGTAATTTGCCCATAACTCCGTAAATAGAAGCCGTAGAGCAGTGAATATTGAAATTAGTAAATTGGCCATAACTCGGTAAATAGACGCCGTAGAGCAGTGAAAGTTGCAGCATTCGAAAGATCAGAACATTTAGAATATAATATAGTTGATTTCATGTATGTGGACAAATCGTGGAAGGAGTAATCGGGTCGAGAATATTGAAATTAGTAAATTGGCTATAACTCGGTAAATAGACGCCGTAGAGCAGTGAAAGTTGGAGCATTCGAAAGATCAGAACATTTAGAATATAATATAGTTGATTTCATGTATGTGGACAAATCGTAGAAGGAGTAATCGGGTCGAGAATATTGAAATTAGTAAATTGGCTATAACTCGGTAAATAGAAGCTGTAGAGCAGTGAAAGTTGGAGCATTCGAAAGATCAGAACATTTAGAATATAATATAGTTGATTTCATGTATGTGGACAAATCGTGGAAGGAGTAATCGGGTCGAGAATATTGAAATTAGTAAATTGGCCATAACTCGGTAAATAGACGCCGTAGAGCAGTGAAAGTTGGAGCATTCGAAAGATCAGAACATTTAGAATATAATATAGTTGATTTCATGTATGTGGACAAATCGTAGAAGGAGTAATCGGGTCGAGAATATTGAAATTAGTAAATTGGCTATAACTCGGTAAATAGAAGCTGTAGAGCAGTGAAAGTTGGAGCATTCGAAAGATCAGAACATTTAGAATATAATATAGTTGATTTCATGTATGTGGACAAATCGTGGAAGGAGTAATCGGGTCGAGAATATTGAAATTAGTAATTTGGCTATAACTCGGTAAATAGACGCCGTAGAGCAGTGAAAGTTGGAGCATTCGAAAGATCAGAACATTTAGAATATAATATAGTTGATTTCATGTATGTGGACAAATCGTGGAAGGAGTAATCGGGTCGAGAATATTGAAATTAGTAAATTGGCTATAACTCGGTAAATAGACGCCGTAGAGCAGTGAAAGTTGGAGCATTCGAAAGATCAGAACATTTAGAATATAATATAGTTGATTTCATGTATGTGGACAAATCGTGGAAGGAGTAATCGGGTCGAGAATATTGAAATTAGTAATTTGGCTATAACTCGGTAAATAGACGCCCTAGAGCAGTGAAAGTTGGAGCATTCGAAAGATCAGAACATTTAGAATATAATATAGTTGATTTCATGTATGTGGACAAATCGTGGAAGGAGTAATCGGGTCGAGAATATTGAAATTAGTAAATTGGCTATAACTCGGTAAATAGACGCCGTAGAGCAGTTAAAGTTGGAGCATTCGAAAGATCAGAACATTTAGAATATAATATAGTTGATTTCATGTATGTGGACAAATCGTGGAAGGAGTAATCGGGTCGAGAATATTGAAATTAGTAATTTGGCTATAACTCGGTAAATAGACGCCGTAGAGCAGTGAAAGTTGGAGCATTCGAAAGATCAGAACATTTAGAATATAATATAGTTGATTTCATGTATGTGGACAAATCGTGGAAGGAGTAATCGGGTCGAGAATATTGAAATTAGTAATTTGGCTATAACTCGGTAAATAGACGCCGTAGAGCAGTGAAAGTTGGAGCATTCGAAAGATCAGAACATTTAGAATATAATATAGTTGATTTCATGTATGTGGACAAATCGTAGAAGGAGTAATCGGGTCGAGAATATTGAAATTAGTAATTTGGCTATAACTCGGTAAATAGACGCCGTAGAGCAGTGAAAGTTGGAGCATTCGAAAGATCAGAACATTTAGAATATAATATAGTTGATTTCATGTATGTGGACAAATCGTGGAAGGAGTAATCGGGTCGAGAATATTGAAATTAGTAAATTGGCTATAACTCGGTAAATAGACGCCGTAGAGCAGTGAAAGTTGGAGCATTCGAAAGATCAGAACATTTAGAATATAATATAGTTGATTTCATGTATGTGGACAAATCGTGGAAGGAGTAATCGGGTCGGGAATATTTAAATTAGTAATTTGCCCATAACTCCGTAAATAGAAGCCGTAGAGCAGTGAATATTGAAATTAGTAAATTGGCCATAACTCGGTAAATAGACGCCGTAGAGCAGTGAAAGTTGGAGCATTCGAAAGATCAGAACATTTAGAATATAATATAGTTGATTTCATGTATGTGGACAAATCGTAGAAGGAGTAATCGGGTCGAGAATATTGAAATTAGTAAATTGGCTATAACTCGGTAAATAGAAGCTGTAGAGCAGTGAAAGTTGGAGCATTCGAAAGATCAGAACATTTAGAATATAATATAGTTGATTTCATGTATGTGGACAAATCGTAGAAGGAGTAATCGGGTCGAGAATATTGAAATTAGTAAATTGGCTATAACTCGGTAAATAGAAGCTGTAGAGCAGTGAAAGTTGCAGCATTCGAAAGATCAGAACATTTAGAATATAATATAGTTGATTTCATGTATGTGGACAAATCGTGGAAGGAGTAATCGGGTCGGGAATATTTAAATTAGTAATTTGCCCATAACTCCGTAAATTGAAGCCGTAGAGCAGTGAATATTGAAATTAGTAAATTGGCCATAACTCGGTAAATAGACGCCGTAGAGCAGTGAAAGTTGCAGCATTCGAAAGATCAGAAAATTTGGAATATAATATAGTTGATTTCATGTATGTGGACAAATCGTGGAAGGAGTAATCGGGTCGGGAATATTTAAATTAGTAATTTGCCCATAACTCCGTAAATAGAAGCCGTAGAGCAGTGAATATTGAAATTAGTAAATTGGCCATAACTCGGTAAATAGACGCCGTAGAGCAGTGAAAGTTGCAGCATTCGAAAGATCAGAACATTTAGAATATAATATAGTTGATTTCATGTATGTGGACAAATCGTGGAAGGAGTAATCGGGTCGAGAATATTGAAATTAGTAAATTGGCTATAACTCGGTAAATAGACGCCGTAGAGCAGTGAAAGTTGGAGCATTCGAAAGATCAGAACATTTAGAATATAATATAGTTGATTTCATGTATGTGGACAAATCGTGGAAGGAGTAATCGGGTCGGGAATATTTAAATTAGTAATTTGCCCATAACTCCGTAAATAGAAGCCGTAGAGCAGTGAATATTGAAATTAGTAAATTGGCCATAACTCGGTAAATAGACGCCGTAGAGCAGTGAAAGTTGCAGCATTCGAAAGATCAGAACATTTAGAATATAATATAGTTGATTTCATGTATGTGGACAAATCGTGGAAGGAGTAATCGGGTCGGGAATATTTAAATTAGTAATTTGCCCATAACTCCGTAAATAGAAGCCGTAGAGCAGTGAATATTGAAATTAGTAAATTGGCCATAACTCGGTAAATAGACGCCGTAGAGCAGTGAAATTTGCAGCATTCGAAAGATCAGAAAATTTGGAATATAATATAGTTGATTTCATGTATGTGGACAAATCGTGGAAGGAGTAATCGGGTCGGGAATATTTAAATTAGTAATTTGGCTATAACTCGGTAAATAGACGCCGTAGAGCAGTGAAAGTTGGAGCATTCGAAAGATCAGAACATTTAGAATATAATATAGTTGATTTCATGTATGTGGACAAATCGTGGAAGGAGTAATCGGGTCGAGAATATTGAAATTAGTAAATTGGCCATAACTCGGTAAATAGACGCCGTAGAGCAGTGAAAGGTTGAGCATTCGAAAGATCAGAACATTTAGAATATAATATAGTTGATTTCATGTATGTGGACAAATCGTAGAAGGAGTAATCGGGTCGAGAATATTGAAATTAGTAATTTGGCTATAACTCGGTAAATAGACGCCGTAGAGCAGTGAAAGTTGGAGCATTCGAAAGATCAGAACATTTAGAATATAATATAGTTGATTTCATGTATGTGGACAAATCGTGGAAGGAGTAATCGGGTCGAGAATATTGAAATTAGTAATTTGGCTATAACTCGGTAAATAGACGCCGTAGAGCAGTGAAAGTTGGAGCATTCGAAAGATCAGAACATTTAGAATATAATATAGTTGATTTCATGTATGTGGACAAATCGTGGAAGGAGTAATCGGGTCGGGAATATTTAAATTAGTAATTTGCCCATAACTCCGTAAATAGAAGCCGTAGAGCAGTGAATATTGAAATTAGTAAATTGGCCATAACTCGGTAAATAGACGCCGTAGAGCAGTGAAAGTTGGAGCATTCGAAAGATCAGAACATTTAGAATATAATATAGTTGATTTCATGTATGTGGACAAATCGTAGAAGGAGTAATCGGGTCGAGAATATTGAAATTAGTAAATTGGCTATAACTCGGTAAATAGAAGCTGTAGAGCAGTGAAAGTTGGAGCATTCGAAAGATCAGAACATTTAGAATATAATATAGTTGATTTCATGTATGTGGACAAATCGTAGAAGGAGTAATCGGGTCGAGAATATTGAAATTAGTAAATTGGCTATAACTCGGTAAATAGAAGCTGTAGAGCAGTGAAAGTTGCAGCATTCGAAAGATCAGAACATTTAGAATATAATATAGTTGATTTCATGTATGTGGACAAATCGTGGAAGGAGTAATCGGGTCGGGAATATTTAAATTAGTAATTTGCCCATAACTCCGTAAATTGAAGCCGTAGAGCAGTGAATATTGAAATTAGTAAATTGGCCATAACTCGGTAAATAGACGCCGTAGAGCAGTGAAAGTTGCAGCATTCGAAAGATCAGAAAATTTGGAATATAATATAGTTGATTTCATGTATGTGGACAAATCGTGGAAGGAGTAATCGGGTCGGGAATATTTAAATTAGTAATTTGCCCATAACTCCGTAAATAGAAGCCGTAGAGCAGTGAATATTGAAATTAGTAAATTGGCCATAACTCGGTAAATAGACGCCGTAGAGCAGTGAAAGTTGCAGCATTCGAAAGATCAGAACATTTAGAATATAATATAGTTGATTTCATGTATGTGGACAAATCGTGGAAGGAGTAATCGGGTCGAGAATATTGAAATTAGTAAATTGGCTATAACTCGGTAAATAGACGCCGTAGAGCAGTGAAAGTTGGAGCATTCGAAAGATCAGAACATTTAGAATATAATATAGTTGATTTCATGTATGTGGACAAATCGTGGAAGGAGTAATCGGGTCGGGAATATTTAAATTAGTAATTTGCCCATAACTCCGTAAATAGAAGCCGTAGAGCAGTGAATATTGAAATTAGTAAATTGGCCATAACTCGGTAAATAGACGCCGTAGAGCAGTGAAAGTTGCAGCATTCGAAAGATCAGAACATTTAGAATATAATATAGTTGATTTCATGTATGTGGACAAATCGTGGAAGGAGTAATCGGGTCGGGAATATTTAAATTAGTAATTTGCCCATAACTCCGTAAATAGAAGCCGTAGAGCAGTGAATATTGAAATTAGTAAATTGGCCATAACTCGGTAAATAGACGCCGTAGAGCAGTGAAATTTGCAGCATTCGAAAGATCAGAAAATTTGGAATATAATATAGTTGATTTCATGTATGTGGACAAATCGTGGAAGGAGTAATCGGGTCGGGAATATTTAAATTAGTAATTTGGCTATAACTCGGTAAATAGACGCCGTAGAGCAGTGAAAGTTGGAGCATTCGAAAGATCAGAACATTTAGAATATAATATAGTTGATTTCATGTATGTGGACAAATCGTGGAAGGAGTAATCGGGTCGAGAATATTGAAATTAGTAAATTGGCCATAACTCGGTAAATAGACGCCGTAGAGCAGTGAAAGGTTGAGCATTCGAAAGATCAGAACATTTAGAATATAATATAGTTGATTTCATGTATGTGGACAAATCGTAGAAGGAGTAATCGGGTCGAGAATATTGAAATTAGTAATTTGGCTATAACTCGGTAAATAGACGCCGTAGAGCAGTGAAAGTTGGAGCATTCGAAAGATCAGAACATTTAGAATATAATATAGTTGATTTCATGTATGTGGACAAATCGTGGAAGGAGTAATCGGGTCGAGAATATTGAAATTAGTAATTTGGCTATAACTCGGTAAATAGACGCCGTAGAGCAGTGAAAGTTGGAGCATTCGAAAGATCAGAACATTTAGAATATAATATAGTTGATTTCATGTATGTGGACAAATCGTGGAAGGAGTAATCGGGTCGAGAATTTTGAAATTAGTAATTTGGCTATAACTCGGTAAATAGACGCCGTAGAGCAGTGAAAGTTGGAGCATTCGAAAGATCAGAACATTTAGAATATAATATAGTTGATTTCATGTATGTGGACAAATCGTGGAAGGAGTAATCGGGTCGAGAATATTGAAATTAGTAAATTGGCTATAACTCGGTAAATAGACGCCGTAGAGCAGTGAAAGTTGGAGCATTCGAAAGATCAGAACATTTAGAATATAATATAGTTGATTTCATGTATGTGGACAAATCGTGGAAGGAGTAATCGGGTCGAGAATATTGAAATTAGTAATTTGGCTATAACTCGGTAAATAGACGCCGTAGAGCAGTGAAAGTTGGAGCATTCGAAAGATCAGAACATTTAGAATATAATATAGTTGATTTCATGTATGTGGACAAATCGTGGAAGGAGTAATCGGGTCGAGAATATTGAAATTAGTAAATTGGCTATAACTCGGTAAATAGACGCCGTAGAGCAGTGAAAGTTGGAGCATTCGAAAGATCAGAACATTTAGAATATAATATAGTTGATTTCATGTATGTGGACAAATCGTGGAAGGAGTAATCGGGTCGAGAATATTGAAATTAGTAATTTGGCTATAACTCGGTAAATAGACGCCGTAGAGCAGTGAAAGTTGGAGCATTCGAAAGATCAGAACATTTAGAATATAATATAGTTGATTTCATGTATGTGGACAAATCGTGGAAGGAGTAATCGGGTCGAGAATATTGAAATTAGTAAATTGGCTATAACTCGGTAAATAGACGCCGTAGAGCAGTGAAAGTTGGAGCATTCGAAAGATCAGAACATTTAGAATATAATATAGTTGATTTCATGTATGTGGACAAATCGTGGAAGGAGTAATCGGGTCGGGAATATTTAAATTAGTAATTTGCCCATAACTCCGTAAATAGAAGCCGTAGAGCAGTGAATATTGAAATTAGTAAATTGGCCATAACTCGGTAAATAGACGCCGTAGAGCAGTGAAAGTTGCAGCATTCGAAAGATCAGAACATTTAGAATATAATATAGTTGATTTCATGTATGTGGACAAATCGTGGAAGGAGTAATCGGGTCGGGAATATTTAAATTAGTAATTTGCCCATAACTCCGTAAATAGAAGCCGTAGAGCAGTGAATATTGAAATTAGTAAATTGGCCATAACTCGGTAAATAGACGCCGTAGAGCAGTGAAAGTTGCAGCATTCGAAAGATCAGAAAATTTGGAATATAATATAGTTGATTTCATGTATGTGGACAAATCGTGGAAGGAGTAATCGGGTCGGGAATATTTAAATTAGTAATTTGCCCATAACTCCGTAAATAGAAGCCGTAGAGCAGTGAATATTGAAATTAGTAAATTGGCCATAACTCGGTAAATAGACGCCGTAGAGCAGTGAAAGTTGCAGCATTCGAAAGATCAGAACATTTAGAATATAATATAGTTGATTTCATGTATGTGGACAAATCGTGGAAGGAGTAATCGGGTCGGGAATATTTAAATTAGTAATTTGCCCATAACTCCGTAAATAGAAGCCGTAGAGCAGTGAATATTGAAATTAGTAAATTGGCCATAACTCGGTAAATAGACGCCGTAGAGCAGTGAAAGTTGCAGCATTCGAAAGATCAGAAAATTTGGAATATAATATAGTTGATTTCATGTATGTGGACAAATCGTGGAAGGAGTAATCGGGTCGGGAATATTTAAATTAGTAATTTGCCCATAACTCCGTAAATAGAAGCCGTAGAGCAGTGAATATTGAAATTAGTAAATTGGCCATAACTCGGTAAATAGACGCCGTAGAGCAGTGAAAGTTGCAGCATTCGAAAGATCAGAACATTTAGAATATAATATAGTTGATTTCATGTATGTGGACAAATCGTGGAAGGAGTAATCGGGTCGGGAATATTTAAATTAGTAATTTGCCCATAACTCCGTAAATAGAAGCCGTAGAGCAGTGAATATTGAAATTAGTAAATTGGCCATAACTCGGTAAATAGACGCCGTAGAGCAGTGAAAGTTGCAGCATTCGAAAGATCAGAACATTTAGAATATAATATAGTTGATTTCATGTATGTGGACAAATCGTGGAAGGAGTAATCGGGTCGGGAATATTTAAATTAGTAATTTGCCCATAACTCCGTAAATAGAAGCCGTAGAGCAGTGAATATTGAAATTAGTAAATTGGCCATAACTCGGTAAATAGACGCCGTAGAGCAGTGAAAGTTGCAGCATTCGAAAGATCAGAAAATTTGGAATATAATATAGTTGATTTCATGTATGTGGACAAATCGTGGAAGGAGTAATCGGTTCGGGAATATTTAAATTAGTAATTTGCCCATAACTCCGTAAATAGAAGCCGTAGAGCAGTGAATATTGAAATTAGTAAATTGGCCATAACTCGGTAAATAGACGCCGTAGAGCAGTGAAAGTTGCAGCATTCGAAAGATCAGAACATTTAGAATATAATATAGTTGATTTCATGTATGTGGACAAATCGTGGAAGGAGTAATCGGGTCGGGAATATTTAAATTAGTAATTTGCCCATAACTCCGTAAATAGAAGCCGTAGAGCGGTGAATATTGAAATTAGTAAATTGGCCATAACTCGGTCAATAGACGCCGTAGAGCAGTGAAAGTTGCAGCATTCGAAAGATCAGAACATTTAGAATATAATATAGTTGATTTCATGTATGTGGACAAATCGTGGAAGGAGTAATCGGGTCGGGAATATTTAAATTAGTAATTTGCCCATAACTCCGTAAATAGAAGCCGTAGAGCAGTGAATATTGAAATTAGTAAATTGGCCATAACTCGGTAAATAGACGCCGTAGAGCAGTGAAAGTTGCAGCATTCGAAAGATCAGAACATTTAGAATATAATATAGTTGATTTCATGTATGTGGACAAATCGTGGAAGGAGTAATCGGGTCGGGAATATTTAAATTAGTAATTTGCCCATAACTCCGTAAATAGAAGCCGTAGAGCAGTGAATATTGAAATTAGTAAATTGGCCATAACTCGGTAAATAGACGCCGTAGAGCAGTGAAAGTTGCAGCATTCGAAAGATCAGAAAATTTGGAATATAATATAGTTGATTTCATGTATGTGGACAAATCGTGGAAGGAGTAATCGGGTCGGGAATATTTAAATTAGTAATTTGCCCATAACTCCGTAAATAGAAGCCGTAGAGCAGTGAATATTTAAATTAGTAATTTGCCCATAACTCGGTAAGTAGACGCCGTAGAGCAGTGAAAGTTGCAGCATTCGAAAGATCAGAAAATTTGGAATATAATATAGTTGATTTCATGTATGTGGACAAATCGTGGAAGGAGTAATCGGGTCGGGAATATTTAAATTAGTAATTTGCCCATAACTCCGTAAATAGAAGCCGTAGAGCAGTGAAAGTTGCAGCATTCGAAAGATCAGAACATTTAGAATATAATATAGTTGATTTCATGTATGTGGACAAATCGTGGAAGGAGTAATCGGGTCGGGAATATTTAAATTAGTAATTTGCCCATAACTCCGTAAATAGAAGCCGTAGAGCAGTGAATATTGAAATTAGTAAATTGGCCATAACTCGGTAAATAGACGCCGTAGAGCAGTGAAAGTTGCAGCATTCGAAAGATCAGAAAATTTGGAATATAATATAGTTGATTTCATGTATGTGGACAAATCGTGGAAGGAGTAATCGGGTCGGGAATATTTAAATTAGTAATTTGCCCATAACTCCGTAAATAGAAGCCGTAGAGCAGTGAAAGTTGCAGCATTCGAAAGATCAGAACATTTAGAATATAATATAGTTGATTTCATGTATGTGGACAAATCGTGGAAGGAGTAATCGGGTCGGGAATATTTAAATTAGTAATTTGCCCATAACTCCGTAAATAGAAGCCGTAGAGCAGTGAAAGTTGCAGCATTCGAAAGATCAGAACATTTAGAATATAATATAGTTGATTTCATGTATGTGGACAAATCGTGGAAGGAGTAATCGGGTCGGGAATATTTAAATTAGTAATTTGCCCATAACTCCGTAAATAGAAGCCGTAGAGCAGTGAAAGTTGAAGCATTCGAAAGATCAGAAAATTTGGAATATAATATAGTTGATTTCATGTATGTGGACAAATCGTGGAAGGAGCAATCGGGTCGGGAATATTTAAATTAGTAATTTGCCCATAACTCCGTAAATAGAAGCCGTAGAGCGGTGAATATTGAAATTAGTAAATTGGCCATAACTCGGTAAATAGACGCCGTAGAGCAGTGAAAGTTGCAGCATTCGAAAGATCAGAACATTTAGAATATAATATAGTTGATTTCATGTATGTGGACAAATCGTGGAAGGAGTAATCGGGTCGGGAATATTTAAATTAGTAATTTGCCCATAACTCCGTAAATAGAAGCCGTAGAGCAGTGAATATTGAAATTAGTAAATTGGCCATAACTCCGTAAATAGACGCCGTAGAGCAGTGAAAGTTGCAGCATTCGAAAGATCAGAAAATTTGGAATATAATATAGTTGATTTCATGTATGTGGACAAATCGTGGAAGATTAATCGGGTCGGGAATATTTAAATTAGTAATTTGCCCATAACTCCGTAAATAGAAGCCGTAGAGCAGTGAATATTTAAATTAGTAATTTGCCCATAACTCGGTAAGTAGACGCCGTAGAGCAGTGAAACTTGCAGCATTCGAAAGATCAGAAAATTTGGAATATAATATAGTTGATTTCATGTATGTGGACAAATCGTGGAAGGAGTAATCGGGTCGGGAATATTTAAATTAGTAATTTGCCCATAACTCCGTAAATAGAAGCCGTAGAGCGGTGAATATTGAAATTAGTAAATTGGCCATAACTCGGTAAATAGACGCCGTAGAGCAGTGAAAGTTGCAGCATTCGAAAGATCAGAACATTTAGAATATAATATAGTTGATTTCATGTATGTGGACAAATCGTGGAAGGAGTAATCGGGTCGGGAATATTTAAATTAGTAATTTGCCCATAACTCCGTAAATAGAAGCCGTAGAGCGGTGAATATTGAAATTAGTAAATTGGCCATAACTCGGTCAATAGACGCCGTAGAGCAGTGAAAGTTGCAGCATTCGAAAGATCAGAACATTTAGAATATAATATAGTTGATTTCATGTATGTGGACAAATCGTGGAAGGAGTAATCGGGTCGAGAATATTGAAATTAGTAAATTGGCCATAACTCCGTAAATAGAAGCCGTAGAGCGGTGAATATTGAAATTAGTAAATTGGCCATAACTCGGTAAATAGACGCCGTAGAGCAGTGAAAGTTGCAGCATTCGAAAGATCAGAACATTTAGAATATAATATAGTTGATTTCATGTATGTGGACAAATCGTGGAAGGAGTAATCGGGTCGGGAATATTTAAATTAGTAATTTGCCCATAACTCCGTAAATAGAAGCCGTAGAGCAGTGAATATTGAAATTAGTAAATTGGCCATAACTCGGTAAATAGACGCCGTAGAGCAGTGAAAGTTGCAGCATTCGAAAGATCAGAACATTTAGAATATAATATAGTTGATTTCATGTATGTGGACAAATCGTGGAAGGAGCAATCGGGTCGGGAATATTTAAATTAGTAATTTGCCCATAACTCCGTAAATAGAAGCCGTAGAGCGGTGAATATTGAAATTAGTAAATTGGCCATAACTCGGTCAATAGACGCCGTAGAGCAGTGAAAGTTGCAGCATTCGAAAGATCAGAACATTTAGAATATAATATAGTTGATTTCATGTATGTGGACAAATCGTGGAAGGAGTAATCGGGTCGAGAATATTGAAATTAGTAAATTGGCCATAACTCCGTAAATAGAAGCCGTAGAGCGGTGAATATTGAAATTAGTAAATTGGCCATAACTCGGTAAATAGACGCCGTAGAGCAGTGAAAGTTGCAGCATTCGAAAGATCAGAACATTTAGAATATAATATAGTTGATTTCATGTATGTGGACAAATCGTGGAAGGAGCAATCGGGTCGGGAATATTTAAATTAGTAATTTGCCCATAACTCCGTAAATAGAAGCCGTAGAGCGGTGAATATTGAAATTAGTAAATTGGCCATAACTCGGTCAATAGACGCCGTAGAGCAGTGAAAGTTGCAGCATTCGAAAGATCAGAACATTTAGAATATAATATAGTTGATTTCATGTATGTGGACAAATCGTGGAAGGAGTAATCGGGTCGAGAATATTGAAATTAGTAAATTGGCCATAACTCCGTAAATAGAAGCCGTAGAGCGGTGAATATTGAAATTAGTAAATTGGCCATAACTCGGTAAATAGACGCCGTAGAGCAGTGAAAGTTGCAGCATTCGAAAGATCAGAACATTTAGAATATAATATAGTTGATTTCATGTATGTGGACAAATCGTGGAAGGAGTAATCGGGTCGGGAATATTTAAATTAGTAATTTGCCCATAACTCCGTAAATAGAAGCCGTAGAGCAGTGAATATTGAAATTAGTAAATTGGCCATAACTCGGTAAATAGACGCCGTAGAGCAGTGAAAGTTGCAGCATTCGAAAGATCAGAACATTTAGAATATAATATAGTTGATTTCATGTATGTGGACAAATCGTGGAAGGAGCAATCGGGTCGGGAATATTTAAATTAGTAATTTGCCCATAACTCCGTAAATAGAAGCCGTAGAGCGGTGAATATTGAAATTAGTAAATTGGCCATAACTCGGTAAATAGACGCCGTAGAGCAGTGAAAGTTGCAGCATTCGAAAGATCAGAACATTTAGAATATAATATAGTTGATTTCATGTATGTGGACAAATCGTGGAAGGAGCAATCGGGTCGGGAATATTTAAATTAGTAATTTGCCCATAACTCCGTAAATAGAAGCCGTAGAGCGGTGAATATTGAAATTAGTAAATTGGCCATAACTCGGTCAATAGACGCCGTAGAGCAGTGAAAGTTGCAGCATTCGAAAGATCAGAACATTTAGAATATAATATAGTTGATTTCATGTATGTGGACAAATCGTGGAAGGAGTAATCGGGTCGAGAATATTGAAATTAGTAAATTGGCCATAACTCCGTAAATAGAAGCCGTAGAGCGGTGAATATTGAAATTAGTAAATTGGCCATAACTCGGTAAATAGACGCCGTAGAGCAGTGAAAGTTGCAGCATTCGAAAGATCAGAACATTTAGAATATAATATAGTTGATTTCATGTATGTGGACAAATCGTGGAAGGAGTAATCGGGTCGGGAATATTTAAATTAGTAATTTGCCCATAACTCCGTAAATAGAAGCCGTAGAGCAGTGAATATTGAAATTAGTAAATTGGCCATAACTCGGTAAATAGACGCCGTAGAGCAGTGAAAGTTGCAGCATTCGAAAGATCAGAAAATTTGGAATATAATATAGTTGATTTCATGTATGTGGACAAATCGTGGAAGGAGTAATCGGGTCGGGAATATTTAAATTAGTAATTTGCCCATAACTCCGTAAATAGAAGCCGTAGAGCGGTGAATATTGAAATTAGTAAATTGGCCATAACTCGGTAAATAGACGCCGTAGAGCAGTGAAAGTTGCAGCATTCGAAAGATCAGAACATTTAGAATATAATATAGTTGATTTCATGTATGTGGACAAATCGTGGAAGGAGTAATCGGGTCGGGAATATTTAAATTAGTAATTTGCCCATAACTCCGTAAATAGAAGCCGTAGAGCAGTGAATATTTAAATTAGTAATTTGCCCATAACTCGGTAAGTAGACGCCGTAGAGCAGTGAAACTTGCAGCATTCGAAAGATCAGAAAATTTGGAATATAATATAGTTGATTTCATGTATGTGGACAAATCGTGGAAGGAGTAATCGGGTCGGGAATATTTAAATTAGTAATTTGCCCATAACTCCGTAAATAGAAGCCGTAGAGCAGTGAATATTGAAATTAGTAAATTGGCCATAACTCGGTAAATAGACGCCGTAGAGCAGTGAAAGTTGCAGCATTCGAAAGATCAGAAAATTTGGAATATAATATAGTTGATTTCATGTATGTGGACAAATCGTGGAAGGAGTAATCGGGTCGGGAATATTTAAATTAGTAATTTGCCCATAACTCCGTAAATAGAAGCCGTAGAGCAGTGAATATTTAAATTAGTAATTTGCCCATAACTCGGTAAGTAGACGCCGTAGAGCAGTGAAAGTTGCAGCATTCGAAAGATCAGAAAATTTGGAATATAATATAGTTGATTTCATGTATGTGGACAAATCGTGGAAGGAGTAATCGGGTCGGGAATATTTAAATTAGTAATTTGCCCATAACTCCGTAAATAGAAGCCGTAGAGCAGTGAAAGTTGCAGCATTCGAAAGATCAGAACATTTAGAATATAATATAGTTGATTTCATGTATGTGGACAAATCGTGGAAGGAGTAATCGGGTCGGGAATATTTAAATTAGTAATTTGCCCATAACTCCGTAAATAGAAGCCGTAGAGCAGTGAATATTGAAATTAGTAAATTGGCCATAACTCGGTAAATAGACGCCGTAGAGCAGTGAAAGTTGCAGCATTCGAAAGATCAGAAAATTTGGAATATAATATAGTTGATTTCATGTATGTGGACAAATCGTGGAAGGAGTAATCGGGTCGGGAATATTTAAATTAGTAATTTGCCCATAACTCCGTAAATAGAAGCCGTAGAGCAGTGAAAGTTGCAGCATTCGAAAGATCAGAACATTTAGAATATAATATAGTTGATTTCATGTATGTGGACAAATCGTGGAAGGAGTAATCGGGTCGGGAATATTTAAATTAGTAATTTGCCCATAACTCCGTAAATAGAAGCCGTAGAGCAGTGAAAGTTGCAGCATTCGAAAGATCAGAACATTTAGAATATAATATAGTTGATTTCATGTATGTGGACAAATCGTGGAAGGAGTAATCGGGTCGGGAATATTTAAATTAGTAATTTGCCCATAACTCCGTAAATAGAAGCCGTAGAGCAGTGAAAGTTGAAGCATTCGAAAGATCAGAAAATTTGGAATATAATATAGTTGATTTCATGTATGTGGACAAATCGTGGAAGGAGCAATCGGGTCGGGAATATTTAAATTAGTAATTTGCCCATAACTCCGTAAATAGAAGCCGTAGAGCGGTGAATATTGAAATTAGTAAATTGGCCATAACTCGGTAAATAGACGCCGTAGAGCAGTGAAAGTTGCAGCATTCGAAAGATCAGAACATTTAGAATATAATATAGTTGATTTCATGTATGTGGACAAATCGTGGAAGGAGTAATCGGGTCGGGAATATTTAAATTAGTAATTTGCCCATAACTCCGTAAATAGAAGCCGTAGAGCAGTGAATATTGAAATTAGTAAATTGGCCATAACTCCGTAAATAGACGCCGTAGAGCAGTGAAAGTTGCAGCATTCGAAAGATCAGAAAATTTGGAATATAATATAGTTGATTTCATGTATGTGGACAAATCGTGGAAGATTAATCGGGTCGGGAATATTTAAATTAGTAATTTGCCCATAACTCCGTAAATAGAAGCCGTAGAGCAGTGAATATTTAAATTAGTAATTTGCCCATAACTCGGTAAGTAGACGCCGTAGAGCAGTGAAACTTGCAGCATTCGAAAGATCAGAAAATTTGGAATATAATATAGTTGATTTCATGTATGTGGACAAATCGTGGAAGGAGTAATCGGGTCGGGAATATTTAAATTAGTAATTTGCCCATAACTCCGTAAATAGAAGCCGTAGAGCGGTGAATATTGAAATTAGTAAATTGGCCATAACTCGGTAAATAGACGCCGTAGAGCAGTGAAAGTTGCAGCATTCGAAAGATCAGAACATTTAGAATATAATATAGTTGATTTCATGTATGTGGACAAATCGTGGAAGGAGCAATCGGGTCGGGAATATTTAAATTAGTAATTTGCCCATAACTCCGTAAATAGAAGCCGTAGAGCGGTGAATATTGAAATTAGTAAATTGGCCATAACTCGGTCAATAGACGCCGTAGAGCAGTGAAAGTTGCAGCATTCGAAAGATCAGAACATTTAGAATATAATATAGTTGATTTCATGTATGTGGACAAATCGTGGAAGGAGTAATCGGGTCGAGAATATTGAAATTAGTAAATTGGCCATAACTCCGTAAATAGAAGCCGTAGAGCGGTGAATATTGAAATTAGTAAATTGGCCATAACTCGGTAAATAGACGCCGTAGAGCAGTGAAAGTTGCAGCATTCGAAAGATCAGAACATTTAGAATATAATATAGTTGATTTCATGTATGTGGACAAATCGTGGAAGGAGTAATCGGGTCGGGAATATTTAAATTAGTAATTTGCCCATAACTCCGTAAATAGAAGCCGTAGAGCAGTGAATATTGAAATTAGTAAATTGGCCATAACTCGGTAAATAGACGCCGTAGAGCAGTGAAAGTTGCAGCATTCGAAAGATCAGAACATTTAGAATATAATATAGTTGATTTCATGTATGTGGACAAATCGTGGAAGGAGCAATCGGGTCGGGAATATTTAAATTAGTAATTTGCCCATAACTCCGTAAATAGAAGCCGTAGAGCGGTGAATATTGAAATTAGTAAATTGGCCATAACTCGGTCAATAGACGCCGTAGAGCAGTGAAAGTTGCAGCATTCGAAAGATCAGAACATTTAGAATATAATATAGTTGATTTCATGTATGTGGACAAATCGTGGAAGGAGTAATCGGGTCGAGAATATTGAAATTAGTAAATTGGCCATAACTCCGTAAATAGAAGCCGTAGAGCGGTGAATATTGAAATTAGTAAATTGGCCATAACTCGGTAAATAGACGCCGTAGAGCAGTGAAAGTTGCAGCATTCGAAAGATCAGAACATTTAGAATATAATATAGTTGATTTCATGTATGTGGACAAATCGTGGAAGGAGCAATCGGGTCGGGAATATTTAAATTAGTAATTTGCCCATAACTCCGTAAATAGAAGCCGTAGAGCGGTGAATATTGAAATTAGTAAATTGGCCATAACTCGGTCAATAGACGCCGTAGAGCAGTGAAAGTTGCAGCATTCGAAAGATCAGAACATTTAGAATATAATATAGTTGATTTCATGTATGTGGACAAATCGTGGAAGGAGTAATCGGGTCGAGAATATTGAAATTAGTAAATTGGCCATAACTCCGTAAATAGAAGCCGTAGAGCGGTGAATATTGAAATTAGTAAATTGGCCATAACTCGGTAAATAGACGCCGTAGAGCAGTGAAAGTTGCAGCATTCGAAAGATCAGAACATTTAGAATATAATATAGTTGATTTCATGTATGTGGACAAATCGTGGAAGGAGCAATCGGGTCGGGAATATTTAAATTAGTAATTTGCCCATAACTCCGTAAATAGAAGCCGTAGAGCGGTGAATATTGAAATTAGTAAATTGGCCATAACTCGGTCAATAGACGCCGTAGAGCAGTGAAAGTTGCAGCATTCGAAAGATCAGAACATTTAGAATATAATATAGTTGATTTCATGTATGTGGACAAATCGTGGAAGGAGTAATCGGGTCGAGAATATTGAAATTAGTAAATTGGCCATAACTCCGTAAATAGAAGCCGTAGAGCGGTGAATATTGAAATTAGTAAATTGGCCATAACTCGGTAAATAGACGCCGTAGAGCAGTGAAAGTTGCAGCATTCGAAAGATCAGAACATTTAGAATATAATATAGTTGATTTCATGTATGTGGACAAATCGTGGAAGGAGCAATCGGGTCGGGAATATTTAAATTAGTAATTTGCCCATAACTCCGTAAATAGAAGCCGTAGAGCGGTGAATATTGAAATTAGTAAATTGGCCATAACTCGGTCAATAGACGCCGTAGAGCAGTGAAAGTTGCAGCATTCGAAAGATCAGAACATTTAGAATATAATATAGTTGATTTCATGTATGTGGACAAATCGTGGAAGGAGTAATCGGGTCGAGAATATTGAAATTAGTAAATTGGCCATAACTCCGTAAATAGAAGCCGTAGAGCGGTGAATATTGAAATTAGTAAATTGGCCATAACTCGGTAAATAGACGCCGTAGAGCAGTGAAAGTTGCAGCATTCGAAAGATCAGAACATTTAGAATATAATATAGTTGATTTCATGTATGTGGACAAATCGTGGAAGGAGTAATCGGGTCGGGAATATTTAAATTAGTAATTTGCCCATAACTCCGTAAATAGAAGCCGTAGAGCAGTGAATATTGAAATTAGTAAATTGGCCATAACTCGGTAAATAGACGCCGTAGAGCAGTGAAAGTTGCAGCATTCGAAAGATCAGAACATTTAGAATATAATATAGTTGATTTCATGTATGTGGACAAATCGTGGAAGGAGCAATCGGGTCGGGAATATTTAAATTAGTAATTTGCCCATAACTCCGTAAATAGAAGCCGTAGAGCGGTGAATATTGAAATTAGTAAATTGGCCATAACTCGGTAAATAGACGCCGTAGAGCAGTGAAAGTTGCAGCATTCGAAAGATCAGAACATTTAGAATATAATATAGTTGATTTCATGTATGTGGACAAATCGTGGAAGGAGCAATCGGGTCGGGAATATTTAAATTAGTAATTTGCCCATAACTCCGTAAATAGAAGCCGTAGAGCGGTGAATATTGAAATTAGTAAATTGGCCATAACTCGGTCAATAGACGCCGTAGAGCAGTGAAAGTTGCAGCATTCGAAAGATCAGAACATTTAGAATATAATATAGTTGATTTCATGTATGTGGACAAATCGTGGAAGGAGTAATCGGGTCGAGAATATTGAAATTAGTAAATTGGCCATAACTCCGTAAATAGAAGCCGTAGAGCGGTGAATATTGAAATTAGTAAATTGGCCATAACTCGGTAAATAGACGCCGTAGAGCAGTGAAAGTTGCAGCATTCGAAAGATCAGAACATTTAGAATATAATATAGTTGATTTCATGTATGTGGACAAATCGTGGAAGGAGTAATCGGGTCGGGAATATTTAAATTAGTAATTTGCCCATAACTCCGTAAATAGAAGCCGTAGAGCAGTGAATATTGAAATTAGTAAATTGGCCATAACTCGGTAAATAGACGCCGTAGAGCAGTGAAAGTTGCAGCATTCGAAAGATCAGAAAATTTGGAATATAATATAGTTGATTTCATGTATGTGGACAAATCGTGGAAGGAGTAATCGGGTCGGGAATATTTAAATTAGTAATTTGCCCATAACTCCGTAAATAGAAGCCGTAGAGCAGTGAATATTTAAATTAGTAATTTGGCTATAACTCGGTAAGTAGACGCCGTAGAGCAGTGAAAGTTGCAGCATTCGAAAGATCAGAAAATTTGGAATATAATATAGTTGATTTCATGTATGTGGACAAATCGTGGAAGGAGTAATCGGGTCGGGAATATTGAAATTAGTAAATTGGCCATAACTCGGTAAATAGACGCCGTAGAGCAGTGAAAGTTGCAGCATTCGAAAGATCAGAAAATTTGGAATATAATATAGTTGATTTCATGTATGTGGACAAATCGTGGAAGGAGTAATCGGGTCGGGAATATTGAAATTAGTAAATTGGCCATAACTCGGTAAATAGACGCCGTAGAGCAGTGAAAGTTGCAGCATTCGAAAGATCAGAAAATTTGGAATATAATATAGTTGATTTCATGTATGTGGACAAATCGTGGAAGGAGTAATCGGGTCGGGAATATTTAAATTAGTAATTTGCCCATAACTCCGTAAATAGAAGCCGTAGAGCAGTGAAAGTTGCAGCATTCGAAAGATCAGAACATTTAGAATATAATATAGTTGATTTCATGTATGTGGACAAATCGTAGAAGGAGTAATCGGGTCGAGAATATTGAAATTAGTAAATTGGCTATAACTCGGTAAATAGAAGCTGTAGAGCAGTGAATATTGAAATTAGTAAATTGGCCATAACTCGGTAAATAGACGCCGTAGAGCAGTGAAAGTTGCAGCATTCGAAAGATCAGAACATTTAGAATATAATACAGTTGATTTCATGTATGTGGACAAATCGTGGAAGGAGTAATCGGGTCGGGAATATTTAAATTAGTAATTTGCCCATAACTCCGTAAATAGAAGCCGTAGAGCAGTGAATATTGAAATTAGTAAATTGGCCATAACTCGGTAAATAGACGCCGTAGAGCAGTGAAAGTTGCAGCATTCGAAAGATCAGAACATTTAGAATATAATATAGTTGATTTCATGTATGTGGACAAATCGTGGAAGGAGTAATCGGGTCGGGAATATTTAAATTAGTAATTTGCCCATAACTCCGTAAATAGAAGCCGTAGAGCAGTGAATATTGAAATTAGTAAATTGGCCATAACTCGGTAAATAGACGCCGTAGAGCAGTGAAAGTTGCAGCATTCGAAAGATCAGAACATTTAGAATATAATATAGTTGATTTCATGTATGTGGACAAATCGTGGAAGGAGTAATCGGGTCGGGAATATTTAAATTAGTAATTTGCCCATAACTCCGTAAATAGAAGCCGTAGAGCAGTGAATATTGAAATTAGTAAATTGGCCATAACTCGGTAAATAGACGCCGTAGAACAGTGAAAGTTGCAGCATTCGAAAGATCAGAACATTTAGAATATAATATAGTTGATTTCATGTATGTGGACAAATCGTGGAAGGAGTAATCGGGTCGGGAATATTTAAATTAGAAATTTGCCCATAACTCCGTAAATAGAAGCTGTAGAGCAGTGAATATTGAAATTAGTAAATTGGCCATAACTCGGTAAATAGACGCCGTAGAACAGTGAAAGTTGCAGCATTCGAAAGATCAGAACATTTAGAATATAATATAGTTGATTTCATGTATGTGGACAAATCGTGGAAGGAGTAATCGGGTCGGGAATATTTAAATTAGTAATTTGCCCATAACTCCGTAAATAGAAGCCGTAGAGCAGTGAATATTGAAATTAGTAAATTGGCCATAACTCGGTAAATAGACGCCGTAGAGCAGTGAAAGTTGCAGCATTCGAAAGATCAGAAAATTTGGAATATAATATAGTTGATTTCATGTATGTGGACAAATCGTGGAAGGAGTAATCGGGTCGGGAATATTGAAATTAGTAAATTGGCTATAACTCGGTAAATAGAAGCTGTAGAGCAGTGAATATTGAAATTAGTAAATTGGCCATAACTCGGTAAATAGACGCCGTAGAGCAGTGAAAGTTGCAGCATTCGAAAGATCAGAACATTTAGAATATAATATAGTTGATTTCATGTATGTGGACAAATCGTGGAAGGAGTAATCGGGTCGGGAATATTTAAATTAGTAATTTGCCCATAACTCCGTAAATAGAAGCCGTAGAGCAGTGAATATTGAAATTAGTAAATTGGCCATAACTCGGTAAATAGACGCCGTAGAGCAGTGAAAGTTGCAGCATTCGAAAGATCAGAACATTTAGAATATAATATAGTTGATTTCATGTATGTGGACAAATCGTGGAAGGAGTAATCGGGTCGGGAATATTTAAATTAGTAATTTGCCCATAACTCCGTAAATAGAAGCCGTAGAGCAGTGAATATTGAAATTAGTAAATTGGCCATAACTCGGTAAATAGACGCCGTAGAGCAGTGAAAGTTGCAGCATTCGAAAGATCAGAACATTTAGAATATAATATAGTTGATTTCATGTATGTGGACAAATCGTGGAAGGAGTAATCGGGTCGGGAATATTTAAATTAGTAATTTGCCCATAACTCCGTAAATAGAAGCCGTAGAGCAGTGAATATTGAAATTAGTAAATTGGCCATAACTCGGTAAATAGACGCCGTAGAACAGTGAAAGTTGCAGCATTCGAAAGATCAGAACATTTAGAATATAATATAGTTGATTTCATGTATGTGGACAAATCGTGGAAGGAGTAATCGGGTCGGGAATATTTAAATTAGAAATTTGCCCATAACTCCGTAAATAGAAGCTGTAGAGCAGTGAATATTGAAATTAGTAAATTGGCCATAACTCGGTAAATAGACGCCGTAGAACAGTGAAAGTTGCAGCATTCGAAAGATCAGAACATTTAGAATATAATATAGTTGATTTCATGTATGTGGACAAATCGTGGAAGGAGTAATCGGGTCGGGAATATTTAAATTAGTAATTTGCCCATAACTCCGTAAATAGAAGCCGTAGAGCAGTGAATATTGAAATTAGTAAATTGGCCATAACTCGGTAAATAGACGCCGTAGAGCAGTGAAAGTTGCAGCATTCGAAAGATCAGAACATTTAGAATATAATATAGTTGATTTCATGTATGTGGACAAATCGTGGAAGGAGTAATCGGGTCGGGAATATTTAAATTAGTAATTTGCCCATAACTCCGTAAATAGAAGCCGTAGAGCAGTGAATATTGAAATTAGTAAATTGGCCATAACTCGGTAAATAGACGCCGTAGAGCAGTGAAAGTTGCAGCATTCGAAAGATCAGAACATTTAGAATATAATATAGTTGATTTCATGTATGTGGACAAATCGTGGAAGGAGTAATCGGGTCGGGAATATTTAAATTAGTAATTTGCCCATAACTCCGTAAATAGAAGCCGTAGAGCAGTGAATATTGAAATTAGTAAATTGGCCATAACTCGGTAAATAGACGCCGTAGAACAGTGAAAGTTGCAGCATTCGAAAGATCAGAACATTTAGAATATAATATAGTTGATTTCATGTATGTGGACAAATCGTGGAAGGAGTAATCGGGTCGGGAATATTTAAATTAGAAATTTGCCCATAACTCCGTAAATAGAAGCTGTAGAGCAGTGAATATTGAAATTAGTAAATTGGCCATAACTCGGTAAATAGACGCCGTAGAACAGTGAAAGTTGCAGCATTCGAAAGATCAGAACATTTAGAATATAATATAGTTGATTTCATGTATGTGGACAAATCGTGGAAGGAGTAATCGGGTCGGGAATATTTAAATTAGTAATTTGCCCATAACTCCGTAAATAGAAGCCGTAGAGCAGTGAATATTGAAATTAGTAAATTGGCCATAACTCGGTAAATAGACGCCGTAGAGCAGTGAAAGTTGCAGCATTCGAAAGATCAGAAAATTTGGAATATAATATAGTTGATTTCATGTATGTGGACAAATCGTGGAAGGAGTAATCGGGTCGGGAATATTGAAATTAGTAAATTGGCTATAACTCGGTAAATAGAAGCTGTAGAGCAGTGAATATTGAAATTAGTAAATTGGCCATAACTCGGTAAATAGACGCCGTAGAGCAGTGAAAGTTGCAGCATTCGAAAGATCAGAACATTTAGAATATAATATAGTTGATTTCATGTATGTGGACAAATCGTGGAAGGAGTAATCGGGTCGGGAATATTTAAATTAGTAATTTGCCCATAACTCCGTAAATAGAAGCCGTAGAGCAGTGAATATTGAAATTAGTAAATTGGCCATAACTCGGTAAATAGACGCCGTAGAGCAGTGAAAGTTGCAGCATTCGAAAGATCAGAACATTTAGAATATAATATAGTTGATTTCATGTATGTGGACAAATCGTGGAAGGAGTAATCGGGTCGGGAATATTTAAATTAGTAATTTGCCCATAACTCCGTAAATAGAAGCCGTAGAGCAGTGAATATTGAAATTAGTAAATTGGCCATAACTCGGTAAATAGACGCCGTAGAGCAGTGAAAGTTGCAGCATTCGAAAGATCAGAACATTTAGAATATAATATAGTTGATTTCATGTATGTGGACAAATCGTGGAAGGAGTAATCGGGTCGGGAATATTTAAATTAGTAATTTGCCCATAACTCCGTAAATAGAAGCCGTAGAGCAGTGAATATTGAAATTAGTAAATTGGCCATAACTCGGTAAATAGACGCCGTAGAACAGTGAAAGTTGCAGCATTCGAAAGATCAGAACATTTAGAATATAATATAGTTGATTTCATGTATGTGGACAAATCGTGGAAGGAGTAATCGGGTCGGGAATATTTAAATTAGAAATTTGCCCATAACTCCGTAAATAGAAGCTGTAGAGCAGTGAATATTGAAATTAGTAAATTGGCCATAACTCGGTAAATAGACGCCGTAGAACAGTGAAAGTTGCAGCATTCGAAAGATCAGAACATTTAGAATATAATATAGTTGATTTCATGTATGTGGACAAATCGTGGAAGGAGTAATCGGGTCGGGAATATTTAAATTAGTAATTTGCCCATAACTCCGTAAATAGAAGCCGTAGAGCAGTGAATATTGAAATTAGTAAATTGGCCATAACTCGGTAAATAGACGCCGTAGAGCAGTGAAAGTTGCAGCATTCGAAAGATCAGAAAATTTGGAATATAATATAGTTGATTTCATGTATGTGGACAAATCGTGGAAGGAGTAATCGGGTCGGGAATATTGAAATTAGTAAATTGGCCATAACTCGGTAAATAGACGCCGTAGAGCAGTGAAAGTTGCAGCATTCGAAAGATCAGAAAATTTGGAATATAATATAGTTGATTTCATGTATGTGGACAAATCGTGGAAGGAGTAATCGGGTCGGGAATATTTAAATTAGTAATTTGCCCATAACTCCGTAAATAGAAGCCGTAGAGCAGTGAAAGTTGCAGCATTCGAAAGATCAGAACATTTAGAATATAATATAGTTGATTTCATGTATGTGGACAAATCGTAGAAGGAGTAATCGGGTCGAGAATATTGAAATTAGTAAATTGGCTATAACTCGGTAAATAGAAGCTGTAGAGCAGTGAATATTGAAATTAGTAAATTGGCCATAACTCGGTAAATAGACGCCGTAGAGCAGTGAAAGTTGCAGCATTCGAAAGATCAGAAAATTTGGAATATAATATAGTTGATTTCATGTATGTGGAAAATCGTGGAAGGAGTAATCGGGTCGGGAATATTTAAATTAGTAATTTGCCCATAACTCCGTAAATAGAAGCCGTAGAGCAGTGAATATTGAAATTAGTAAATTGGCCATAACTCGGTAAATAGACGCCGTAGAGCAGTGAAAGTTGCAGCATTCGAAAGATCAGAAAATTTGGAATATAATATAGTTGATTTCATGTATGTGGACAAATCGTGGAAGGAGTAATCGGGTCGGGAATATTTAAATTAGTAATTTGCCCATAACTCCGTAAATAGAAGCCGTAGAGCAGTGAATATTGAAATTAGTAAATTGGCCATAACTCGGTAAATAGACGCCGTAGAGCAGTGAAAGTTGCAGCATTCGAAAGATCAGAAAATTTGGAATATAATATAGTTGATTTCATGTATGTGGAAAATCGTGGAAGGAGTAATCGGGTCGGGAATATTTAAATTAGTAATTTGCCCATAACTCCGTAAATAGAAGCCGTAGAGCAGTGAATATTGAAATTAGTAAATTGGCCATAACTCCGTAAATAGAAGCCGTAGAGCAGTGAAAGTTGCAGCATTCGAAAGATCAGAAAATTTGGAATATAATATAGTTGATTTCATGTATGTGGACAAATCGTGGAAGGAGTAATCGGGTCGGGAATATTTAAATTAGTAATTTGCCCATAACTCCGTAAATAGAAGCCGTAGAGCAGTGAATATTGAAATTAGTAAATTGGCCATAACTCGGTAAATAGACGCCGTAGAACAGTGAAAGTTGCAGCATTCGAAAGATCAGAACATTTAGAATATAATATAGTTGATTTCATGTATGTGGACAAATCGTGGAAGGAGTAATCGGGTCGGGAATATTTAAATTAGTAATTTGCCCATAACTCCGTAAATAGAAGCTGTAGAGCAGTGAATATTGAAATTAGTAAATTGGCCATAACTCGGTAAATAGACGCCGTAGAGCAGTGAAAGTTGCAGCATTCGAAAGATCAGAACATTTGGAATATAATATAGTTGATTTCATGTATGTGGACAAATCGTGGAAGGAGTAATCGGGTCGGGAATATTTAAATTAGTAATTTGCCCATAACTCCGTAAATAGAAGCCGTAGAGCAGTGAAAGTTGGAGCATTCGAAAGATCAGAAAATTTGGAATATAATATAGTTGATTTCATGTATGTGGACAAATCGTGGAAGGAGTAATCGGGTCGGGAATATTTAAATTAGTAATTTGCCCATAACTCCGTAAATAGAAGCCGTAGAGCAGTGAATATTGAAATTAGTAAATTGGCCATAACTCGGTAAATAGACGCCGTAGAGCAGTGAAAGTTGCAGCATTCGAAAGATCAGAAAATTTGGAATATAATATAGTTGATTTCATGTATGTGGACAAATCGTGGAAGGAGTAATCGGGTCGGGAATATTTAAATTAGTAATTTGCCCATAACTCCGTAAATAGAAGCCGTAGAGCAGTGAATATTGAAATTAGTAAATTGGCCATAACTCGGTAAATAGACGCCGTAGAGCAGTGAAAGTTGCAGCATTCGAAAGATCAGAAAATTTGGAATATAATATAGTTGATTTCATGTATGTGGAAAATCGTGGAAGGAGTAATCGGGTCGGGAATATTTAAATTAGTAATTTGCCCATAACTCCGTAAATAGAAGCCGTAGAGCAGTGAATATTGAAATTAGTAAATTGGCCATAACTCCGTAAATAGAAGCCGTAGAGCAGTGAAAGTTGCAGCATTCGAAAGATCAGAAAATTTGGAATATAATATAGTTGATTTCATGTATGTGGACAAATCGTGGAAGGAGTAATCGGGTCGGGAATATTTAAATTAGTAATTTGCCCATAACTCCGTAAATAGAAGCCGTAGAGCAGTGAATATTGAAATTAGTAAATTGGCCATAACTCGGTAAATAGACGCCGTAGAGCAGTGAAAGTTGCAGCATTCGAAAGATCAGAAAATTTGGAATATAATATAGTTGATTTCATGTATGTGGACAAATCGTGGAAGGAGTAATCGGGTCGGGAATATTTAAATTAGTAATTTGCCCATAACTCCGTAAATAGAAGCCGTAGAGCAGTGAATATTGAAATTAGTAAATTGGCCATAACTCGGTAAATAGACGCCGTAGAGCAGTGAAAGTTGCAGCATTCGAAAGATCAGAAAATTTGGAATATAATATAGTTGATTTCATGTATGTGGAAAATCGTGGAAGGAGTAATCGGGTCGGGAATATTTAAATTAGTAATTTGCCCATAACTCCGTAAATAGAAGCCGTAGAGCAGTGAATATTGAAATTAGTAAATTGGCCATAACTCGGTAAATAGACGCCGTAGAACAGTGAAAGTTGCAGCATTCGAAAGATCAGAACATTTAGAATATAATATAGTTGATTTCATGTATGTGGACAAATCGTGGAAGGAGTAATCGGGTCGGGAATATTTAAATTAGTAATTTGCCCATAACTCCGTAAATAGAAGCTGTAGAGCAGTGAATATTGAAATTAGTAAATTGGCCATAACTCGGTAAATAGACGCCGTAGAACAGTGAAAGTTGCAGCATTCGAAAGATCAGAACATTTAGAATATAATATAGTTGATTTCATGTATGTGGACAAATCGTGGAAGGAGTAAAAGGGTCGGGAATATTTAAATTAGTAATTTGCCCATAACTCCGTAAATAGAAGCCGTAGAGCAGTGAATATTGAAATTAGTAAATTGGCCATAACTCGGTAAATAGACGCCGTAGAGCAGTGAAAGTTGCAGCATTCGAAAGATCAGAAAATTTGGAGTTATGGGCAAATTACTAATTTAAATATTCCCGACCCGATTACTCCTTCCACGATTTGTCCACATACATGAAATCAACTATATTATATTCCAAATTTTCTGATCTTTCGAATGCTGCAACTTTCACTGCTCTACGGCGTCTATTTACCGAGTTATGGCCAATTTACTAATTTCAATATTCACTGCTCTACGGCTTCTATTTACGGAGTTATGGGCAAATTACTAATTTAAATATTCCCGACCCTTTTACTCCTTCCACGATTTGTCCACATACATGAAATCAACTATATTATATTCTAAATGTTCTGATCTTTCGAATGCTGCAACTTTCACTGTTCTACGGCGTCTATTTACCGAGTTATGGCCAATTTACTAATTTCAATATTCACTGCTCTACAGCTTCTATTTACGGAGTTATGGGCAAATTACTAATTTAAATATTCCCGACCCGATTACTCCTTCCACGATTTGTCCACATACATGAAATCAACTATATTATATTCTAAATGTTCTGATCTTTCGAATGCTGCAACTTTCACTGTTCTACGGCGTCTATTTACCGAGTTATGGCCAATTTACTAATTTCAATATTCACTGCTCTACGGCTTCTATTTACGGAGTTATGGGCAAATTACTAATTTAAATATTCCCGACCCGATTACTCCTTCCACGATTTGTCCACATACATGAAATCAACTATATTATATTCCAAATTTTCTGATCTTTCGAATGCTGCAACTTTCACTGCTCTACGGCTTCTATTTACGGAGTTATGGCCAATTTACTAATTTCAATATTCACTGCTCTACGGCTTCTATTTACGGAGTTATGGGCAAATTACTAATTTAAATATTCCCGACCCGATTACTCCTTCCACGATTTTCCACATACATGAAATCAACTATATTATATTCCAAATTTTCTGATCTTTCGAATGCTGCAACTTTCACTGCTCTACGGCGTCTATTTACCGAGTTATGGCCAATTTACTAATTTCAATATTCACTGCTCTACGGCTTCTATTTACGGAGTTATGGGCAAATTACTAATTTAAATATTCCCGACCCGATTACTCCTTCCACGATTTGTCCACATACATGAAATCAACTATATTATATTCCAAATTTTCTGATCTTTCGAATGCTGCAACTTTCACTGCTCTACGGCGTCTATTTACCGAGTTATGGCCAATTTACTAATTTCAATATTCACTGCTCTACGGCTTCTATTTACGGAGTTATGGGCAAATTACTAATTTAAATATTCCCGACCCGATTACTCCTTCCACGATTTGTCCACATACATGAAATCAACTATATTATATTCCAAATTTTCTGATCTTTCGAATGCTCCAACTTTCACTGCTCTACGGCTTCTATTTACGGAGTTATGGGCAAATTACTAATTTAAATATTCCCGACCCGATTACTCCTTCCACGATTTGTCCACATACATGAAATCAACTATATTATATTCCAAATGTTCTGATCTTTCGAATGCTGCAACTTTCACTGCTCTACGGCGTCTATTTACCGAGTTATGGCCAATTTACTAATTTCAATATTCACTGCTCTACAGCTTCTATTTACGGAGTTATGGGCAAATTACTAATTTAAATATTCCCGACCCGATTACTCCTTCCACGATTTGTCCACATACATGAAATCAACTATATTATATTCCAAATTTTCTGATCTTTCGAATGCTGCAACTTTCACTGCTCTACGGCGTCTATTTACCGAGTTATGGCCAATTTACTAATTTCAATATTCACTGCTCTACGGCTTCTATTTACGGAGTTATGGGCAAATTACTAATTTAAATATTCCCGACCCTTTTACTCCTTCCACGATTTGTCCACATACATGAAATCAACTATATTATATTCTAAATGTTCTGATCTTTCGAATGCTGCAACTTTCACTGTTCTACGGCGTCTATTTACCGAGTTATGGCCAATTTACTAATTTCAATATTCACTGCTCTACAGCTTCTATTTACGGAGTTATGGGCAAATTACTAATTTAAATATTCCCGACCCGATTACTCCTTCCACGAATATTTAAATTAGTAATTTGCCCATAACTCCGTAAATAGAAGCCGTAGAGCAGTGAAAGTTGCAGCATTCGAAAGATCAGAAAATTTGGAATATAATACAGTTGATTTCATGTATGTGGACAAATCGTGGAAGGAGTAATCGGGTCGGGAATATTTAAATTAGTAATTTGCCCATAACTCCGTAAATAGAAGCCGTAGAGCAGTGAATATTGAAATTAGTAAATTGGCCATAACTCGGTAAATAGACGCCGTAGAGCAGTGAAAGTTGCAGCATTCGAAAGATCAGAAAATTTGGAATATAATATAGTTGATTTCATGTATGTGGACAAATCGTGGAAGGAGTAATCGGGTCGGGAATATTTAAATTAGTAATTTGCCCATAACTCCGTAAATAGAAGCCGTAGAGCAGTGAAAGTTGCAGCATTCGAAAGATCAGAAAATTTGGAATATAATATAGTTGATTTCATGTATGTGGACAAATCGTGGAAGGAGTAATCGGGTCGGGAATATTTAAATTAGTAATTTGCCCATAACTCCGTAAATAGAAGCCGTAGAGCAATGAATATTTAAATTAGTAAATTGGCCATAACTCGGTAAATAGACGCCGTAGAGCAGTGAAAGTTGCAGCATTCGAAAGATCAGAACATTTAGAATATAATATAGTTGATTTAATGTATGTGGACAAATCGTGGAAGGAGTAATCGGGTCGGGAATATTTAAATTAGTAATTTGCCCATAACTCCGTAAATAGAAGCCGTAGAGCAGTGAATATTTAAATTAGTAATTTGCCTATAACTCCGTAAATAGAAGCCGTAGAGCAGTGAAAGTTGGAGCATTCGAAAGATCAGAAAATTTGGAATATAATATAGTTGATTTCATGTATGTGGACAAATCGTGGAAGGAGTAATCGGGTCGGGAATATTTAAATTAGTAATTTGCCCATAACTCCGTAAATAGAAGCCGTAGAGCAGTGAATATTGAAATTAGTAAATTGGCCATAACTCGGTAAATAGACGCCGTAGAACAGTGAAAGTTGCAGCATTCGAAAGATCAGAACATTTAGAATATAATATAGTTGATTTCATGTATGTGGACAAATCGTGGAAGGAGTAATCGGGTCGGGAATATTTAAATTAGTAATTTGCCCATAACTCCGTAAATAGAAGCCGTAGAGCAGTGAATATTTAAATTAGTAATTTGCCCATAACTCCGTAAATAGAAGCCGTAGAGCAGTGAAAGTTGGAGCATTCGAAAGATCAGAAAATTTGGAATATAATATAGTTGATTTCATGTATGTGGACAAATCGTGGAAGGAGTAATCGGGTCGGGAATATTTAAATTAGTAATTTGCCCATAACTCCGTAAATAGAAGCCGTAGAGCAGTGAAAGTTGCAGCATTCGAAAGATCAGAACATTTAGAATATAATATAGTGTATTTCATGTATGTGGACAAATCGTGGAAGGAGTAATCGGGTCGGGAATATTTAAATTAGTAATTTGCCCATAACTCCGTAAATAGAAGCCGTAGAGCAGTGAATATTGAAATTAGTAAATTGGCCATAACTCGGTAAATAGACGCCGTAGAACAGTGAAAGTTGCAGCATTCGAAAGATCAGAACATTTAGAATATAATATAGTTGATTTCATGTATGTGGACAAATCGTGGAAGGAGTAATCGGGTCGGGAATATTTAAATTAGTAATTTGCCCATAACTCCGTAAATAGAAGCCGTAGAGCAGTGAATATTTAAATTAGTAATTTGCCCATAACTCGGTAAGTAGACGCCGTAGAGCAGTGAAAGTTGCAGCATTCGAAAGATCAGAAAATTTGGAATATAATATAGTTGATTTCATGTATGTGGACAAATCGTGGAAGGAGTAATCGGGTCGGGAATATTTAAATTAGTAATTTGCCCATAACTCCGTAAATAGAAGCCGTAGAGCAGTGAAAGTTGCAGCATTCGAAAGATCAGAACATTTAGAATATAATATAGTTGATTTCATGTATGTGGACAAATCGTGGAAGGAGTAATCGGGTCGGGAATATTTAAATTAGTAATTTGCCCATAACTCCGTAAATAGAAGCCGTAGAGCAGTGAATATTGAAATTAGTAAATTGGCCATAACTCGGTAAATAGACGCCGTAGAGCAGTGAAAGTTGCAGCATTCGAAAGATCAGAAAATTTGGAATATAATATAGTTGATTTCATGTATGTGGACAAATCGTGGAAGGAGTAATCGGGTCGGGAATATTTAAATTAGTAATTTGCCCATAACTCCGTAAATAGAAGCCGTAGAGCAGTGAATATTTAAATTAGTAATTTGCCCATAACTCCGTAAATAGAAGCCGTAGAGCAGTGAAAGTTGGAGCATTCGAAAGATCAGAAAATTTGGAATATAATATAGTTGATTTCATGTATGTGGACAAATCGTGGAAGGAGTAATCGGGTCGGGAATATTTAAATTAGTAATTTGCCCATAACTCCGTAAATAGAAGCCGTAGAGCAGTGAAAGTTGCAGCATTCGAAAGATCAGAACATTTAGAATATAATATAGTGTATTTCATGTATGTGGACAAATCGTGGAAGGAGTAATCGGGTCGGGAATATTTAAATTAGTAATTTGCCCATAACTCCGTAAATAGAAGCCGTAGAGCAGTGAATATTGAAATTAGTAAATTGGCCATAACTCGGTAAATAGACGCCGTAGAACAGTGAAAGTTGCAGCATTCGAAAGATCAGAACATTTAGAATATAATATAGTTGATTTCATGTATGTGGACAAATCGTGGAAGGAGTAATCGGGTCGGGAATATTTAAATTAGTAATTTGCCCATAACTCCGTAAATAGAAGCCGTAGAGCAGTGAATATTGAAATTAGTAAATTGGCCATAACTCGGTAAATAGACGCCGTAGAACAGTGAAAGTTGCAGCATTCGAAAGATCAGAACATTTAGAATATAATATAGTTGATTTCATGTATGTGGACAAATCGTGGAAGGAGTAATCGGGTCGGGAATATTTAAATTAGTAATTTGCCCATAACTCCGTAAATAGAAGCCGTAGAGCAGTGAATATTTAAATTAGTAATTTGCCCATAACTCGGTAAGTAGACGCCGTAGAGCAGTGAAAGTTGCAGCATTCGAAAGATCAGAAAATTTGGAATATAATATAGTTGATTTCATGTATGTGGACAAATCGTGGAAGGAGTAATCGGGTCGGGAATATTTAAATTAGTAATTTGCCCATAACTCCGTAAATAGAAGCCGTAGAGCAGTGAAAGTTGCAGCATTCGAAAGATCAGAACATTTAGAATATCATATAGTTGATTTCATGTATGTGGACAAATCGTGGAAGGAGTAATCGGGTCGGGAATATTTAAATTAGTAATTTGCCCATAACTCCGTAAATAGAAGCCGTAGAGCAGTGAAAGTTGGAGCATTCGAAAGATCAGAAAATTTGGAATATAATATAGTTGATTTCATGTATGTGGACAAATCGTGGAAGGAGTAATCGGGTCGGGAATATTTAAATTAGTAATTTGCCCATAACTCCGTAAATAGAAGCCGTAGAGCAGTGAAAGTTGCAGCATTCGAAAGATCAGAACATTTAGAATATAATATAGTTGATTTCATGTATGTGGACAAATCGTGGAAGGAGTAATCGGGTCGGGAATATTTAAATTAGTAATTTGCCCATAACTCCGTAAATAGAAGCCGTAGAGCGGTGAATATTGAAATTAGTAAATTGGCCATAACTCGGTAAACAGACGCCGTAGAGCAGTGAAAGTTGCAGCATTCGAAAGATCAGAACATTTAGAATATAATATAGTTGATTTCATGTATGTGGACAAATCGTGGAAGGAGTAATCGGGTCGGGAATATTTAAATTAGTAATTTGCCCATAACTCCGTAAATAGAAGCCGTAGAGCAGTGAATATTGAAATTAGTAAATTGGCCATAACGCGGTAAATAGACGCCGTAGAGCAGTGAAAGTTGCAGCATTCGAAAGATCAGAACATTTAGAATATAATATAGTTGATTTCATGTATGTGGACAAATCGTGGAAGGAGTAATCGGGTCGGGAATATTTAAATTAGTAATTTGCCCATAACTCCGTAAATAGAAGCCGTAGAGCAGTGAATATTGAAATTAGTAAATTGGCCATAACTCGGTAAATAGACGCCGTAGAGCAGTGAAAGTTGCAGCATTCGAAAGATCAGAAAATTTGGAATATAATATAGTTGATTTCATGTATGTGGACAAATCGTGGAAGGAGTAATCGGGTCGGGAATATTTAAATTAGTAATTTGCCCATAACTCCGTAAATAGAAGCCGTAGAGCAGTGAATATTTAAATTAGTAATTTGCCCATAACTCGGTAAGTAGACGCCGTAGAGCAGTGAAAGTTGCAGCATTCGAAAGATCAGAAAATTTGGAATATAATATAGTTGATTTCATGTATGTGGACAAATCGTGGAAGGAGTAATCGGGTCGGGAATATTTAAATTAGTAATTTGCCCATAACTCCGTAAATAGAAGCCGTAGAGCAGTGAAAGTTGCAGCATTCGAAAGATCAGAACATTTAGAATATCATATAGTTGATTTCATGTATGTGGACAAATCGTGGAAGGAGTAATCGGGTCGGGAATATTTAAATTAGTAATTTGCCCATAACTCCGTAAATAGAAGCCGTAGAGCAGTGAAAGTTGGAGCATTCGAAAGATCAGAAAATTTGGAATATAATATAGTTGATTTCATGTATGTGGACAAATCGTGGAAGGAGTAATCGGGTCGGGAATATTTAAATTAGTAATTTGCCCATAACTCCGTAAATAGAAGCCGTAGAGCAGTGAAAGTTGCAGCATTCGAAAGATCAGAACATTTAGAATATAATATAGTTGATTTCATGTATGTGGACAAATCGTGGAAGGAGTAATCGGGTCGGGAATATTTAAATTAGTAATTTGCCCATAACTCCGTAAATAGAAGCCGTAGAGCGGTGAATATTGAAATTAGTAAATTGGCCATAACTCGGTAAACAGACGCCGTAGAGCAGTGAAAGTTGCAGCATTCGAAAGATCAGAACATTTAGAATATAATATAGTTGATTTCATGTATGTGGACAAATCGTGGAAGGAGTAATCGGGTCGGGAATATTTAAATTAGTAATTTGCCCATAACTCCGTAAATAGAAGCCGTAGAGCAGTGAATATTGAAATTAGTAAATTGGCCATAACGCGGTAAATAGACGCCGTAGAGCAGTGAAAGTTGCAGCATTCGAAAGATCAGAACATTTAGAATATAATATAGTTGATTTCATGTATGTGGACAAATCGTGGAAGGAGTAATCGGGTCGGGAATATTTAAATTAGTAATTTGCCCATAACTCCGTAAATAGAAGCCGTAGAGCAGTGAATATTGAAATTAGTAAATTGGCCATAACTCGGTAAATAGACGCCGTAGAGCAGTGAAAGTTGCAGCATTCGAAAGATCAGAAAATTTAGAATATAATATAGTTGATTTCATGTATGTGGACAAATCGTGGAAGGAGTAATCGGGTCGGGAATATTTAAATTAGTAATTTGCCCATAACTCCGTAAATAGAAGCCGTAGAGCAGTGAAAGTTGCAGCATTCGAAAGATCAGAAAATTTGGAATATAATATAGTTGATTTCATGTATGTGGACAAATCGTGGAAGGAGTAATCGGGTCGGGAATATTTAAATTAGTAATTTGCCCATAACTCCGTAAATAGAAGCCGTAGAGCAGTGAATATTGAAATTAGTAAATTGGCCATAACTCGGTAAATAGACGCCGTAGAGCAGTGAAAGTTGCAGCATTCGAAAGATCAGAACATTTAGAATATAATATAGTTGATTTCATGTATGTGGACAAATCGTGGAAGGAGTAATCGGGTCGGGAATATTTAAATTAGTAATTTGCCCATAACTCCGTAAATAGAAGCCGTAGAGCAGTGAATATTGAAATTAGTAAATTGGCCATAACTCGGTAAATAGACGCCGTAGAGCAGTGAAAGTTGCAGCATTCGAAAGATCAGAAAATTTGGAATATAATATAGTTGATTTCATGTATGTGGACAAATCGTGGAAGGAGTAATCGGGTCGGGAATATTTAAATTAGTAATTTGCCCATAACTCCGTAAATAGAAGCCGTAGAGCAGTGAATATTGAAATTAGTAAATTGGCCATAACTCGGTAAATAGACGCCGTAGAGCAGTGAAAGTTGCAGCATTCGAAAGATCAGAAAATTTGGAATATAATATAGTTGATTTCATGTATGTGGACAAACCGTGGAAGGAGTAATCGGGTCGGGAATATTTAAATTAGTAATTTGCCCATAACTCCGTAAATAGAAGCCGTAGAGCAGTGAAAGTTGCAGCATTCGAAAGATCAGAAAATTTGGAATATAATATAGTTGATTTCATGTATGTGGACAAATCGTGGAAGGAGTAATCGGGTCGGGAATATTTAAATTAGTAATTTGCCCATAACTCCGTAAATAGAAGCCGTAGAGCAGTGAATATTGAAATTAGTAAATTGGCCATAACTCGGTAAATAGACGCCGTAGAACAGTGAAAGTTGCAGCATTCGAAAGATCAGAACATTTAGAATATAATATAGTTGATTTCATGTATGTGGACAAATCGTGGAAGGAGTAATCGGGTCGGGAATATTTAAATTAGTAATTTGCCCATAACTCCGTAAATAGAAGCCGTAGAGCAGTGAATATTTAAATTAGTAATTTGCCCATAACTCGGTAAGTAGACGCCGTAGAGCAGTGAAAGTTGCAGCATTCGAAAGATCAGAAAATTTGGAATATAATATAGTTGATTTCATGTATGTGGACAAATCGTGGAAGGAGTAATCGGGTCGGGAATATTTAAATTAGTAATTTGCCCATAACTCCGTAAATAGAAGCCGTAGAGCAGTGAAAGTTGCAGCATTCGAAAGATCAGAACATTTAGAATATCATATAGTTGATTTCATGTATGTGGACAAATCGTGGAAGGAGTAATCGGGTCGGGAATATTTAAATTAGTAATTTGCCCATAACTCCGTAAATAGAAGCCGTAGAGCAGTGAATATTGAAATTAGTAAATTGGCCATAACTCGGTAAATAGACGCCGTAGAACAGTGAAAGTTGCAGCATTCGAAAGATCAGAACATTTAGAATATAATATAGTTGATTTCATGTATGTGGACAAATCGTGGAAGGAGTAATCGGGTCGGGAATATTTAAATTAGTAATTTGCCCATAACTCCGTAAATAGAAGCCGTAGAGCAGTGAATATTTAAATTAGTAATTTGCCCATAACTCGGTAAGTAGACGCCGTAGAGCAGTGAAAGTTGCAGCATTCGAAAGATCAGAAAATTTGGAATATAATATAGTTGATTTCATGTATGTGGACAAATCGTGGAAGGAGTAATCGGGTCGGGAATATTTAAATTAGTAATTTGCCCATAACTCCGTAAATAGAAGCCGTAGAGCAGTGAAAGTTGCAGCATTCGAAAGATCAGAACATTTAGAATATCATATAGTTGATTTCATGTATGTGGACAAATCGTGGAAGGAGTAATCGGGTCGGGAATATTTAAATTAGTAATTTGCCCATAACTCCGTAAATAGAAGCCGTAGAGCAGTGAAAGTTGGAGCATTCGAAAGATCAGAAAATTTGGAATATAATATAGTTGATTTCATGTATGTGGACAAATCGTGGAAGGAGTAATCGGGTCGGGAATATTTAAATTAGTAATTTGCCCATAACTCCGTAAATAGAAGCCGTAGAGCAGTGAAAGTTGCAGCATTCGAAAGATCAGAACATTTAGAATATAATATAGTTGATTTCATGTATGTGGACAAATCGTGGAAGGAGTAATCGGGTCGGGAATATTTAAATTAGTAATTTGCCCATAACTCCGTAAATAGAAGCCGTAGAGCGGTGAATATTGAAATTAGTAAATTGGCCATAACTCGGTAAACAGACGCCGTAGAGCAGTGAAAGTTGCAGCATTCGAAAGATCAGAACATTTAGAATATAATATAGTTGATTTCATGTATGTGGACAAATCGTGGAAGGAGTAATCGGGTCGGGAATATTTAAATTAGTAATTTGCCCATAACTCCGTAAATAGAAGCCGTAGAGCAGTGAATATTGAAATTAGTAAATTGGCCATAACTCGGTAAATAGACGCCGTAGAGCAGTGAAAGTTGCAGCATTCGAAAGATCAGAACATTTAGAATATAATATAGTTGATTTCATGTATGTGGACAAATCGTGGAAGGAGTAATCGGGTCGGGAATATTTAAATTAGTAATTTGCCCATAACTCCGTAAATAGAAGCCGTAGAGCAGTGAATATTGAAATTAGTAAATTGGCCATAACTCGGTAAATAGACGCCGTAGAGCAGTGAAAGTTGCAGCATTCGAAAGATCAGAAAATTTGGAATATAATATAGTTGATTTCATGTATGTGGACAAATCGTGGAAGGAGTAATCGGGTCGGGAATATTTAAATTAGTAATTTGCCCATAACTCCGTAAATAGAAGCCGTAGAGCAGTGAATATTGAAATTAGTAAATTGGCCATAACTCGGTAAATAGACGCCGTAGAGCAGTGAAAGTTGCAGCATTCGAAAGATCAGAAAATTTAGAATATAATATAGTTGATTTCATGTATGTGGACAAATCGTGGAAGGAGTAATCGGGTCGGGAATATTTAAATTAGTAATTTGCCCATAACTCCGTAAATAGAAGCCGTAGAGCAGTGAAAGTTGCAGCATTCGAAAGATCAGAAAATTTGGAATATAATATAGTTGATTTCATGTATGTGGACAAATCGTGGAAGGAGTAATCGGGTCGGGAATATTTAAATTAGTAATTTGCCCATAACTCCGTAAATAGAAGCCGTAGAGCAGTGAATATTGAAATTAGTAAATTGGCCATAACTCGGTAAATAGACGCCGTAGAGCAGTGAAAGTTGCAGCATTCGAAAGATCAGAACATTTAGAATATAATATAGTTGATTTCATGTATGTGGACAAATCGTGGAAGGAGTAATCGGGTCGGGAATATTTAAATTAGTAATTTGCCCATAACTCCGTAAATAGAAGCCGTAGAGCAGTGAATATTGAAATTAGTAAATTGGCCATAACTCGGTAAATAGACGCCGTAGAGCAGTGAAAGTTGCAGCATTCGAAAGATCAGAAAATTTGGAATATAATATAGTTGATTTCATGTATGTGGACAAATCGTGGAAGGAGTAATCGGGTCGGGAATATTTAAATTAGTAATTTGCCCATAACTCCGTAAATAGAAGCCGTAGAGCAGTGAATATTGAAATTAGTAAATTGGCCATAACTCGGTAAATAGACGCCGTAGAGCAGTGAAAGTTGCAGCATTCGAAAGATCAGAAAATTTGGAATATAATATAGTTGATTTCATGTATGTGGACAAATCGTGGAAGGAGTAATCGGGTCGGGAATATTTAAATTAGTAATTTGCCCATAACTCCGTAAATAGAAGCCGTAGAGCAGTGAAAGTTGCAGCATTCGAAAGATCAGAAAATTTGGAATATAATATAGTTGATTTCATGTATGTGGACAAATCGTGGAAGGAGTAATCGGGTCGGGAATATTTAAATTAGTAATTTGCCCATAACTCCGTAAATAGAAGCCGTAGAGCAGTGAATATTGAAATTAGTAAATTGGCCATAACTCGGTAAATAGACGCCGTAGAGCAGTGAAAGTTGCAGCATTCGAAAGATCAGAAAATTTGGAATATAATATAGTTGATTTCATGTATGTGGACAAATCGTGGAAGGAGTAATCGGGTCGGGAATATTTAAATTAGTAATTTGCCCATAACTCCGTAAATAGAAGCCGTAGAGCAGTGAAAGTTGCAGCATTCGAAAGATCAGAAAATTTGGAATATAATATAGTTGATTTCATGTATGTGGACAAATCGTGGAAGGAGTAATCGGGTCGGGAATATTTAAATTAGTAATTTGCCCATAACTCCGTAAATAGAAGCCGTAGAGCAGTGAATATTGAAATTAGTAAATTGGCCATAACTCGGTAAATAGACGCCGTAGAGCAGTGAAAGTTGCAGCATTCGAAAGATCAGAAAATTTGGAATATAATATAGTTGATTTCATGTATGTGGACAAATCGTGGAAGGAGTAATCGGGTCGGGAATATTTAAATTAGTAATTTGCCCATAACTCCGTAAATAGAAGCCGTAGAGCAGTGAATATTGAAATTAGTAAATTGGCCATAACTCGGTAAATAGACGCCGTAGAACAGTGAAAGTTGCAGCATTCGAAAGATCAGAACATTTAGAATATAATATAGTTGATTTCATGTATGTGGACAAATCGTGGAAGGAGTAATCGGGTCGGGAATATTTAAATTAGTAATTTGCCCATAACTCCGTAAATAGAAGCCGTAGAGCAGTGAATATTGAAATTAGTAAATTGGCCATAACTCGGTTAATAGACGCCGTAGAACAGTGAAAGTTGCAGCATTCGAAAGATCAGAACATTTAGAATATAATATAGTTGATTTCATGTATGTGGACAAATCGTGGAAGGAGTAATCGGGTCGGGAATATTTAAATTAGTAATTTGCCCATAACTCCGTAAATAGAAGCCGTAGAGCGGTGAATATTGAAATTAGTAAATTGGCCATAACTCGGTAAATAGAAGCCGTAGAGCAGTGAAAGTTGCAGCATTCGAAAGATCAGAAAATTTGGAATATAATATAGTTGATTTCATGTATGTGGACAAATCGTGGAAGGAGTAATCGGGTCGGGAATATTTAAATTAGTAATTTGCCCATAACTCCGTAAATAGAAGCCGTAGAGCAGTGAATATTGAAATTAGTAAATTGGCCATAACTCGGTAAATAGACGCCGTAGAGCAGTGAAAGTTGCAGCATTCGAAAGATCAGAAAATTTGGAATATAATATAGTTGATTTCATGTATGTGGACAAATCGTGGAAGGAGTAATCGGGTCGGGAATATTTAAATTAGTAATTTGCCCATAACTCCGTAAATAGAAGCCGTAGAGCGGTGAATATTGAAATTAGTAAATTGGCCATAACTCGGTAAATAGAAGCCGTAGAGCAGTGAAAGTTGCAGCATTCGAAAGATCAGAAAATTTGGAATATAATATAGTTGATTTCATGTATGTGGACAAATCGTGGAAGGAGTAATCGGGTCGGGAATATTTAAATTAGTAATTTGCCCATAACTCCGTAAATAGAAGCCGTAGAGCGGTGAATATTGAAATTAGTAAATTGGCCATAACTCGGTAAATAGAAGCCGTAGAGCAGTGAAAGTTGCAGCATTCGAAAGATCAGAACATTTAGAATATAATATAGTTGATTTCATGTATGTGGACAAATCGTGGAAGGAGTAATCGGGTCGGGAATATTTAAATTAGTAATTTGCCCATAACTCCGTAAATAGAAGCCGTAGAGCAGTGAATATTGAAATTAGTAAATTGGCCATAACTCGGTAAATAGACGCCGTAGAACAGTGAAAGTTGCAGCATTCGAAAGATCAGAACATTTAGAATATAATATAGTTGATTTCATGTATGTGGACAAATCGTGGAAGGAGTAATCGGGTCGGGAATATTTAAATTAGTAATTTGCCCATAACTCCGTAAATAGAAGCCGTAGAGCAGTGAATATTGAAATTAGTAAATTGGCCATAACTCGGTAAATAGACGCCGTAGAACAGTGAAAGTTGCAGCATTCGAAAGATCAGAACATTTAGAATATAATATAGTTGATTTCATGTATGTGGACAAATCGTGGAAGGAGTAATCGGGTCGGGAATATTTAAATTAGTAATTTGCCCATAACTCCGTAAATAGAAGCCGTAGAGCAGTGAAAGTTGCAGCATTCGAAAGATCAGAACATTTAGAATATAATATAGTTGATTTCATGTATGTGGACAAATCGTGGAAGGAGTAATCGGGTCGGGAATATTTAAATTAGTAATTTGCCCATAACTCCGTAAATAGAAGCCGTAGAGCAGTGAATATTGAAATTAGTAAATTGGCCATAACTCGGTAAATAGACGCCGTAGAACAGTGAAAGTTGCAGCATTCGAAAGATCAGAACATTTAGAATATAATATAGTTGATTTCATGTATGTGGACAAATCGTGGAAGGAGTAATCGGGTCGGGAATATTTAAATTAGTAATTTGCCCATAACTCCGTAAATAGAAGCCGTAGAGCAGTGAAAGTTGGAGCATTCGAAAGATCAGAAAATTTGGAATATAATATAGTTGATTTCATGTATGTGGACAAATCGTGCAAGGAGTAATCGGGTCGGGAATATTTAAATTAGTAATTTGCCCATAACTCCGTAAATAGAAGCCGTAGAGCAGTGAAAGTTGCAGCATTCGAAAGATCAGAACATTTAGAATATAATATAGTTGATTTCATGTATGTGGACAAATCGTGGAAGGAGTAATCGGGTCGGGAATATTTAAATTAGTAATTTGCCCATAATTCCGTAAATAGAAGCCGTAGAGCGGTGAATATTGAAATTAGTAAATTGGCCATAACTCGGTAAATAGACGCCGTAGAGCAGTGAAAGTTGCAGCATTCGAAAGATCAGAACATTTAGAATATAATATAGTTGATTTCATGTATGTGGACAAATCGTGGAAGGAGTAATCGGGTCGGGAATATTTAAATTAGTAATTTGCCCATAACTCCGTAAATAGAAGCCGTAGAGCAGTGAATATTGAAATTAGTAAATTGGCCATAACTCGGTAAATAGACGCCGTAGAACAGTGAAAGTTGCAGCATTCGAAAGATCAGAACATTTAGAATATAATATAGTTGATTTCATGTATGTGGACAAATCGTGGAAGGAGTAATCGGGTCGGGAATATTTAAATTAGTAATTTGCCCATAACTCCGTAAATAGAAGCCCTAGAGCAGTGAATATTGAAATTAGTAAATTGGCCATAACTCGGTAAATAGACGCCGTAGAACAGTGAAAGTTGGAGCATTCGAAAGATCAGAAAATTTGGAATATAATATAGTTGATTTCATGTATGTGGACAAATCGTGGAAGGAGTAATCGGGTCGGGAATATTTAAATTAGTAATTTGCCCATAACTCCGTAAATAGAAGCCGTAGAGCAGTGAATATTGAAATTAGTAAATTGGCCATAACTCGGTAAATAGACGCCGTAGAGCAGTGAAAGTTGCAGCATTCGAAAGATCAGAACATTTAGAATATAATATAGTTGATTTCATGTATGTGGACAAATCGTGGAAGGAGTAATCGGGTCGGGAATATTTAAATTAGTAATTTGCCCATAACTCCGTAAATAGAAGCCGTAGAGCAGTGAATATTGAAATTAGTAAATTGGCCATAACTCGGTAAATAGACGCCGTAGAGCAGTGAAAGTTGCAGCATTCGAAAGATCAGAACATTTAGAATATAATATAGTTGATTTCATGTATGTGGACAAATCGTGGAAGGAGTAATCGGGTCGGGAATATTTAAATTAGTAATTTGCCCATAACTCCGTAAATAGAAGCCGTAGAGCAGTGAAAGTTGGAGCATTCGAAAGATCAGAAAATTTGGAATATAATATAGTTGATTTCATGTATGTGGACAAATCGTGGAAGGAGTAATCGGGTCGGGAATATTTAAATTAGTAATTTGCCCATAACTCCGTAAATAGAAGCCGTAGAGCAGTGAATATTGAAATTAGTAAATTGGCCATAACTCGGTAAATAGACGCCGTAGAGCAGTGAAAGTTGCAGCATTCGAAAGATCAGAACATTTAGAATATAATATAGTTGATTTCATGTATGTGGACAAATCGTGGAAGGAGTAATCGGGTCGGGAATATTTAAATTAGTAATTTGCCCATAACTCCGTAAATAGAAGCCGTAGAGCAGTGAATATTGAAATTAGTAAATTGGCCATAACGCGGTAAATAGACGCCGTAGAACAGTGAAAGTTGCAGCATTCGAAAGATCAGAACATTTAGAATATAATATAGTTGATTTCATGTATGTGGACAAATCGTGGAAGGAGTAATCGGGTCGGGAATATTTAAATTAGTAATTTGCCCATAACTCCGTAAATAGAAGCCGTAGAGCAGTGAATATTGAAATTAGTAAATTGGCCATAACTCGGTAAATAGACGCCGTAGAACAGTGAAAGTTGCAGCATTCGAAAGATCAGAACATTTAGAATATAATATAGTTGATTTCATGTATGTGGACAAATCGTGGAAGGAGTAATCGGGTCGGGAATATTTAAATTAGTAATTTGCCCATAACTCCGTAAATAGAAGCCGTAGAGCAGTGAATATTGAAATTAGTAAATTGGCCATAACTCGGTAAATAGACGCCGTAGAACAGTGAAAGTTGCAGCATTCGAAAGATCAGAACATTTAGAATATAATATAGTTGATTTCATGTATGTGGACAAATCGTGGAAGGAGTAATCGGGTCGGGAATATTTAAATTAGTAATTTGCCCATAACTCCGTAAATAGAAGCCGTAGAGCAGTGAATATTGAAATTAGTAAATTGGCCATAACTCGGTAAATAGACGCCGTAGAACAGTGAAAGTTGCAGCATTCGAAAGATCAGAACATTTAGAATATAATATAGTTGATTTCATGTATGTGGACAAATCGTGGAAGGAGTAATCGGGTCGGGAATATTTAAATTAGTAATTTGCCCATAACTCCGTAAATAGAAGCCGTAGAGCAGTGAATATTGAAATTAGTAAATTGGCCATAACTCGGTAAATAGACGCCGTAGAACAGTGAAAGTTGCAGCATTCGAAAGATCAGAACATTTAGAATATAATATAGTTGATTTCATGTATGTGGACAAATCGTGGAAGGAGTAATCGGGTCGGGAATATTTAAATTAGTAATTTGCCCATAACTCCGTAAATAGAAGCCGTAGAGCAGTGAATATTGAAATTAGTAAATTGGCCATAACTCGGTAAATAGACGCCGTAGAACAGTGAAAGTTGCAGCATTCGAAAGATCAGAACATTTAGAATATAATATAGTTGATTTCATGTATGTGGACAAATCGTGGAAGGAGTAATCGGGTCGGGAATATTTAAATTAGTAATTTGCCCATAACTCCGTAAATAGAAGCCGTAGAGCAGTGAATATTGAAATTAGTAAATTGGCCATAACTCGGTAAATAGACGCCGTAGAGCAGTGAAAGTTGCAGCATTCGAAAGATCAGAACATTTAGAATATAATATAGTTGATTTCATGTATGTGGACAAATCGTGGAAGGAGTAATCGGGTCGGGAATATTTAAATTAGTAATTTGCCCATAACTCCGTAAATAGAAGCCGTAGAGCAGTGAATATTAAAATTAGTAAATTGGCCATAACTCGGTAAATAGACGCCGTAGAGCAGTGAAAGTTGCAGCATTCGAAAGATCAGAACATTTAGAATATAATATAGTTGATTTCATGTATGTGGACAAATCGTGGAAGGAGTAATCGGGTCGGGAATATTTAAATTAGTAATTTGCCCATAACTCCGTAAATAGAAGCCGTAGAGCAGTGAATATTGAAATTAGTAAATTGGCCATAACTCGGTAAATAGACGCCGTAGAGCAGTGAAAGTTGCAGCATTCGAAAGATCAGAACATTTAGAATATAATATAGTTGATTTCATGTATGTGGACAAATCGTGGAAGGAGTAATCGGGTCGGGAATATTTAAATTAGTAATTTGCCCATAACTCCGTAAATAGAAGCCGTAGAGCAGTGAATATTGAAATTAGTATATTGGCCATAACGCGGTAAATAGACGCCGTAGAACAGTGAAAGTTGCAGCATTCGAAAGATCAGAACATTTAGAATATAATATAGTTGATTTCATGTATGTGGACAAATCGTGGAAGGAGTAATCGGGTCGGGAATATTTAAATTAGTAATTTGCCCATAACTCCGTAAATAGAAGCCGTAGAGCAGTGAATATTGAAATTAGTAAATTGGCCATAACTCGGTAAATAGACGCCGTAGAGCAGTGAAAGTTGCAGCATTCGAAAGATCAGAACATTTAGAATATAATATAGTTGATTTCATGTATGTGGACAAATCGTGGAAGGAGTAATCGGGTCGGGAATATTTAAATTAGTAATTTGCCCATAACTCCGTAAATAGAAGCCGTAGAGCAGTGAATATTGAAATTAGTATATTGGCCATAACGCGGTAAATAGACGCCGTAGAACAGTGAAAGTTGCAGCATTCGAAAGATCAGAAAATTTGGAATATAATATAGTTGATTTCATGTATGTGGACAAATCGTGGAAGGAGTAATCGGGTCGGGAATATTAAAATTAGTAAATTGGCCATAACTCGGTAAATAGACGCCGTAGAGCAGTGAAAGTTGCAGCATTCGAAAGATCAGAACATTTAGAATATAATATAGTTGATTTCATGTATGTGGACAAATCGTGGAAGGAGTAATCGGGTCGGGAATATTTAAATTAGTAATTTGCCCATAACTCCGTAAATAGAAGCCGTAGAGCAGTGAATATTGAAATTAGTAAATTGGCCATAACTCGGTAAATAGACGCCGTAGAGCAGTGAAAGTTGCAGCATTCGAAAGATCAGAACATTTAGAATATAATATAGTTGATTTCATGTATGTGGACAAATCGTGGAAGGAGTAATCGGGTCGGGAATATTTAAATTAGTAATTTGCCCATAACTCCGTAAATAGAAGCCGTAGAGCAGTGAAAGTTGGAGCATTCGAAAGATCAGAAAATTTAAAATATAATATAGTTGATTTCATGTATGTGGACAAATCGTGGAAGGAGTAATCGGGTCGGGAATATTTAAATTAGTAATTTGCCCATAACTCCGTAAATAGAAGCCGTAGAGCAGTGAATATTGAAATTAGTAAATTGGCCATAACTCGGTAAATAGACGCCGTAGAGCAGTGAAAGTTGCAGCATTCGAAAGATCAGAACATTTAGAATATAATATAGTTGATTTCATGTATGTGGACAAATCGTGGAAGGAGTAATCGGGTCGGGAATATTTAAATTAGTAATTTGCCCATAACTCCGTAAATAGAAGCCGTAGAGCAGTGAATATTGAAATTAGTAAATTGGCCATAACTCGGTAAATAGACGCCGTAGAACAGTGAAAGTTGCAGCATTCGAAAGATCAGAACATTTAGAATATAATATAGTTGATTTCATGTATGTGGACAAATCGTGGAAGGAGTAATCGGGTCGGGAATATTGAAATTAGTAAATTGGCCATAACTCGGTAAATAGACGCCGTAGAGCAGTGAAAGTTGCAGCATTCGAAAGATCAGAACATTTAGAATATAATATAGTTGATTTCATGTATGTGGACAAATCGTGGAAGGAGTAATCGGGTCGGGAATATTTAAATTAGTAATTTGCCCATAACTCCGTAAATAGAAGCCGTAGAGCAGTGAATATTGAAATTAGTAAATTGGCCATAACTCGGTAAATAGACGCCGTAGAGCAGTGAAAGTTGCAGCATTCGAAAGATCAGAACATTTAGAATATAATATAGTTGATTTCATGTATGTGGACAAATCGTGGAAGGAGTAATCGGGTCGGGAATATTTAAATTAGTAATTTGCCCATAACTCCGTAAATAGAAGCCGTAGAGCAGTGAAAGTTGCAGCATTCGAAAGATCAGAACATTTAGAATATAATATAGTTGATTTCATGTATGTGGACAAATCGTGGAAGGAGTAATCGGGTCGGGAATATTTAAATTAGTAATTTGCCCATAACTCCGTAAATAGAAGCCGTAGAGCAGTGAATATTGAAATTAGTAAATTGGCCATAACTCGGTAAATAGACGCCGTAGAGCAGTGAAAGTTGCAGCATTCGAAAGATCAGAACATTTAGAATATAATATAGTTGATTTCATGTATGTGGACAAATCGTGGAAGGAGTAATCGGGTCGGGAATATTTAAATTAGTAATTTGCCCATAACTCCGTAAATAGAAGCCGTAGAGCAGTGAATATTGAAATTAGTAAATTGGCCATAACTCGGTAAATAGACGCCGTAGAGCAGTGAAAGTTGCAGCATTCGAAAGATCAGAACATTTAGAATATAATATAGTTGATTTCATGTATGTGGACAAATCGTGGAAGGAGTAATCGGGTCGGGAATATTTAAATTAGTAATTTGCCCATAACTCCGTAAATAGAAGCCGTAGAGCAGTGAAAGTTGCAGCATTCGAAAGATCAGAACATTTAGAATATAATATAGTTGATTTCATGTATGTGGACAAATCGTGGAAGGAGTAATCGGGTCGGGAATATTTAAATTAGTAATTTGCCCATAACTCCGTAAATAGAAGCCGTAGAGCAGTGAAAGTTGCAGCATTCGAAAGATCAGAACATTTAGAATATAATATAGTTGATTTCATGTATGTGGACAAATCGTGGAAGGAGTAATCGGGTCGGGAATATTTAAATTAGTAATTTGCCCATAACTCCGTAAATAGAAGCCGTAGAGCAGTGAATATTGAAATTAGTAAATTGGCCATAACTCGGTAAATAGACGCCGTAGAACAGTGAAAGTTGCAGCATTCGAAAGATCAGAACATTTAGAATATAATATAGTTGATTTCATGTATGTGGACAAATCGTGGAAGGAGTAATCGGGTCGGGAATATTTAAATTAGTAATTTTCCCATAACTCCGTAAATAGAAGCCGTAGAGCAGTGAATATTTAAATTAGTAATTTGCCCATAACTCGGTAAGTAGACGCCGTAGAGCAGTGAAAGTTGCAGCATTCGAAAGATCAGAAAATTTGGAATATAATATAGTTGATTTCATGTATGTGGACAAATCGTGGAAGGAGTAATCGGGTCGGGAATATTTAAATTAGTAATTTGCCCATAACTCCGTAAATAGAAGCCGTAGAGCAGTGAATATTGAAATTAGTAAATTGGCCATAACTCGGTAAATAGACGCCGTAGAGCAGTGAAAGTTGCAGCATTCGAAAGATCAGAACATTTAGAATATAATATAGTTGATTTCATGTATGTGGACAAATCGTGGAAGGAGTAATCGGGTCGGGAATATTTAAATTAGTAATTTTCCCATAACTCCGTAAATAGAAGCCGTAGAGCAGTGAATATTTAAATTAGTAATTTGCCCATAACTCGGTAAGTAGACGCCGTAGAGCAGTGAAAGTTGCAGCATTCGAAAGATCAGAACATTTAGAATATAATATAGTTGATTTCATGTATGTGGACAAATCGTGGAAGGAGTAATCGGGTCGGGAATATTTAAATTAGTAATTTGCCCATAACTCCGTAAATAGAAGCCGTAGAGCAGTGAATATTTAAATTAGTAATTTGCCCATAACTCGGTAAGTAGACGCCGTAGAGCAGTGAAAGTTGCAGCATTCGAAAGATCAGAAAATTTGGAATATAATATAGTTGATTTCATGTATGTGGACAAATCGTGGAAGGAGTAATCGGGTCGGGAATATTTAAATTAGTAATTTGCCCATAACTCCGTAAATAGAAGCCGTAGAGCAGTGAAAGTTGCAGCATTCGAAAGATCAGAACATTTAGAATATAATATAGTTGATTTCATGTATGTGGACAAATCGTGGAAGGAGTAATCGGGTCGGGAATATTTAAATTAGTAATTTGCCCATAACTCCGTAAATAGAAGCCGTAGAGCAGTGAAAGTTGCAGCATTCGAAAGATCAGAACATTTAGAATATAATATAGTTGATTTCATGTATGTGGACAAATCGTGGAAGGAGTAATCGGGTCGGGAATATTTAAATTAGTAATTTTCCCATAACTCCGTAAATAGAAGCCGTAGAGCAGTGAATATTTAAATTAGTAATTTGCCCATAACTCGGTAAGTAGACGCCGTAGAGCAGTGAAAGTTGCAGCATTCGAAAGATCAGAACATTTAGAATATAATATAGTTGATTTCATGTATGTGGACAAATCGTGGAAGGAGTAATCGGGTCGGGAATATTTAAATTAGTAATTTGCCCATAACTCCGTAAATAGAAGCCGTAGAGCAGTGAATATTTAAATTAGTAATTTGCCCATAACTCGGTAAGTAGACGCCGTAGAGCAGTGAAAGTTGCAGCATTCGAAAGATCAGAAAATTTGGAATATAATATAGTTGATTTCATGTATGTGGACAAATCGTGGAAGGAGTAATCGGGTCGGGAATATTTAAATTAGTAATTTGCCCATAACTCCGTAAATAGAAGCCGTAGAGCAGTGAAAGTTGCAGCATTCGAAAGATCAGAACATTTAGAATATAATATAGTTGATTTCATGTATGTGGACAAATCGTGGAAGGAGTAATCGGGTCGGGAATATTTAAATTAGTAATTTGCCCATAACTCCGTAAATAGAAGCCGTAGAGCAGTGAAAGTTGCAGCATTCGAAAGATCAGAACATTTAGAATATAATATAGTTGATTTCATGTATGTGGACAAATCGTGGAAGGAGTAATCGGGTCGGGAATATTTAAATTAGTAATTTTCCCATAACTCCGTAAATAGAAGCCGTAGAGCAGTGAATATTTAAATTAGTAATTTGCCCATAACTCGGTAAGTAGACGCCGTAGAGCAGTGAAAGTTGCAGCATTCGAAAGATCAGAAAATTTGGAATATAATATAGTTGATTTCATGTATGTGGACAAATCGTGGAAGGAGTAATCGGGTCGGGAATATTTAAATTAGTAATTTGCCCATAACTCCGTAAATAGAAGCCGTAGAGCAGTGAATATTGAAATTAGTAAATTGGCCATAACTCGGTAAATAGACGCCGTAGAGCAGTGAAAGTTGCAGCATTCGAAAGATCAGAACATTTAGAATATAATATAGTTGATTTCATGTATGTGGACAAATCGTGGAAGGAGTAATCGGGTCGGGAATATTTAAATTAGTAATTTTCCCATAACTCCGTAAATAGAAGCCGTAGAGCAGTGAATATTTAAATTAGTAATTTGCCCATAACTCGGTAAGTAGACGCCGTAGAGCAGTGAAAGTTGCAGCATTCGAAAGATCAGAACATTTAGAATATAATATAGTTGATTTCATGTATGTGGACAAATCGTGGAAGGAGTAATCGGGTCGGGAATATTTAAATTAGTAATTTTCCCATAACTCCGTAAATAGAAGCCGTAGAGCAGTGAATATTTAAATTAGTAATTTGCCCATAACTCGGTAAGTAGACGCCGTAGAGCAGTGAAAGTTGCAGCATTCGAAAGATCAGAAAATTTGGAATATAATATAGTTGATTTCATGTATGTGGACAAATCGTGGAAGGAGTAATCGGGTCGGGAATATTTAAATTAGTAATTTTCCCATAACTCCGTAAATAGAAGCCGTAGAGCAGTGAATATTTAAATTAGTAATTTGCCCATAACTCGGTAAGTAGACGCCGTAGAGCAGTGAAAGTTGCAGCATTCGAAAGATCAGAAAATTTGGAATATAATATAGTTGATTTCATGTATGTGGACAAATCGTGGAAGGAGTAATCGGGTCGGGAATATTTAAATTAGTAATTTGCCCATAACTCCGTAAATAGAAGCCGTAGAGCAGTGAATATTGAAATTAGTAAATTGGCCATAACTCGGTAAATAGACGCCGTAGAGCAGTGAAAGTTGCAGCATTCGAAAGATCAGAACATTTAGAATATAATATAGTTGATTTCATGTATGTGGACAAATCGTGGAAGGAGTAATCGGGTCGGGAATATTTAAATTAGTAATTTTCCCATAACTCCGTAAATAGAAGCCGTAGAGCAGTGAATATTTAAATTAGTAATTTGCCCATAACTCGGTAAGTAGACGCCGTAGAGCAGTGAAAGTTGCAGCATTCGAAAGATCAGAACATTTAGAATATAATATAGTTGATTTCATGTATGTGGACAAATCGTGGAAGGAGTAATCGGGTCGGGAATATTTAAATTAGTAATTTGCCCATAACTCCGTAAATAGAAGCCGTAGAGCAGTGAATATTTAAATTAGTAATTTGCCCATAACTCGGTAAGTAGACGCCGTAGAGCAGTGAAAGTTGCAGCATTCGAAAGATCAGAAAATTTGGAATATAATATAGTTGATTTCATGTATGTGGACAAATCGTGGAAGGAGTAATCGGGTCGGGAATATTTAAATTAGTAATTTTCCCATAACTCCGTAAATAGAAGCCGTAGAGCAGTGAATATTTAAATTAGTAATTTGCCCATAACTCGGTAAGTAGACGCCGTAGAGCAGTGAAAGTTGCAGCATTCGAAAGATCAGAACATTTAGAATATAATATAGTTGATTTCATGTATGTGGACAAATCGTGGAAGGAGTAATCGGGTCGGGAATATTTAAATTAGTAATTTGCCCATAACTCCGTAAATAGAAGCCGTAGAGCAGTGAATATTTAAATTAGTAATTTGCCCATAACTCGGTAAGTAGACGCCGTAGAGCAGTGAAAGTTGCAGCATTCGAAAGATCAGAACATTTAGAATATAATATAGTTGATTTCATGTATGTGGACAAATCGTGGAAGGAGTAATCGGGTCGGGAATATTTAAATTAGTAATTTTCCCATAACTCCGTAAATAGAAGCCGTAGAGCAGTGAATATTTAAATTAGTAATTTGCCCATAACTCGGTAAGTAGACGCCGTAGAGCAGTGAAAGTTGCAGCATTCGAAAGATCAGAACATTTAGAATATAATATAGTTGATTTCATGTATGTGGACAAATCGTGGAAGGAGTAATCGGGTCGGGAATATTTAAATTAGTAATTTGCCCATAACTCCGTAAATAGAAGCCGTAGAGCAGTGAATATTGAAATTAGTAAATTGGCCATAACTCGGTAAATAGACGCCGTAGAGCAGTGAAAGTTGCAGCATTCGAAAGATCAGAACATTTAGAATATAATATAGTTGATTTCATGTATGTGGACAAATCGTGGAAGGAGTAATCGGGTCGGGAATATTTAAATTAGTAATTTGCCCATAACTCCGTAAATAGAAGCCGTAGAGCAGTGAATATTTAAATTAGTAATTTGCCCATAACTCGGTAAGTAGACGCCGTAGAGCAGTGAAAGTTGCAGCATTCGAAAGATCAGAACATTTAGAATATAATATAGTTGATTTCATGTATGTGGACAAATCGTGGAAGGAGTAATCGGGTCGGGAATATTTAAATTAGTAATTTTCCCATAACTCCGTAAATAGAAGCCGTAGAGCAGTGAATATTTAAATTAGTAATTTGCCCATAACTCGGTAAGTAGACGCCGTAGAGCAGTGAAAGTTGCAGCATTCGAAAGATCAGAACATTTAGAATATAATATAGTTGATTTCATGTATGTGGACAAATCGTGGAAGGAGTAATCGGGTCGGGAATATTTAAATTAGTAATTTGCCCATAACTCCGTAAATAGAAGCCGTAGAGCAGTGAATATTGAAATTAGTAAATTGGCCATAACTCGGTAAATAGACGCCGTAGAGCAGTGAAAGTTGCAGCATTCGAAAGATCAGAACATTTAGAATATAATATAGTTGATTTCATGTATGTGGACAAATCGTGGAAGGAGTAATCGGGTCGGGAATATTTAAATTAGTAATTTGCCCATAACTCCGTAAATAGAAGCCGTAGAGCAGTGAATATTTAAATTAGTAATTTGCCCATAACTCGGTAAGTAGACGCCGTAGAGCAGTGAAAGTTGCAGCATTCGAAAGATCAGAACATTTAGAATATAATATAGTTGATTTCATGTATGTGGACAAATCGTGGAAGGAGTAATCGGGTCGGGAATATTTAAATTAGTAATTTGCCCATAACTCCGTAAATAGAAGCCGTAGAGCAGTGAATATTTAAATTAGTAATTTGCCCATAACTCGGTAAGTAGACGCCGTAGAGCAGTGAAAGTTGCAGCATTCGAAAGATCAGAAAATTTGGAATATAATATAGTTGATTTCATGTATGTGGACAAATCGTGGAAGGAGTAATCGGGTCGGGAATATTTAAATTAGTAATTTGCCCATAACTCGGTAAATAGACGCCGTAGAGCAGTGAAAGTTGCAGCATTCGAAAGATCAGAACATTTAGAATATAATATAGTTGATTTCATGTATGTGGACAAATCGTGGAAGGAGTAATCGGGTCGGGAATATTTAAATTAGTAATTTGCCCATAACTCCGTAAATAGAAGCCGTAGAGCAGTGAATATTGAAATTAGTAAATTGGCCATAACTCGGTAAATAGACGCCGTAGAGCAGTGAAAGTTGCAGCATTCGAAAGATCAGAACATTTAGAATATAATATAGTTGATTTCATGTATGTGGACAAATCGTGGAAGGAGTAATCGGGTCGGGAATATTTAAATTAGTAATTTGCCCATAACTCCGTAAATAGAAGCCGTAGAGCAGTGAATATTGAAATTAGTAAATTGGCCATAACTCGGTAAATAGACGCCGTAGAGCAGTGAAAGTTGCAGCATTCGAAAGATCAGAACATTTAGAATATAATATAGTTGATTTCATGTATGTGGACAAATCGTGGAAGGAGTAATCGGGTCGGGAATATTTAAATTAGTAATTTGCCCATAACTCCGTAAATAGAAGCCGTAGAGCAGTGAATATTTAAATTAGTAATTTGCCCATAACTCGGTAAGTAGACGCCGTAGAGCAGTGAAAGTTGCAGCATTCGAAAGATCAGAACATTTAGAATATAATATAGTTGATTTCATGTATGTGGACAAATCGTGGAAGGAGTAATCGGGTCGGGAATATTTAAATTAGTAATTTGCCCATAACTCCGTAAATAGAAGCCGTAGAGCAGTGAATATTTAAATTAGTAATTTGCCCATAACTCGGTAAGTAGACGCCGTAGAGCAGTGAAAGTTGCAGCATTCGAAAGATCAGAAAATTTGGAATATAATATAGTTGATTTCATGTATGTGGACAAATCGTGGAAGGAGTAATCGGGTCGGGAATATTTAAATTAGTAATTTGCCCATAACTCCGTAAATAGAAGCCGTAGAGCAGTGAAAGTTGCAGCATTCGAAAGATCAGAACATTTAGAATATAATATAGTTGATTTCATGTATGTGGACAAATCGTGGAAGGAGTAATCGGGTCGGGAATATTTAAATTAGTAATTTGCCCATAACTCCGTAAATAGAAGCCGTAGAGCAGTGAAAGTTGCAGCATTCGAAAGATCAGAACATTTAGAATATAATATAGTTGATTTCATGTATGTGGACAAATCGTGGAAGGAGTAATCGGGTCGGGAATATTTAAATTAGTAATTTTCCCATAACTCCGTAAATAGAAGCCGTAGAGCAGTGAATATTTAAATTAGTAATTTGCCCATAACTCGGTAAGTAGACGCCGTAGAGCAGTGAAAGTTGCAGCATTCGAAAGATCAGAACATTTAGAATATAATATAGTTGATTTCATGTATGTGGACAAATCGTGGAAGGAGTAATCGGGTCGGGAATATTTAAATTAGTAATTTGCCCATAACTCCGTAAATAGAAGCCGTAGAGCAGTGAATATTTAAATTAGTAATTTGCCCATAACTCGGTAAGTAGACGCCGTAGAGCAGTGAAAGTTGCAGCATTCGAAAGATCAGAAAATTTGGAATATAATATAGTTGATTTCATGTATGTGGACAAATCGTGGAAGGAGTAATCGGGTCGGGAATATTTAAATTAGTAATTTGCCCATAACTCCGTAAATAGAAGCCGTAGAGCAGTGAAAGTTGCAGCATTCGAAAGATCAGAACATTTAGAATATAATATAGTTGATTTCATGTATGTGGACAAATCGTGGAAGGAGTAATCGGGTCGGGAATATTTAAATTAGTAATTTGCCCATAACTCCGTAAATAGAAGCCGTAGAGCAGTGAAAGTTGCAGCATTCGAAAGATCAGAACATTTAGAATATAATATAGTTGATTTCATGTATGTGGACAAATCGTGGAAGGAGTAATCGGGTCGGGAATATTTAAATTAGTAATTTGCCCATAACTCCGTAAATAGAAGCCGTAGAGCAGTGAATATTGAAATTAGTAAATTGGCCATAACTCGGTAAATAGACGCCGTAGAACAGTGAAAGTTGCAGCATTCGAAAGATCAGAACATTTAGAATATAATATAGTTGATTTCATGTATGTGGACAAATCGTGGAAGGAGTAATCGGGTCGGGAATATTTAAATTAGTAATTTTCCCATAACTCCGTAAATAGAAGCCGTAGAGCAGTGAATATTTAAATTAGTAATTTGCCCATAACTCGGTAAGTAGACGCCGTAGAGCAGTGAAAGTTGCAGCATTCGAAAGATCAGAAAATTTGGAATATAATATAGTTGATTTCATGTATGTGGACAAATCGTGGAAGGAGTAATCGGGTCGGGAATATTTAAATTAGTAATTTGCCCATAACTCCGTAAATAGAAGCCGTAGAGCAGTGAATATTGAAATTAGTAAATTGGCCATAACTCGGTAAATAGACGCCGTAGAGCAGTGAAAGTTGCAGCATTCGAAAGATCAGAACATTTAGAATATAATATAGTTGATTTCATGTATGTGGACAAATCGTGGAAGGAGTAATCGGGTCGGGAATATTTAAATTAGTAATTTTCCCATAACTCCGTAAATAGAAGCCGTAGAGCAGTGAATATTTAAATTAGTAATTTGCCCATAACTCGGTAAGTAGACGCCGTAGAGCAGTGAAAGTTGCAGCATTCGAAAGATCAGAACATTTAGAATATAATATAGTTGATTTCATGTATGTGGACAAATCGTGGAAGGAGTAATCGGGTCGGGAATATTTAAATTAGTAATTTGCCCATAACTCCGTAAATAGAAGCCGTAGAGCAGTGAATATTTAAATTAGTAATTTGCCCATAACTCGGTAAGTAGACGCCGTAGAGCAGTGAAAGTTGCAGCATTCGAAAGATCAGAAAATTTGGAATATAATATAGTTGATTTCATGTATGTGGACAAATCGTGGAAGGAGTAATCGGGTCGGGAATATTTAAATTAGTAATTTGCCCATAACTCCGTAAATAGAAGCCGTAGAGCAGTGAATATTGAAATTAGTAAATTGGCCATAACTCGGTAAATAGACGCCGTAGAGCAGTGAAAGTTGCAGCATTCGAAAGATCAGAAAATTTGGAATATAAAATAGTTGATTTCGTGTATGTGGAGAAATCGTGGAAGGAGTAATCGGGTCGGGAATATTTAAATTAGTAATTTGCCCATAACTCCGTAAATAGAAGCCGTAGAGCAGTGAATATTGAAATTAGTAAATTGGCCATAACTCGGTAAATAGACGCCGTAGAACAGTGAAAGTTGCAGCATTCGAAAGATCAGAACATTTAGAATATAATATAGTTGATTTCATGTATGTGGACAAATCGTGGAAGGAGTAATCGGGTCGGGAATATTTAAATTAGTAATTTGCCCATAACTCCGTAAAAAGAAGCCGTAGAGCAGTGAATATTGAAATTAGTAAATTGGCCATAACTCGGTAAATAGACGCCGTAGAACAGTGAAAGTTGCAGCATTCGAAAGATCAGAACATTTAGAATATAATATAGTTGATTTCATGTATGTGGACAAATCGTGGAAGGAGTAATCGGGTCGGGAATATTTAAATTAGTAATTTGCCCATAACTCCGTAAATAGAAGCCGTAGAGCAGTGAATATTGAAATTAGTAAATTGGCCATAACTCGGTAAATAGACGCCGTAGAACAGTGAAAGTTGCAGCATTCGAAAGATCAGAACATTTAGAATATAATATAGTTGATTTCATGTATGTGGACAAATCGTGGAAGGAGTAATCGGGTCGGGAATATTTAAATTAGTAATTTTCCCATAACTCCGTAAATAGAAGCCGTAGAGCAGTGAATATTTAAATTAGTAATTTGCCCATAACTCGGTAAGTAGACGCCGTAGAGCAGTGAAAGTTGCAGCATTCGAAAGATCAGAACATTTAGAATATAATATAGTTGATTTCATGTATGTGGACAAATCGTGGAAGGAGTAATCGGGTCGGGAATATTTAAATTAGTAATTTTCCCATAACTCCGTAAATAGAAGCCGTAGAGCAGTGAATATTTAAATTAGTAATTTGCCCATAACTCGGTAAGTAGACGCCGTAGAGCAGTGAAAGTTGCAGCATTCGAAAGATCAGAACATTTAGAATATAATATAGTTGATTTCATGTATGTGGACAAATCGTGGAAGGAGTAATCGGGTCGGGAATATTTAAATTAGTAATTTGCCCATAACTCCGTAAATAGAAGCCGTAGAGCAGTGAATATTTAAATTAGTAATTTGCCCATAACTCGGTAAGTAGACGCCGTAGAGCAGTGAAAGTTGCAGCATTCGAAAGATCAGAAAATTTGGAATATAATATAGTTGATTTCATGTATGTGGACAAATCGTGGAAGGAGTAATCGGGTCGGGAATATTTAAATTAGTAATTTGCCCATAACTCCGTAAATAGAAGCCGTAGAGCAGTGAATATTGAAATTAGTAAATTGGCCATAACTCGGTAAATAGACGCCGTAGAGCAGTGAAAGTTGCAGCATTCGAAAGATCAGAAAATTTGGAATATAAAATAGTTGATTTCATGTATGTGGAGAAATCGTGGAAGGAGTAATCGGGTCGGGAATATTTAAATTAGTAATTTGCCCATAACTCCGTAAATAGAAGCCGTAGAGCAGTGAAAGTTGGAGCATTCGAAAGATCAGAAAATGTGGAATATAATATAGTTGATTTCATGTATGTGGACAAATCGTGGAAGGAGTAATCGGGTCGGGAATATTTAAATTAGTAATTTGCCCATAACTCCGTAAATAGAAGCCGTAGAGCAGTGAAAGTTGCAGCATTCGAAAGATCAGAACATTTAGAATATAATATAGTTGATTTCATGTATGTGGACAAATCGTGGAAGGAGTAATCGGGTCGGGAATATTTAAATTAGTAATTTGCCCATAACTCCGTAAATAGAAGCCGTAGAGCAGTGAATATTGAAATTAGTAAATTGGCCATAACTCGGTAAATAGACGCCGTAGAGCAGTGAAAGTTGCAGCATTCGAAAGATCAGAACATTTAGAATATAATATAGTTGATTTCATGTATGTGGACAAATCGTGGAAGGAGTAATCGGGTCGGGAATATTTAAATTAGTAATTTGCCCATAACTCCGTAAATAGAAGCCGTAGAGCAGTGAATATTGAAATTAGTAAATTGGCCATAACTCGGTAAATAGACGCCGTAGAACAGTGAAAGTTGCAGCATTCGAAAGATCAGAACATTTAGAATATAATATAGTTGATTTCATGTATGTGGACAAATCGTGGAAGGAGTAATCGGGTCGGGAATATTTTAATTAGTAAATTGGCCATAACTCGGTAAATAGAAGCCGTAGAGCAGTGAAAGTTGCAGCATTCGAAAGATCAGAACATTTAGAATATAATATAGTTGATTTCATGTATGTGGACAAATCGTGGAAGGAGTAATCGGGTCGGGAATATTTAAATTAGTAATTTGCCCATAACTCCGTAAATAGAAGCCGTAGAGCAGTGAATATTGAAATTAGTAAATTGGCCATAACTCGGTAAATAGACGCCGTAGAGCAGTGAAAGTTGCAGCATTCGAAAGATCAGAACATTTAGAATATAATATAGTTTATTTCATGTATGTGGACAAATCGTGGAAGGAGTAATCGGGTCGGGAAAATTTAAATTAGTAATTTGCCCATAACTCCGTAAATAGAAGCCGTAGAGCAGTGAATATTGAAATTAGTAAATTGGCCATAACTCGGTAAATAGACGCCGTAGAGCAGTGAAAGTTGCAGCATTCGAAAGATCAGAACATTTAGAATATAATATAGTTGATTTCATGTATGTGGACAAATCGTGGAAGGAGTAATCGGGTCGGGAATATTTAAATTAGTAATTTGCCCATAACTCCGTAAATAGAAGCCGTAGAGCAGTGAAAGTTGGAGCATTCGAAAGATCAGAAAATTTGGAATATAATATAGTTGATTTCATGTATGTGGACAAATCGTGGAAGGAGTAATCGGGTCGGGAATATTTAAATTAGTAATTTGCCCATAACTCCGTAAATAGAAGCCGTAGAGCAGTGAAAGTTGCAGCATTCGAAAGATCAGAACATTTAGAATATAATATAGTTGATTTCATGTATGTGGACAAATCGTGGAAGGAGTAATCGGGTCGGGAATATTTAAATTAGTAATTTGCCCATAACTCCGTAAATAGAAGCCGTAGAGCAGTGAATATTGAAATTAGTAAATTGGCCATAACTCGGTAAATAGACGCCGTAGAACAGTGAAAGTTGCAGCATTCGAAAGATCAGAACATTTAGAATATAATATAGTTGATTTCATGTATGTGGACAAATCGTGGAAGGAGTAATCGGGTCGGGAATATTTAAATTAGTAATTTGCCCATAACTCCGTAAATAGAAGCCGTAGAGCAGTGAATATTTAAATTAGTAATTTGCCCATAACTCGGTAAGTAGACGCCGTAGAGCAGTGAAAGTTGCAGCATTCGAAAGATCAGAAAATTTGGAATATAATATAGTTGATTTCATGTATGTGGACAAATCGTGGAAGGAGTAATCGGGTCGGGAATATTTAAATTAGTAATTTGCCCATAACTCCGTAAATAGAAGCCGTAGAGCAGTGAATATTGAAATTAGTAAATTGGCCATAACTCGGTAAATAGACGCCGTAGAGCAGTGAAAGTTGCAGCATTCGAAAGATCAGAAAATTTGGAATATAAAATAGTTGATTTCATGTATGTGGAGAAATCGTGGAAGGAGTAATCGGGTCGGGAATATTTAAATTAGTAATTTGCCCATAACTCCGTAAATAGACGCCGTAGAGCAGTGAAAGTTGCAGCATTCGAAAGATCAGAAAATTTGGAATATAAAATAGTTGATTTCATGTATGTGGAGAAATCGTGGAAGGAGTAATCGGGTCGGGAATATTTAAATTAGTAATTTGCCCATAACTCCGTAAATAGAAGCCGTAGAGCAGTGAAAGTTGCAGCATTCGAAAGATCAGAACATTTAGAATATAATATAGTTGATTTCATGTATGTGGACAAATCGTGGAAGGAGTAATCGGGTCGGGAATATTTAAATTAGTAATTTGCCCATAACTCCGTAAATAGAAGCCGTAGAGCAGTGAATATTGAAATTAGTAAATTGGCCATAACTCGGTAAATAGACGCCGTAGAGCAGTGAAAGTTGCAGCATTCGAAAGATCAGAACATTTAGAATATAATATAGTTGATTTCATGTATGTGGACAAATCGTGGAAGGAGTAATCGGGTCGGGAATATTTAAATTAGTAATTTGCCCATAACTCCGTAAATAGAAGCCGTAGAGCAGTGAATATTGAAATTAGTAAATTGGCCATAACTCGGTAAATAGACGCCGTAGAACAGTGAAAGTTGCAGCATTCGAAAGATCAGAACATTTAGAATATAATATAGTTGATTTCATGTATGTGGACAAATCGTGGAAGGAGTAATCGGGTCGGGAATATTTAAATTAGTAATTTGCCCATAACTCCGTAAATAGAAGCCGTAGAGCAGTGAATATTGAAATTAGTAAATTGGCCATAACTCGGTAAATAGACGCCGTAGAACAGTGAAAGTTGCAGCATTCGAAAGATCAGAACATTTAGAATATAATATAGTTGATTTCATGTATGTGGACAAATCGTGGAAGGAGTAATCGGGTCGGGAATATTTTAATTAGTAAATTGGCCATAACTCGGTAAATAGAAGCCGTAGAGCAGTGAAAGTTGCAGCATTCGAAAGATCAGAACATTTAGAATATAATATAGTTGATTTCATGTATGTGGACAAATCGTGGAAGGAGTAATCGGGTCGGGAATATTTAAATTAGTAATTTGCCCATAACTCCGTAAATAGAAGCCGTAGAGCAGTGAATATTGAAATTAGTAAATTGGCCATAACTCGGTAAATAGACGCCGTAGAGCAGTGAAAGTTGCAGCATTCGAAAGATCAGAACATTTAGAATATAATATAGTTTATTTCATGTATGTGGACAAATCGTGGAAGGAGTAATCGGGTCGGGAAAATTTAAATTAGTAATTTGCCCATAACTCCGTAAATAGAAGCCGTAGAGCAGTGAATATTGAAATTAGTAAATTGGCCATAACTCGGTAAATAGACGCCGTAGAGCAGTGAAAGTTGCAGCATTCGAAAGATCAGAACATTTAGAATATAATATAGTTGATTTCATGTATGTGGACAAATCGTGGAAGGAGTAATCGGGTCGGGAATATTTAAATTAGTAATTTGCCCATAACTCCGTAAATAGAAGCCGTAGAGCAGTGAAAGTTGGAGCATTCGAAAGATCAGAAAATTTGGAATATAATATAGTTGATTTCATGTATGTGGACAAATCGTGGAAGGAGTAATCGGGTCGGGAATATTTAAATTAGTAATTTGCCCATAACTCCGTAAATAGAAGCCGTAGAGCAGTGAAAGTTGCAGCATTCGAAAGATCAGAACATTTAGAATATAATATAGTTGATTTCATGTATGTGGACAAATCGTGGAAGGAGTAATCGGGTCGGGAATATTTAAATTAGTAATTTGCCCATAACTCCGTAAATAGAAGCCGTAGAGCAGTGAATATTGAAATTAGTAAATTGGCCATAACTCGGTAAATAGACGCCGTAGAACAGTGAAAGTTGCAGCATTCGAAAGATCAGAACATTTAGAATATAATATAGTTGATTTCATGTATGTGGACAAATCGTGGAAGGAGTAATCGGGTCGGGAATATTTAAATTAGTAATTTGCCCATAACTCCGTAAATAGAAGCCGTAGAGCAGTGAAAGTTGCAGCATTCGAAAGATCAGAACATTTAGAATATAATATAGTTGATTTCATGTATGTGGACAAATCGTGGAAGGAGTAATCGGGTCGGGAATATTTAAATTAGTAATTTGCCCATAACTCCGTAAATAGAAGCCGTAGAGCAGTGAATATTGAAATTAGTAAATTGGCCATAACTCGGTAAATAGACGCCGTAGAGCAGTGAAAGTTGCAGCATTCGAAAGATCAGAACATTTAGAATATAATATAGTTGATTTCATGTATGTGGACAAATCGTGGAAGGAGTAATCGGGTCGGGAATATTTAAATTAGTAATTTGCCCATAACTCCGTAAATAGAAGCCGTAGAGCAGTGAAAGTTGCAGCATTCGAAAGATCAGAACATTTAGAATATAATATAGTTGATTTCATGTATGTGGACAAATCGTGGAAGGAGTAATCGGGTCGGGAATATTTAAATTAGTAATTTGCCCATAACTCCGTAAATAGAAGCCGTAGAGCAGTGAATATTGAAATTAGTAAATTGGCCATAACTCGGTAAATAGACGCCGTAGAACAGTGAAAGTTGCAGCATTCGAAAGATCAGAACATTTAGAATATAATATAGTTGATTTCATGTATGTGGACAAATCGTGGAAGGAGTAATCGGGTCGGGAATATTTAAATTAGTAATTTGCCCATAACTCCGTAAAAAGAAGCCGTAGAGCAGTGAATATTGAAATTAGTAAATTGGCCATAACTCGGTAAATAGACGCCGTAGAACAGTGAAAGTTGCAGCATTCGAAAGATCAGAACATTTAGAATATAATATAGTTGATTTCATGTATGTGGACAAATCGTGGAAGGAGTAATCGGGTCGGGAATATTTAAATTAGTAATTTTCCCATAACTCCGTAAATAGAAGCCGTAGAGCAGTGAATATTTAAATTAGTAATTTGCCCATAACTCGGTAAGTAGACGCCGTAGAGCAGTGAAAGTTGCAGCATTCGAAAGATCAGAACATTTAGAATATAATATAGTTGATTTCATGTATGTGGACAAATCGTGGAAGGAGTAATCGGGTCGGGAATATTTAAATTAGTAATTTTCCCATAACTCCGTAAATAGAAGCCGTAGAGCAGTGAATATTTAAATTAGTAATTTGCCCATAACTCGGTAAGTAGACGCCGTAGAGCAGTGAAAGTTGCAGCATTCGAAAGATCAGAACATTTAGAATATAATATAGTTGATTTCATGTATGTGGACAAATCGTGGAAGGAGTAATCGGGTCGGGAATATTTAAATTAGTAATTTGCCCATAACTCCGTAAATAGAAGCCGTAGAGCAGTGAATATTTAAATTAGTAATTTGCCCATAACTCGGTAAGTAGACGCCGTAGAGCAGTGAAAGTTGCAGCATTCGAAAGATCAGAAAATTTGGAATATAATATAGTTGATTTCATGTATGTGGACAAATCGTGGAAGGAGTAATCGGGTCGGGAATATTTAAATTAGTAATTTGCCCATAACTCCGTAAATAGAAGCCGTAGAGCAGTGAATATTGAAATTAGTAAATTGGCCATAACTCGGTAAATAGACGCCGTAGAGCAGTGAAAGTTGCAGCATTCGAAAGATCAGAAAATTTGGAATATAAAATAGTTGATTTCATGTATGTGGAGAAATCGTGGAAGGAGTAATCGGGTCGGGAATATTTAAATTAGTAATTTGCCCATAACTCCGTAAATAGAAGCCGTAGAGCAGTGAAAGTTGGAGCATTCGAAAGATCAGAAAATGTGGAATATAATATAGTTGATTTCATGTATGTGGACAAATCGTGGAAGGAGTAATCGGGTCGGGAATATTTAAATTAGTAATTTGCCCATAACTCCGTAAATAGAAGCCGTAGAGCAGTGAATATTGAAATTAGTAAATTGGCCATAACTCGGTAAATAGACGCCGTAGAGCAGTGAAAGTTGCAGCATTCGAAAGATCAGAACATTTAGAATATAATATAGTTGATTTCATGTATGTGGACAAATCGTGGAAGGAGTAATCGGGTCGGGAATATTTAAATTAGTAATTTGCCCATAACTCCGTAAATAGAAGCCGTAGAGCAGTGAATATTGAAATTAGTAAATTGGCCATAACTCGGTAAATAGACGCCGTAGAACAGTGAAAGTTGCAGCATTCGAAAGATCAGAACATTTAGAATATAATATAGTTGATTTCATGTATGTGGACAAATCGTGGAAGGAGTAATCGGGTCGGGAATATTTAAATTAGTAATTTGCCCATAACTCCGTAAATAGAAGCCGTAGAGCAGTGAATATTGAAATTAGTAAATTGGCCATAACTCGGTAAATAGACGCCGTAGAACAGTGAAAGTTGCAGCATTCGAAAGATCAGAACATTTAGAATATAATATAGTTGATTTCATGTATGTGGACAAATCGTGGAAGGAGTAATCGGGTCGGGAATATTTTAATTAGTAAATTGGCCATAACTCGGTAAATAGAAGCCGTAGAGCAGTGAAAGTTGCAGCATTCGAAAGATCAGAACATTTAGAATATAATATAGTTGATTTCATGTATGTGGACAAATCGTGGAAGGAGTAATCGGGTCGGGAATATTTAAATTAGTAATTTGCCCATAACTCCGTAAATAGAAGCCGTAGAGCAGTGAATATTGAAATTAGTAAATTGGCCATAACTCGGTAAATAGACGCCGTAGAGCAGTGAAAGTTGCAGCATTCGAAAGATCAGAACATTTAGAATATAATATAGTTTATTTCATGTATGTGGACAAATCGTGGAAGGAGTAATCGGGTCGGGAATATTTAAATTAGTAATTTGCCCATAACTCCGTAAATAGAAGCCGTAGAGCAGTGAATATTGAAATTAGTAAATTGGCCATAACTCGGTAAATAGACGCCGTAGAGCAGTGAAAGTTGCAGCATTCGAAAGATCAGAACATTTAGAATATAATATAGTTGATTTCATGTATGTGGACAAATCGTGGAAGGAGTAATCGGGTCGGGAATATTTAAATTAGTAATTTGCCCATAACTCCGTAAATAGAAGCCGTAGAGCAGTGAAAGTTGGAGCATTCGAAAGATCAGAAAATTTGGAATATAATATAGTTGATTTCATGTATGTGGACAAATCGTGGAAGGAGTAATCGGGTCGGGAATATTTAAATTAGTAATTTGCCCATAACTCCGTAAATAGAAGCCGTAGAGCAGTGAAAGTTGCAGCATTCGAAAGATCAGAACATTTAGAATATAATATAGTTTAATTCATGTATGTGGACAAATCGTGGAAGGAGTAATCGGGTCGGGAATATTTAAATTAGTAATTTGCCCATAACTCCGTAAATAGAAGCCGTAGAGCAGTGAATATTGAAATTAGTAAATTGGCCATAACTCGGTAAATAGACGCCGTAGAGCAGTGAAAGTTGCAGCATTCGAAAGATCAGAACATTTAGAATATAATATAGTTGATTTCATGTATGTGGACAAATCGTGGAAGGAGTAATCGGGTCGGGAATATTTAAATTAGTAATTTGCCCATAACTCCGTAAATAGAAGCCGTAGAGCAGTGAATATTGAAATTAGTAAATTGGCCATAACTCGGTAAATAGACGCCGTAGAGCAGTGAAAGTTGCAGCATTCGAAAGATCAGAACATTTAGAATATAATATAGTTGATTTCATGTATGTGGACAAATCGTGGAAGGAGTAATCGGGTCGGGAATATTTAAATTAGTAATTTGCCCATAACTCCGTAAATAGAAGCCGTAGAGCAGTGAAAGTTGGAGCATTCGAAAGATCAGAAAATTTGGAATATAATATAGTTGATTTCATGTATGTGGACAAATCGTGGAAGGAGTAATCGGGTCGGGAATATTTAAATTAGTAATTTGCCCATAACTCCGTAAATAGAAGCCGTAGAGCAGTGAAAGTTGCAGCATTCGAAAGATCAGAACATTTAGAATATAATATAGTTGATTTCATGTATGTGGACAAATCGTGGAAGGAGTAATCGGGTCGGGAATATTTAAATTAGTAATTTGCCCATAACTCCGTAAATAGAAGCCGTAGAGCAGTGAATATTGAAATTAGTAAATTGGCCATAACTCGGTAAATAGACGCCGTAGAGCAGTGAAAGTTGCAGCATTCGAAAGATCAGAACATTTAGAATATAATATAGTTTATTTCATGTATGTGGACAAATCGTGGAAGGAGTAATCGGGTCGGGAATATTTAAATTAGTAATTTGCCCATAACTCCGTAAATAGAAGCCGTAGAGCAGTGAATATTGAAATTAGTAAATTGGCCATAACTCGGTAAATAGACGCCGTAGAGCAGTGAAAGTTGCAGCATTCGAAAGATCAGAACATTTAGAATATAATATAGTTGATTTCATGTATGTGGACAAATCGTGGAAGGAGTAATCGGGTCGGGAATATTTAAATTAGTAATTTGCCCATAACTCCGTAAATAGAAGCCGTAGAGCAGTGAAAGTTGGAGCATTCGAAAGATCAGAAAATTTGGAATATAATATAGTTGATTTCATGTATGTGGACAAATCGTGGAAGGAGTAATCGGGTCGGGTATATTTAAATTAGTAATTTGCCCATAACTCCGTAAATAGAAGCCGTAGAGCAGTGAAAGTTGCTGCATTCGAAAGATCAGAACATTTAGAATATAAAATAGTTGATTTCATGTATGTGGACAAATCGTGGAAGGAGTAATCGGGTCGGGAATATTTAAATTAGTAATTTGCCCATAACTCCGTAAATAGAAGCCGTAGAGCAGTGAATATTGAAATTAGTAAATTGGCCATAACTCGGTAAATAGACGCCGTAGAGCAGTGAAAGTTGCAGCATTCGAAAGATCAGAAAATTTGGAATATAATATAGTTGATTTCATGTATGTGGACAAATCGTGGAAGGAGTAATCGGGTCGGGAATATTTAAATTAGTAATTTGCCCATAACTCCGTAAATAGAAGCCGTAGAGCAGTGAATATTTAAATTAGTAATTTGCCCATAACTCGGTAAGTAGACGCCGTAGAGCAGTGAAAGTTGCAGCATTCGAAAGATCAGAAAATTTGGAATATAATATAGTTGATTTCATGTATGTGGACAAATCGTGGAAGGAGTAATCGGGTCGGGAATATTGAAATTAGTAAATTGGCCATAACTCGGTAAATAGACGCCGTAGAGCAGTGAAAGTTGCAGCATTCGAAAGATCAGAACATTTAGAATATAATATAGTTGATTTCATGTATGTGGACAAATCGTGGAAGGAGTAATCGGGTCGGGAATATTTAAATTAGTAATTTGCCCATAACTCCGTAAATAGAAGCCGTAGAGCAGTGAATATTGAAATTAGTAAATTGGCCATAACTCGGTAAATAGACGCCGTAGAGCAGTGAAAGTTGCAGCATTCGAAAGATCAGAACATTTAGAATATAATATAGTTGATTTCATGTATGTGGACAAATCGTGGAAGGAGTAATCGGGTCGGGAATATTTAAATTAGTAATTTGCCCATAACTCCGTAAATAGAAGCCGTAGAGCAGTGAATATTGAAATTAGTAAATTGGCCATAACTCGGTAAATAGACGCCGTAGAGCAGTGAAAGTTGCAGCATTCGAAAGATCAGAACATTTAGAATATAATATAGTTGATTTCATGTATGTGGACAAATCGTGGAAGGAGTAATCGGGTCGGGAATATTTAAATTAGTAATTTGCCCATAACTCCGTAAATAGAAGCCGTAGAGCAGTGAATATTGAAATTAGTAAATTGGCCATAACTCGGTAAATAGACGCCGTAGAACAGTGAAAGTTGCAGCATTCGAAAGATCAGAAAATTTGGAATATAATATAGTTGATTTCATGTATGTGGACAAATCGTGGAAGGAGTTATCGGGTCGGGAATATTTAAATTAGTAAATTGGCCATAACTCGGTAAATAGACGCCGTAGAACAGTGAAAGTTGCAGCATTCGAAAGATCAGAAAATTTGGAATATAATATAGTTGATTTCATGTATGTGGACAAATCGTGGAAGGAGTAATCGGGTCGGGAATATTTAAATTAGTAATTTGCCCATAACTCCGTAAATAGAAGCCGTAGAGCAGTGAATATTGAAATTAGTAAATTGGCCATAACTCGGTAAATAGACGCCGTAGAGCAGTGAAAGTTGCAGCATTCGAAAGATCAGAACATTTAGAATATAATATAGTTGATTTCATGTATGTGGACAAATCGTGGAAGGAGTAATCGGGTCGGGAATATTTAAATTAGTAATTTGCCCATAACTCCGTAAATAGAAGCCGTAGAGCAGTGAATATTGAAATTAGTAAATTGGCCATAACTCGGTAAATAGACGCCGTAGAGCAGTGAAAGTTGCAGCATTCGAAAGATCAGAACATTTAGAATATAATATAGTTGATTTCATGTATGTGGACAAATCGTGGAAGGAGTAATCGGGTCGGGAATATTTAAATTAGTAATTTGCCCATAACTCCGTAAATAGAAGCCGTAGAGCAGTGAAAGTTGGAGCATTCGAAAGATCAGAAAATTTGGAATATAATATAGTTGATTTCATGTATGTGGACAAATCGTGGAAGGAGTAATCGGGTCGGGAATATTTAAATTAGTAATTTGCCCATAACTCCGTAAATAGAAGCCGTAGAGCAGTGAAAGTTGCAGCATTCGAAAGATCAGAACATTTAGAATATAATATAGTTGATTTCATGTATGTGGACAAATCGTGGAAGGAGTAATCGGGTCGGGAATATTTAAATTAGTAATTTGCCCATAACTCCGTAAATAGAAGCCGTAGAGCAGTGAATATTGAAATTAGTAAATTGGCCATAACTCGGTAAATAGACGCCGTAGAGCAGTGAAAGTTGCAGCATTCGAAAGATCAGAACATTTAGAATATAATATAGTTTATTTCATGTATGTGGACAAATCGTGGAAGGAGTAATCGGGTCGGGAATATTTAAATTAGTAATTTGCCCATAACTCCGTAAATAGAAGCCGTAGAGCAGTGAATATTGAAATTAGTAAATTGGCCATAACTCGGTAAATAGACGCCGTAGAGCAGTGAAAGTTGCAGCATTCGAAAGATCAGAACATTTAGAATATAATATAGTTGATTTCATGTATGTGGACAAATCGTGGAAGGAGTAATCGGGTCGGGAATATTTAAATTAGTAATTTGCCCATAACTCCGTAAATAGAAGCCGTAGAGCAGTGAAAGTTGGAGCATTCGAAAGATCAGAAAATTTGGAATATAATATAGTTGATTTCATGTATGTGGACAAATCGTGGAAGGAGTAATCGGGTCGGGTATATTTAAATTAGTAATTTGCCCATAACTCCGTAAATAGAAGCCGTAGAGCAGTGAAAGTTGCTGCATTCGAAAGATCAGAACATTTAGAATATAAAATAGTTGATTTCATGTATGTGGACAAATCGTGGAAGGAGTAATCGGGTCGGGAATATTTAAATTAGTAATTTGCCCATAACTCCGTAAATAGAAGCCGTAGAGCAGTGAATATTGAAATTAGTAAATTGGCCATAACTCGGTAAATAGACGCCGTAGAGCAGTGAAAGTTGCAGCATTCGAAAGATCAGAAAATTTGGAATATAATATAGTTGATTTCATGTATGTGGACAAATCGTGGAAGGAGTAATCGGGTCGGGAATATTTAAATTAGTAATTTGCCCATAACTCCGTAAATAGAAGCCGTAGAGCAGTGAATATTTAAATTAGTAATTTGCCCATAACTCGGTAAGTAGACGCCGTAGAGCAGTGAAAGTTGCAGCATTCGAAAGATCAGAAAATTTGGAATATAATATAGTTGATTTCATGTATGTGGACAAATCGTGGAAGGAGTAATCGGGTCGGGAATATTGAAATTAGTAAATTGGCCATAACTCGGTAAATAGACGCCGTAGAGCAGTGAAAGTTGCAGCATTCGAAAGATCAGAACATTTAGAATATAATATAGTTGATTTCATGTATGTGGACAAATCGTGGAAGGAGTAATCGGGTCGGGAATATTTAAATTAGTAATTTGCCCATAACTCCGTAAATAGAAGCCGTAGAGCAGTGAATATTGAAATTAGTAAATTGGCCATAACTCGGTAAATAGACGCCGTAGAGCAGTGAAAGTTGCAGCATTCGAAAGATCAGAACATTTAGAATATAATATAGTTGATTTCATGTATGTGGACAAATCGTGGAAGGAGTAATCGGGTCGGGAATATTTAAATTAGTAATTTGCCCATAACTCCGTAAATAGAAGCCGTAGAGCAGTGAATATTGAAATTAGTAAATTGGCCATAACTCGGTAAATAGACGCCGTAGAGCAGTGAAAGTTGCAGCATTCGAAAGATCAGAACATTTAGAATATAATATAGTTGATTTCATGTATGTGGACAAATCGTGGAAGGAGTAATCGGGTCGGGAATATTTAAATTAGTAATTTGCCCATAACTCCGTAAATAGAAGCCGTAGAGCAGTGAATATTGAAATTAGTAAATTGGCCATAACTCGGTAAATAGACGCCGTAGAACAGTGAAAGTTGCAGCATTCGAAAGATCAGAAAATTTGGAATATAATATAGTTGATTTCATGTATGTGGACAAATCGTGGAAGGAGTTATCGGGTCGGGAATATTTAAATTAGTAAATTGGCCATAACTCGGTAAATAGACGCCGTAGAACAGTGAAAGTTGCAGCATTCGAAAGATCAGAAAATTTGGAATATAATATAGTTGATTTCATGTATGTGGACAAATCGTGGAAGGAGTAATCGGGTCGGGAATATTTAAATTAGTAATTTGCCCATAACTCCGTAAATAGAAGCCGTAGAGCAGTGAAAGTTGGAGCATTCGAAAGATCAGAAAATTTGGAATATAATATAGTTGATTTCATGTATGTGGACAAATCGTGGAAGGAGTAATCGGGTCGGGAATATTTAAATTAGTAATTTGCCCATAACTCCGTAAATTGAAGCCGTAGAGCAGTGAATATTGAAATTAGTAAATTGGCCATAACTCGGTAAATAGACGCCGTAGAGCAGTGAAAGTTGCAGCATTCGAAAGATCAGAAAATTTGGAATATAATATAGTTGATTTCATGTATGTGGACAAATCGTGGAAGGAGTAATCGGGTCGGGAATATTTAAATTAGTAATTTGCCCATAACTCCGTAAATAGAAGCCGTAGAGCAGTGAATATTGAAATTAGTAAATTGGCCATAACTCGGTAAATAGACGCCGTAGAACAGTGAAAGTTGCAGCATTCGAAAGATCAGAACATTTAGAATATAATATAGTTGATTTCATGTATGTGGACAAATCGTGGAAGGAGTAATCGGGTCGGGAATATTTAAATTAGTAATTTGCCCATAACTCCGTAAATAGAAGCCGTAGAGCAGTGAATATTGAAATTAGTAAATTGGCCATAACTCGGTAAATAGACGCCGTAGAGCAGTGAAAGTTGCAGCATTCGAAAGATCAGAAAATTTGGAATATAATATAGTTGATTTCATGTATGTGGACAAATCGTGGAAGGAGTAATCGGGTCGGGAATATTTAAATTAGTAATTTGCCCATAACTCCGTAAATAGAAGCCGTAGAGCAGTGAAAGTTGCAGCATTCGAAAGATCAGAACATTTAGAATATAATATAGTTGATTTCATGTATGTGGACAAATCGTGGAAGGAGTAATCGGGTCGGGAATATTTAAATTAGTAATTTGCCCATAACTCCGTAAATAGAAGCCGTAGAGCAGTGAATATTGAAATTAGTAAATTGGCCATAACTCGGTAAATAGACGCCGTAGAACAGTGAAAGTTGCAGCATTCGAAAGATCAGAAAATTTGGAATATAATATAGTTGATTTCATGTATGTGGACAAATCGTGGAAGGAGTTATCGGGTCGGGAATATTTAAATTAGTAAATTGGCCATAACTCGGTAAATAGACGCCGTAGAACAGTGAAAGTTGCAGCATTCGAAAGATCAGAAAATTTGGAATATAATATAGTTGATTTCATGTATGTGGACAAATCGTGGAAGGAGTAATCGGGTCGGGAATATTTAAATTAGTAATTTGCCCATAACTCCGTAAATAGAAGCCGTAGAGCAGTGAAAGTTGGAGCATTCGAAAGATCAGAAAATTTGGAATATAATATAGTTGATTTCATGTATGTGGACAAATCGTGGAAGGAGTAATCGGGTCGGGAATATTTAAATTAGTAATTTGCCCATAACTCCGTAAATAGAAGCCGTAGAGCAGTGAATATTGAAATTAGTAAATTGGCCATAACTCGGTAAATAGACGCCGTAGAGCAGTGAAAGTTGCAGCATTCGAAAGATCAGAAAATTTGGAATATAATATAGTTGATTTCATGTATGTGGACAAATCGTGGAAGGAGTAATCGGGTCGGGAATATTTAAATTAGTAATTTGCCCATAACTCCGTAAATAGAAGCCGTAGAGCAGTGAATATTGAAATTAGTAAATTGGCCATAACTCGGTAAATAGACGCCGTAGAACAGTGAAAGTTGCAGCATTCGAAAGATCAGAACATTTAGAATATAATATAGTTGATTTCATGTATGTGGACAAATCGTGGAAGGAGTAATCGGGTCGGGAATATTTAAATTAGTAATTTGCCCATAACTCCGTAAATAGAAGCCGTAGAGCAGTGAATATTGAAATTAGTAAATTGGCCATAACTCGGTAAATAGACGCCGTAGAGCAGTGAAAGTTGCAGCATTCGAAAGATCAGAAAATTTGGAATATAATATAGTTGATTTCATGTATGTGGACAAATCGTGGAAGGAGTAATCGGGTCGGGAATATTTAAATTAGTAATTTGCCCATAACTCCGTAAATAGAAGCCGTAGAGCAGTGGATATTGAAATTAGTAAATTGGCCATAACTCGGTAAATAGACGCCGTAGAGCAGTGAAAGTTGCAGCATTCGAAAGATCAGAAAATTTGGAATATAATATAGTTGATTTCATGTATGTGGACAAATCGTGGAAGGAGTAATCGGGTCGGGAATATTTAAATTAGTAATTTGCCCATAACTCCGTAAATAGAAGCCGTAGAGCAGTGAATATTGAAATTAGTAAATTGGCCATAACTCGGTAAATAGACGCCGTAGAGCAGTGAAAGTTGCAGCATTCGAAAGATCAGAACATTTAGAATATAATATAGTTGATTTCATGTATGTGGACAAATCGTGGAAGGAGTAATCGGGTCGGGAATATTTAAATTAGTAATTTGCCCATAACTCCGTAAATAGAAGCCGTAGAGCAGTGAATATTGAAATTAGTAAATTGGCCATAACTCGGTAAATAGACGCCGTAGAGCAGTGAAAGTTGCAGCATTCGAAAGATCAGAACATTTAGAATATAATATAGTTGATTTCATGTATGTGGACAAATCGTGGAAGGAGTAATCGGGTCGGGAATATTTAAATTAGTAATTTGCCCATAACTCCGTAAATAGAAGCCGTAGAGCAGTGAAAGTTGGAGCATTCGAAAGATCAGAAAATTTGGAATATAATATAGTTGATTTCATGTATGTGGACAAATCGTGGAAGGAGTAATCGGGTCGGGAATATTTAAATTAGTAATTTGCCCATAACTCCGTAAATAGAAGCCGTAGAGCAGTGAAAGTTGCAGCATTCGAAAGATCAGAACATTTAGAATATAATATAGTTGATTTCATGTATGTGGACAAATCGTGGAAGGAGTAATCGGGTCGGGAATATTTAAATTAGTAATTTGCCCATAACTCCGTAAATAGAAGCCGTAGAGCAGTGAATATTGAAATTAGTAAATTGGCCATAACTCGGTAAATAGACGCCGTAGAGCAGTGAAAGTTGCAGCATTCGAAAGATCAGAACATTTAGAATATAATATAGTTGATTTCATGTATGTGGACAAATCGTGGAAGGAGTAATCGGGTCGGGAATATTTAAATTAGTAATTTGCCCATAACTCCGTAAATAGAAGCCGTAGAGCAGTGAAAGTTGCTGCATTCGAAAGATCAGAACATTTAGAATATAATATAGTTGATTTCATGTATGTGGACAAATCGTGGAAGGAGTAATCGGGTCGGGAATATTTAAATTAGTAATTTGCCCATAACTCCGTAAATAGAAGCCGTAGAGCAGTGAAAGTTGCAGCATTCGAAAGATCAGAACATTTAGAATATAATATAGTTGATTTCATGTATGTGGACAAATCGTGGAAGGAGTAATCGGGTCGGGAATATTTAAATTAGTAATTTGCCCATAACTCCGTAAATAGAAGCCGTAGAGCAGTGAATATTGAAATTAGTAAATTGGCCATAACTCGGTAAATAGACGCCGTAGAACAGTGAAAGTTGCAGCATTCGAAAGATCAGAAAATTTGGAATATAATATAGTTGATTTCATGTATGTGGACAAATCGTGGAAGGAGTAATCGGGTCGGGAATATTTAAATTAGTAAATTGGCCATAACTCGGTAAATAGACGCCGTAGAACAGTGAAAGTTGCAGCATTCGAAAGATCAGAAAATTTGGAATATAATATAGTTGATTTCATGTATGTGGACAAATCGTGGAAGGAGTAATCGGGTCGGGAATATTGAAATTAGTAAATTGGCCATAACTCGGTAAATAGACGCCGTAGAACAGTGAAAGTTGCAGCATTCGAAAGATCAGAACATTTAGAATATAATATAGTTGATTTCATGTATGTGGACAAATCGTGGAAGGAGTAATCGGGTCGGGAATATTTAAATTAGTAAATTGGCCATAACTCGGTAAATAGACGCCGTAGAGCAGTGAAAGTTGCAGCATTCGAAAGATCAGAAAATTTGGAATATAATATAGTTGATTTCATGTATGTGGACAAATCGTGGAAGGAGTAATCGGGTCGGGAATATTTAAATTAGTAATTTGCCCATAACTCCGTAAATAGAAGCCGTAGAGCAGTGGATATTGAAATTAGTAAATTGGCCATAACTCGGTAAATAGACGCCGTAGAGCAGTGAAAGTTGCAGCATTCGAAAGATCAGAAAATTTGGAATATAATATAGTTGATTTCATGTATGTGGACAAATCGTGGAAGGAGTAATCGGGTCGGGAATATTTAAATTAGTAATTTGCCCATAACTCCGTAAATAGAAGCCGTAGAGCAGTGAATATTGAAATTAGTAAATTGGCCATAACTCGGTAAATAGACGCCGTAGAGCAGTGAAAGTTGCAGCATTCGAAAGATCAGAACATTTAGAATATAATATAGTTGATTTCATGTATGTGGACAAATCGTGGAAGGAGTAATCGGGTCGGGAATATTTAAATTAGTAATTTGCCCATAACTCCGTAAATAGAAGCCGTAGAGCAGTGAATATTGAAATTAGTAAATTGGCCATAACTCGGTAAATAGACGCCGTAGAGCAGTGAAAGTTGCAGCATTCGAAAGATCAGAACATTTAGAATATAATATAGTTGATTTCATGTATGTGGACAAATCGTGGAAGGAGTAATCGGGTCGGGAATATTTAAATTAGTAATTTGCCCATAACTCCGTAAATAGAAGCCGTAGAGCAGTGAAAGTTGGAGCATTCGAAAGATCAGAAAATTTGGAATATAATATAGTTGATTTCATGTATGTGGACAAATCGTGGAAGGAGTAATCGGGTCGGGAATATTTAAATTAGTAATTTGCCCATAACTCCGTAAATAGAAGCCGTAGAGCAGTGAAAGTTGCAGCATTCGAAAGATCAGAACATTTAGAATATAATATAGTTGATTTCATGTATGTGGACAAATCGTGGAAGGAGTAATCGGGTCGGGAATATTTAAATTAGTAAATTGGCCATAACTCGGTAAATAGACGCCGTAGAACAGTGAAAGTTGCAGCATTCGAAAGATCAGAAAATTTGGAATATAATATAGTTGATTTCATGTATGTGGACAAATCGTGGAAGGAGTAATCGGGTCGGGAATATTGAAATTAGTAAATTGGCCATAACTCGGTAAATAGACGCCGTAGAACAGTGAAAGTTGCAGCATTCGAAAGATCAGAACATTTAGAATATAATATAGTTGATTTCATGTATGTGGACAAATCGTGGAAGGAGTAATCGGGTCGGGAATATTTAAATTAGTAAATTGGCCATAACTCGGTAAATAGACGCCGTAGAGCAGTGAAAGTTGCAGCATTCGAAAGATCAGAAAATTTGGAATATAATATAGTTGATTTCATGTATGTGGACAAATCGTGGAAGGAGTAATCGGGTCGGGAATATTTAAATTAGTAATTTGCCCATAACTCCGTAAATAGAAGCCGTAGAGCAGTGAATATTGAAATTAGTAAATTGGCCATAACTCGGTAAATAGACGCCGTAGAGCAGTGAAAGTTGCAGCATTCGAAAGATCAGAAAATTTGGAATATAATATAGTTGATTTCATGTATGTGGACAAATCGTGGAAGGAGTAATCGGGTCGGGAATATTTAAATTAGTAATTTGCCCATAACTCCGTAAATAGAAGCCGTAGAGCAGTGAATATTGAAATTAGTAAATTGGCCATAACTCGGTAAATAGACGCCGTAGAACAGTGAAAGTTGCAGCATTCGAAAGATCAGAACATTTAGAATATAATATAGTTGATTTCATGTATGTGGACAAATCGTGGAAGGAGTAATCGGGTCGGGAATATTTAAATTAGTAATTTGCCCATAACTCCGTAAATAGAAGCCGTAGAGCAGTGAATATTGAAATTAGTAAATTGGCCATAACTCGGTAAATAGACGCCGTAGAGCAGTGAAAGTTGCAGCATTCGAAAGATCAGAAAATTTGGAATATAATATAGTTGATTTCATGTATGTGGACAAATCGTGGAAGGAGTAATCGGGTCGGGAATATTTAAATTAGTAATTTGCCCATAACTCCGTAAATAGAAGCCGTAGAGCAGTGAAAGTTGGAGCATTCGAAAGATCAGAAAATTTGGAATATAATATAGTTGATTTCATGTATGTGGACAAATCGTGGAAGGAGTAATCGGGTCGGGAATATTTAAATTAGTAATTTGCCCATAACTCCGTAAATAGAAGCCGTAGAGCAGTGAATATTGAAATTAGTAAATTGGCCATAACTCGGTAAATAGACGCCGTAGAGCAGTGAAAGTTGCAGCATTCGAAAGATCAGAAAATTTGGAATATAAAATAGTTGATTTCATGTATGTGGACAAATCGTGGAAGGAGTAATCGGGTCGGGAATATTTAAATTAGTAATTTGCCCATAACTCCGTAAATAGAAGCCGTAGAGCAGTGAATATTGAAATTAGTAAATTGGCCATAACTCGGTAAATAGACGCCGTAGAACAGTGAAAGTTGCAGCATTCGAAAGATCAGAACATTTAGAATATAATATAGTTGATTTCATGTATGTGGACAAATCGTGGAAGGAGTAATCGGGTCGGGAATATTTAAATTAGTAATTTGCCCATAACTCCGTAAATAGAAGCCGTAGAGCAGTGAATATTGAAATTAGTAAATTGGCCATAACTCGGTAAATAGACGCCGTAGAGCAGTGAAAGTTGCAGCATTCGAAAGATCAGAAAATTTGGAATATAATATAGTTGATTTCATGTATGTGGACAAATCGTGGAAGGAGTAATCGGGTCGGGAATATTTAAATTAGTAATTTGCCCATAACTCCGTAAATAGAAGCCGTAGAGCAGTGAATATTGAAATTAGTAAATTGGCCATAACTCGGTAAATAGACGCCGTAGAGCAGTGAAAGTTGCAGCATTCGAAAGATCAGAAAATTTGGAATATAATATAGTTGATTTCATGTATGTGGACAAATCGTGGAAGGAGTAATCGGGTCGGGAATATTTAAATTAGTAATTTGCCCATAACTCCGTAAATAGAAGCCGTAGAGCAGTGAATATTGAAATTAGTAAATTGGCCATAACTCGGTAAATAGACGCCGTAGAGCAGTGAAAGTTGCAGCATTCGAAAGATCAGAACATTTAGAATATAATATAGTTGATTTCATGTATGTGGACAAATCGTGGAAGGAGTAATCGGGTCGGGAATATTTAAATTAGTAATTTGCCCATAACTCCGTAAATAGAAGCCGTAGAGCAGTGAATATTTAAATTAGTAATTTGCCCATAACTCGGTAAGTAGACGCCGTAGAGCAGTGAAAGTTGCAGCATTCGAAAGATCAGAAAATTTGGAATATAATATAGTTGATTTCATGTATGTGGACAAATCGTGGAAGGAGTAATCGGGTCGGGAATATTGAAATTAGTAAATTGGCCATAACTCGGTAAATAGACGCCGTAGAGCAGTGAAAGTTGCAGCATTCGAAAGATCAGAACATTTAGAATATAATATAGTTGATTTCATGTATGTGGACAAATCGTGGAAGGAGTAATCGGGTCGGGAATATTTAAATTAGTAATTTGCCCATAACTCCGTAAATAGAAGCCGTAGAGCAGTGAATATTGAAATTAGTAAATTGGCCATAACTCGGTAAATAGACGCCGTAGAGCAGTGAAAGTTGCAGCATTCGAAAGATCAGAACATTTAGAATATAATATAGTTGATTTCATGTATGTGGACAAATCGTGGAAGGAGTAATCGGGTCGGGAATATTTAAATTAGTAATTTGCCCATAACTCCGTAAATAGAAGCCGTAGAGCAGTGAAAGTTGGAGCATTCGAAAGATCAGAAAATTTGGAATATAATATAGTTGATTTCATGTATGTGGACAAATCGTGGAAGGAGTAATCGGGTCGGGAATATTTAAATTAGTAATTTGCCCATAACTCCGTAAATAGAAGCCGTAGAGCAGTGAAAGTTGCAGCATTCGAAAGATCAGAACATTTGGAATATAATATAGTTGATTTCATGTATGTGGACAAATCGTGGAAGGAGTAATCGGGTCGGGAATATTTAAATTAGTAATTTGCCCATAACTCCGTAAATAGAAGCCGTAGAGCAGTGAATATTGAAATTAGTAAATTGGCCATAACTCGGTAAATAGACGCCGTAGAGCAGTGAAAGTTGCAGCATTCGAAAGATCAGAACATTTAGAATATAATATAGTTGATTTCATGTATGTGGACAAATCGTGGAAGGAGTAATCGGGTCGGGAATATTTAAATTAGTAATTTGCCCATAACTCCGTAAATAGAAGCCGTAGAGCAGTGAAAGTTGGAGCATTCGAAAGATCAGAAAATTTGGAATATAATATAGTTGATTTCATGTACGTGGACAAATCGTGGAAGGAGTAATCGGGTCGGGAATATTTAAATTAGTAATTTGCCCATAACTCCGTAAATAGAAGCCGTAGAGCAGTGAATATTGAAATTAGTAAATTGGCCATAACTCGGTAAATAGACGCCGTAGAGCAGTGAAAGTTGCAGCATTCGAAAGATCAGAACATTTAGAATATAATATAGTTGATTTCATGTATGTGGACAAATCGTGGAAGGAGTAATCGGGTCGGGAATATTTAAATTAGTAATTTGCCCATAACTCCGTAAATAGAAGCCGTAGAGCAGTGAATATTGAAATTAGTAAATTGGCCATAACTCGGTAAATAGACGCCGTAGAGCAGTGAAAGTTGCAGCATTCGAAAGATCAGAACATTTAGAATATAATATAGTTGATTTCATGTATGTGGACAAATCGTGGAAGGAGTAATCGGGTCGGGAATATTTAAATTAGTAATTTGCCCATAACTCCGTAAATAGAAGCCGTAGAGCAGTGAAAGTTGCTGCATTCGAAAGATCAGAACATTTAGAATATAATATAGTTGATTTCATGTATGTGGACAAATCGTGGAAGGAGTAATCGGGTCGGGAATATTTAAATTAGTAATTTGCCCATAACTCCGTAAATAGAAGCCGTAGAGCAGTGAAAGTTGCAGCATTCGAAAGATCAGAACATTTAGAATATAATATAGTTGATTTCATGTATGTGGACAAATCGTGGAAGGAGTAATCGGGTCGGGAATATTTAAATTAGTAATTTGCCCATAACTCCGTAAATAGAAGCCGTAGAGCAGTGAATATTGAAATTAGTAAATTGGCCATAACTCGGTAAATAGACGCCGTAGAACAGTGAAAGTTGCAGCATTCGAAAGATCAGAAAATTTGGAATATAATATAGTTGATTTCATGTATGTGGACAAATCGTGGAAGGAGTAATCGGGTCGGGAATATTGAAATTAGTAAATTGGCCATAACTCGGTAAATAGACGCCGTAGAACAGTGAAAGTTGCAGCATTCGAAAGATCAGAACATTTAGAATATAATATAGTTGATTTCATGTATGTGGACAAATCGTGGAAGGAGTAATCGGGTCGGGAATATTTAAATTAGTAAATTGGCCATAACTCGGTAAATAGACGCCGTAGAGCAGTGAAAGTTGCAGCATTCGAAAGATCAGAAAATTTGGAATATAATATAGTTGATTTCATGTATGTGGACAAATCGTGGAAGGAGTAATCGGGTCGGGAATATTTAAATTAGTAATTTGCCCATAACTCCGTAAATAGAAGCCGTAGAGCAGTGAATATTGAAATTAGTAAATTGGCCATAACTCGGTAAATAGACGCCGTAGAACAGTGAAAGTTGCAGCATTCGAAAGATCAGAAAATTTGGAATATAATATAGTGGATTTCATGTATGTGGACAAATCGTGGAAGGAGTAATCGGGTCGGGAATATTTAAATTAGTAATTTGCCCATAACTCCGTAAATAGAAGCCGTAGAGCAGTGAATATTGAAATTAGTAAATTGGCCATAACTCGGTAAATAGACGCCGTAGAGCAGTGAAAGTTGCAGCATTCGAAAGATCAGAAAATTTGGAATATAATATAGTTGATTTCATGTATGTGGACAAATCGTGGAAGGAGTAATCGGGTCGGGAATATTTAAATTAGTAATTTGCCCATAACTCCGTAAATAGAAGCCGTAGAGCAGTGAATATTGAAATTAGTAAATTGGCCATAACTCGGTAAATAGACGCCGTAGAGCAGTGAAAGTTGCAGCATTCGAAAGATCAGAAAATTTGGAATATAATATAGTTGATTTCATGTATGTGGACAAATCGTGGAAGGAGTAATCGGGTCGGGAATATTTAAATTAGTAATTTGCCCATAACTCCGTAAATAGAAGCCGTAGAGCAGTGAATATTGAAATTAGTAAATTGGCCATAACTCGGTAAATAGACGCCGTAGAGCAGTGAAAGTTGCAGCATTCGAAAGATCAGAACATTTAGAATATAATATAGTTGATTTCATGTATGTGGACAAATCGTGGAAGGAGTAATCGGGTCGGGAATATTTAAATTAGTAATTTGCCCATAACTCCGTAAATAGAAGCCGTAGAGCAGTGAAAGTTGGAGCATTCGAAAGATCAGAAAATTTGGAATATAATATAGTTGATTTCATGTATGTGGACAAATCGTGGAAGGAGTAATCGGGTCGGGAATATTTAAATTAGTAATTTGCCCATAACTCCGTAAATAGAAGCCGTAGAGCAGTGAAAGTTGGAGCATTCGAAAGATCAGAAAATTTGGAATATAATATAGTTGATTTCATGTATGTGGACAAATCGTGGAAGGAGTAATCGGGTCGGGAATATTTAAATTAGTAATTTGCCCATAACTCCGTAAATAGAAGCCGTAGAGCAGTGAATATTGAAATTAGTAAATTGGCCATAACTCGGTAAATAGACGCCGTAGAGCAGTGAAAGTTGCAGCATTCGAAAGATCAGAAAATTTGGAATATAATATAGTTGATTTCATGTATGTGGACAAATCGTGGAAGGAGTAATCGGGTCGGGAATATTTAAATTAGTAATTTGCCCATAACTCCGTAAATAGAAGCCGTAGAGCAGTGAATATTGAAATTAGTAAATTGGCCATAACTCGGTAAATAGACGCCGTAGAACAGTGAAAGTTGCAGCATTCGAAAGATCAGAACATTTAGAATATAATATAGTTGATTTCATGTATGTGGACAAATCGTGGAAGGAGTAATCGGGTCGGGAATATTTAAATTAGTAATTTGCCCATAACTCCGTAAATAGAAGCCGTAGAGCAGTGAATATTGAAATTAGTAAATTGGCCATAACTCGGTAAATAGACGCCGTAGAGCAGTGAAAGTTGCAGCATTCGAAAGATCAGAAAATTTGGAATATAATATAGTTGATTTCATGTATGTGGACAAATCGTGGAAGGAGTAATCGGGTCGGGAATATTTAAATTAGTAATTTGCCCATAACTCCGTAAATAGAAGCCGTAGAGCAGTGAATATTGAAATTAGTAAATTGGCCATAACTCGGTAAATAGACGCCGTAGAGCAGTGAAAGTTGCAGCATTCGAAAGATCAGAAAATTTGGAATATAATATAGTTGATTTCATGTATGTGGACAAATCGTGGAAGGAGTAATCGGGTCGGGAATATTTAAATTAGTAATTTGCCCATAACTCCGTAAATAGAAGCCGTAGAGCAGTGAAAGTTGGAGCATTCGAAAGATCAGAAAATTTGGAATATAATATAGTTGATTTCATGTATGTGGACAAATCGTGGAAGGAGTAATCGGGTCGGGAATATTTAAATTAGTAATTTGCCCATAACTCCGTAAATAGAAGCCGTAGAGCAGTGAATATTGAAATTAGTAAATTGGCCATAACTCGGTAAATAGACGCCGTAGAGCAGTGAAAGTTGCAGCATTCGAAAGATCAGAACATTTAGAATATAATATAGTTGATTTCATGTATGTGGACAAATCGTGGAAGGAGTAATCGGGTCGGGAATATTTAAATTAGTAATTTGCCCATAACTCCGTAAATAGAAGCCGTAGAGCAGTGAAAGTTGGAGCATTCGAAAGATCAGAAAATTTGGAATATAATATAGTTGATTTCATGTATGTGGACAAATCGTGGAAGGAGTAATCGGGTCGGGAATATTTAAATTAGTAATTTGCCCATAACTCCGTAAATAGAAGCCGTAGAGCAGTGAAAGTTGCAGCATTCGAAAGATCAGAACATTTAGAATATAATATAGTTGATTTCATGTATGTGGACAAATCGTGGAAGGAGTAATCGGGTCGGGAATATTTAAATTAGTAATTTGCCCATAACTCCGTAAATAGAAGCCGTAGAGCAGTGAATATTGAAATTAGTAAATTGGCCATAACTCGGTAAATAGACGCCGTAGAGCAGTGAAAGTTGCAGCATTCGAAAGATCAGAACATTTAGAATATAATATAGTTGATTTCATGTATGTGGACAAATCGTGGAAGGAGTAATCGGGTCGGGAATATTTAAATTAGTAATTTGCCCATAACTCCGTAAATAGAAGCCGTAGAGCAGTGAATATTGAAATTAGTAAATTGGCCATAACTCGGTAAATAGACGCCGTAGAGCAGTGAAAGTTGCAGCATTCGAAAGATCAGAACATTTAGAATATAATATAGTTGATTTCATGTATGTGGACAAATCGTGGAAGGAGTAATCGGGTCGGGAATATTTAAATTAGTAATTTGCCCATAACTCCGTAAATAGAAGCCGTAGAGCAGTGAATATTGAAATTAGTAAATTGGCCATAACTCGGTAAATAGACGCCGTAGAACAGTGAAAGTTGCAGCATTCGAAAGATCAGAAAATTTGGAATATAATATAGTTGATTTCATGTATGTGGACAAATCGTGGAAGGAGTAATCGGGTCGGGAATATTTAAATTAGTAAATTGGCCATAACTCGGTAAATAGACGCCGTAGAACAGTGAAAGTTGCAGCATTCGAAAGATCAGAAAATTTGGAATATAATATAGTTGATTTCATGTATGTGGACAAATCGTGGAAGGAGTAATCGGGTCGGGAATATTGAAATTAGTAAATTGGCCATAACTCGGTAAATAGACGCCGTAGAACAGTGAAAGTTGCAGCATTCGAAAGATCAGAACATTTAGAATATAATATAGTTGATTTCATGTATGTGGACAAATCGTGGAAGGAGTAATCGGGTCGGGAATATTTAAATTAGTAAATTGGCCATAACTCGGTAAATAGACGCCGTAGAGCAGTGAAAGTTGCAGCATTCGAAAGATCAGAAAATTTGGAATATAATATAGTTGATTTCATGTATGTGGACAAATCGTGGAAGGAGTAATCGGGTCGGGAATATTTAAATTAGTAATTTGCCCATAACTCCGTAAATAGAAGCCGTAGAGCAGTGAATATTGAAATTAGTAAATTGGCCATAACTCGGTAAATAGACGCCGTAGAACAGTGAAAGTTGCAGCATTCGAAAGATCAGAAAATTTGGAATATAATATAGTGGATTTCATGTATGTGGACAAATCGTGGAAGGAGTAATCGGGTCGGGAATATTTAAATTAGTAATTTGCCCATAACTCCGTAAATAGAAGCCGTAGAGCAGTGAATATTGAAATTAGTAAATTGGCCATAACTCGGTAAATAGACGCCGTAGAGCAGTGAAAGTTGCAGCATTCGAAAGATCAGAAAATTTGGAATATAATATAGTTGATTTCATGTATGTGGACAAATCGTGGAAGGAGTAATCGGGTCGGGAATATTTAAATTAGTAATTTGCCCATAACTCCGTAAATAGAAGCCGTAGAGCAGTGAATATTGAAATTAGTAAATTGGCCATAACTCGGTAAATAGACGCCGTAGAGCAGTGAAAGTTGCAGCATTCGAAAGATCAGAAAATTTGGAATATAATATAGTTGATTTCATGTATGTGGACAAATCGTGGAAGGAGTAATCGGGTCGGGAATATTTAAATTAGTAATTTGCCCATAACTCCGTAAATAGAAGCCGTAGAGCAGTGAATATTGAAATTAGTAAATTGGCCATAACTCGGTAAATAGACGCCGTAGAGCAGTGAAAGTTGCAGCATTCGAAAGATCAGAACATTTAGAATATAATATAGTTGATTTCATGTATGTGGACAAATCGTGGAAGGAGTAATCGGGTCGGGAATATTTAAATTAGTAATTTGCCCATAACTCCGTAAATAGAAGCCGTAGAGCAGTGAAAGTTGGAGCATTCGAAAGATCAGAAAATTTGGAATATAATATAGTTGATTTCATGTATGTGGACAAATCGTGGAAGGAGTAATCGGGTCGGGAATATTTAAATTAGTAATTTGCCCATAACTCCGTAAATAGAAGCCGTAGAGCAGTGAAAGTTGCAGCATTCGAAAGATCAGAACATTTAGAATATAATATAGTTGATTTCATGTATGTGGACAAATCGTGGAAGGAGTAATCGGGTCGGGAATATTTAAATTAGTAATTTGCCCATAACTCCGTAAATAGAAGCCGTAGAGCAGTGAATATTTAAATTAGTAAATTGGCCATAACTCGGTAAATAGACGCCGTAGAGCAGTGAAAGTTGCAGCATTCGAAAGATCAGAACATTTAGAATATAATATAGTTGATTTCATGTATGTGGACAAATCGTGGAAGGAGTAATCGGGTCGGGAATATTTAAATTAGTAATTTGCCCATAACTCCGTAAATAGAAGCCGTAGAGCAGTGAATATTGAAATTAGTAAATTGGCCATAACTCGGTAAATAGACGCCGTAGAGCAGTGAAAGTTGCAGCATTCGAAAGATCAGAACATTTAGAATATAATATAGTTGATTTCATGTATGTGGACAAATCGTGGAAGGAGTAATCGGGTCGGGAATATTTAAATTAGTAATTTGCCCATAACTCCGTAAATAGAAGCCGTAGAGCAGTGAATATTGAAATTAGTAAATTGGCCATAACTCGGTAAATAGACGCCGTAGAGCAGTGAAAGTTGCAGCATTCGAAAGATCAGAACATTTAGAATATAATATAGTTGATTTCATGTATGTGGACAAATCGTGGAAGGAGTAATCGGGTCGGGAATATTTAAATTAGTAATTTGCCCATAACTCCGTAAATAGAAGCCGTAGAGCAGTGAATATTTAAATTAGTAAATTGGCCATAACTCGGTAAATAGACGCCGTAGAGCAGTGAAAGTTGCAGCATTCGAAAGATCAGAACATTTAGAATATAATATAGTTGATTTCATGTATGTGGACAAATCGTGGAAGGAGTAATCGGGTCGGGAATATTTAAATTAGTAATTTGCCCATAACTCCGTAAATAGAAGCCGTAGAGCAGTGAAAGTTGCTGCATTCGAAAGATCAGAACATTTAGAATATAATATAGTTGATTTCATGTATGTGGACAAATCGTGGAAGGAGTAATCGGGTCGGGAATATTTAAATTAGTAATTTGCCCATAACTCCGTAAATAGAAGCCGTAGAGCAGTGAAAGTTGCAGCATTCGAAAGATCAGAACATTTAGAATATAATATAGTTGATTTCATGTATGTGGACAAATCGTGGAAGGAGTAATCGGGTCGGGAATATTTAAATTAGTAATTTGCCCATAACTCCGTAAATAGAAGCCGTAGAGCAGTGAATATTGAAATTAGTAAATTGGCCATAACTCGGTAAATAGACGCCGTAGAACAGTGAAAGTTGCAGCATTCGAAAGATCAGAAAATTTGGAATATAATATAGTTGATTTCATGTATGTGGACAAATCGTGGAAGGAGTAATCGGGTCGGGAATATTTAAATTAGTAAATTGGCCATAACTCGGTAAATAGACGCCGTAGAACAGTGAAAGTTGCAGCATTCGAAAGATCAGAAAATTTGGAATATAATATAGTTGATTTCATGTATGTGGACAAATCGTGGAAGGAGTAATCGGGTCGGGAATATTGAAATTAGTAAATTGGCCATAACTCGGTAAATAGACGCCGTAGAACAGTGAAAGTTGCAGCATTCGAAAGATCAGAACATTTAGAATATAATATAGTTGATTTCATGTATGTGGACAAATCGTGGAAGGAGTAATCGGGTCGGGAATATTTAAATTAGTAAATTGGCCATAACTCGGTAAATAGACGCCGTAGAGCAGTGAAAGTTGCAGCATTCGAAAGATCAGAAAATTTGGAATATAATATAGTTGATTTCATGTATGTGGACAAATCGTGGAAGGAGTAATCGGGTCGGGAATATTTAAATTAGTAATTTGCCCATAACTCCGTAAATAGAAGCCGTAGAGCAGTGAATATTGAAATTAGTAAATTGGCCATAACTCGGTAAATAGACGCCGTAGAACAGTGAAAGTTGCAGCATTCGAAAGATCAGAAAATTTGGAATATAATATAGTGGATTTCATGTATGTGGACAAATCGTGGAAGGAGTAATCGGGTCGGGAATATTTAAATTAGTAATTTGCCCATAACTCCGTAAATAGAAGCCGTAGAGCAGTGAATATTGAAATTAGTAAATTGGCCATAACTCGGTAAATAGACGCCGTAGAGCAGTGAAAGTTGCAGCATTCGAAAGATCAGAAAATTTGGAATATAATATAGTTGATTTCATGTATGTGGACAAATCGTGGAAGGAGTAATCGGGTCGGGAATATTTAAATTAGTAATTTGCCCATAACTCCGTAAATAGAAGCCGTAGAGCAGTGAATATTGAAATTAGTAAATTGGCCATAACTCGGTAAATAGACGCCGTAGAGCAGTGAAAGTTGCAGCATTCGAAAGATCAGAAAATTTGGAATATAATATAGTTGATTTCATGTATGTGGACAAATCGTGGAAGGAGTAATCGGGTCGGGAATATTTAAATTAGTAATTTGCCCATAACTCCGTAAATAGAAGCCGTAGAGCAGTGAATATTGAAATTAGTAAATTGGCCATAACTCGGTAAATAGACGCCGTAGAGCAGTGAAAGTTGCAGCATTCGAAAGATCAGAACATTTAGAATATAATATAGTTGATTTCATGTATGTGGACAAATCGTGGAAGGAGTAATCGGGTCGGGAATATTTAAATTAGTAATTTGCCCATAACTCCGTAAATAGAAGCCGTAGAGCAGTGAAAGTTGGAGCATTCGAAAGATCAGAAAATTTGGAATATAATATAGTTGATTTCATGTATGTGGACAAATCGTGGAAGGAGTAATCGGGTCGGGAATATTTAAATTAGTAATTTGCCCATAACTCCGTAAATAGAAGCCGTAGAACAGTGAAAGTTGCAGCATTCGAAAGATCAGAACATTTAGAATATAATATAGTTGATTTCATGTATGTGGACAAATCGTGGAAGGAGTAATCGGGTCGGGAATATTTAAATTAGTAATTTGCCCATAACTCCGTAAATAGAAGCCGTAGAGCAGTGAATATTGAAATTAGTAAATTGGCCATAACTCGGTAAATAGACGCCGTAGAGCAGTGAAAGTTGCAGCATTCGAAAGATCAGAAAATTTGGAATATAATATAGTTGATTTCATGTATGTGGACAAATCGTGGAAGGAGTAATCGGGTCGGGAATATTTAAATTAGTAATTTGCCCATAACTCCGTAAATAGAAGCCGTAGAGCAGTGAATATTGAAATTAGTAAATTGGCCATAACTCGGTAAATAGACGCCGTAGAGCAGTGAAAGTTGCAGCATTCGAAAGATCAGAAAATTTGGAATATAATATAGTTGATTTCATGTATGTGGACAAATCGTGGAAGGAGTAATCGGGTCGGGAATATTTAAATTAGTAATTTGCCCATAACTCCGTAAATAGAAGCCGTAGAGCAGTGAATATTGAAATTAGTAAATTGGCCATAACTCGGTAAATAGACGCCGTAGAACAGTGAAAGTTGCAGCATTCGAAAGATCAGAACATTTAGAATATAATATAGTTGATTTCATGTATGTGGACAAATCGTGGAAGGAGTAATCGGGTCGGGAATATTTAAATTAGTAATTTGCCCATAACTCCGTAAATAGAAGCCGTAGAGCAGTGAAAGTTGGAGCATTCGAAAGATCAGAAAATTTGGAATATAATATAGTTGATTTCATGTATGTGGACAAATCGTGGAAGGAGTAATCGGGTCGGGAATATTTAAATTAGTAATTTGCCCATAACTCCGTAAATAGAAGCCGTAGAGCAGTGAAAGTTGGAGCATTCGAAAGATCAGAAAATTTGGAATATAATATAGTTGATTTCATGTATGTGGACAAATCGTGGAAGGAGTAATCGGGTCGGGAATATTTAAATTAGTAATTTGCCCATAACTCCGTAAATAGAAGCCGTAGAGCAGTGAATATTGAAATTAGTAAATTGGCCATAACTCGGTAAATAGACGCCGTAGAGCAGTGAAAGTTGCAGCATTCGAAAGATCAGAAAATTTGGAATATAATATAGTTGATTTCATGTATGTGGACAAATCGTGGAAGGAGTAATCGGGTCGGGAATATTTAAATTAGTAATTTGCCCATAACTCCGTAAATAGAAGCCGTAGAGCAGTGAATATTGAAATTAGTAAATTGGCCATAACTCGGTAAATAGACGCCGTAGAACAGTGAAAGTTGCAGCATTCGAAAGATCAGAACATTTAGAATATAATATAGTTGATTTCATGTATGTGGACAAATCGTGGAAGGAGTAATCGGGTCGGGAATATTTAAATTAGTAATTTGCCCATAACTCCGTAAATAGAAGCCGTAGAGCAGTGAAAGTTGGAGCATTCGAAAGATCAGAAAATTTGGAATATAATATAGTTGATTTCATGTATGTGGACAAATCGTGGAAGGAGTAATCGGGTCGGGAATATTTAAATTAGTAATTTGCCCATAACTCCGTAAATAGAAGCCGTAGAGCAGTGAATATTGAAATTAGTAAATTGGCCATAACTCGGTAAATAGACGCCGTAGAACAGTGAAAGTTGCAGCATTCGAAAGATCAGAACATTTAGAATATAATATAGTTGATTTCATGTATGTGGACAAATCGTGGAAGGAGTAATCGGGTCGGGAATATTTAAATTAGTAATTTGCCCATAACTCCGTAAATAGAAGCCGTAGAGCAGTGAATATTTAAATTAGTAAATTGGCCATAACTCGGTAAATAGACGCCGTAGAGCAGTGAAAGTTGCAGCATTCGAAAGATCAGAAAATTTGGAATATAATATAGTTGATTTCATGTATGTGGACAAATCGTGGAAGGAGTAATCGGGTCGGGAATATTTAAATTAGTAATTTGCCCATAACTCCGTAAATAGAAGCCGTAGAGCAGTGAATATTTAAATTAGTAAATTGGCCATAACTCGGTAAATAGACGCCGTAGAACAGTGAAAGTTGCAGCATTCGAAAGATCAGAAAATTTGGAATATAATATAGTTGATTTCATGTATGTGGACAAATCGTGGAAGGAGTAATCGGGTCGGGAATATTTAAATTAGTAATTTGCCCATAACTCCGTAAATAGAAGCCGTAGAGCAGTGAATATTTAAATTAGTAAATTGGCCATAACTCGGTAAATAGACGCCGTAGAGCAGTGAAAGTTGCAGCATTCGAAAGATCAGAAAATTTGGAATATAATATAGTTGATTTCATGTATGTGGACAAATCGTGGAAGGAGTAATCGGGTCGGGAATATTGAAATTAGTAAATTGGCCATAACTCGGTAAATAGACGCCGTAGAGCAGTGAAAGTTGCAGCATTCGAAAGATCAGAACATTTAGAATATAATATAGTTGATTTCATGTATGTGGACAAATCGTGGAAGGAGTAATCGGGTCGGGAATATTTAAATTAGTAATTTGCCCATAACTCCGTAAATAGAAGCCGTAGAGCAGTGAATATTGAAATTAGTAAATTGGCCATAACTCGGTAAATAGACGCCGTAGAGCAGTGAAAGTTGCAGCATTCGAAAGATCAGAAAATTTGGAATATAATATAGTTGATTTCATGTATGTGGACAAATCGTGGAAGGAGTAATCGGGTCGGGAATATTTAAATTAGTAATTTGCCCATAACTCCGTAAATAGAAGCCGTAGAGCAGTGAATATTGAAATTAGTAAATTGGCCATAACTCGGTAAATAGACGCCGTAGAGCAGTGAAAGTTGCAGCATTCGAAAGATCAGAACATTTAGAATATAATATAGTTGATTTCATGTATGTGGACAAATCGTGGAAGGAGTAATCGGGTCGGGAATATTTAAATTAGTAATTTGCCCATAACTCCGTAAATAGAAGCCGTAGAGCAGTGAATATTGAAATTAGTAAATTGGCCATAACTCGGTAAATAGACGCCGTAGAGCAGTGAAAGTTGCAGCATTCGAAAGATCAGAAAATTTGGAATATAATATAGTTGATTTCATGTATGTGGACCAATCGTGGAAGGAGTAATCGGTTCGGGAATATTTAAATTAGTAATTTGCCCATAACTCCGTAAATAGAAGCCGTAGAGCAGTGAAAGTTGCAGCATTCGAAAGATCAGAACATTTAGAATATAATATAGTTGATTTCATGTATGTGGACAAATCGTGGAAGGAGTAATCGGGTCGGGAATATTTAAATTAGTAATTTGCCCATAACTCCGTAAATAGAAGCCGTAGAGCAGTGAATATTGAAATTAGTAAATTGGCCATAACTCGGTAAATAGACGCCGTAGAGCAGTGAAAGTTGCAGCATTCGAAAGATCAGAAAATTTGGAATATAATATAGTTGATTTCATGTATGTGGACAAATCGTGGAAGGAGTAATCGGGTCGGGAATATTTAAATTAGTAATTTGCCCATAACTCCGTAAATAGAAGCCGTAGAGCAGTGAATATTGAAATTAGTAAATTGGCCATAACTCGGTAAATAGACGCCGTAGAACAGTGAAAGTTGCAGCATTCGAAAGATCAGAACATTTAGAATATAATATAGTTGATTTCATGTATGTGGACAAATCGTGGAAGGAGTAATCGGGTCGGGAATATTTAAATTAGTAAATTGGCCATAACTCGGTAAATAGACGCCGTAGAGCAGTGAAAGTTGCAGCATTCGAAAGATCAGAACATTTAGAATATAATATAGTTGATTTCATGTATGTGGACAAATCGTGGAAGCAGTAATCGGGTCGGGAATATTTAAATTAGTAATTTGCCCATAACTCCGTAAATAGAAGCCGTAGAGCAGTGAAAGTTGGAGCATTCGAAAGATCAGAAAATTTGGAATATAATATAGTTGATTTCATGTATGTGGACAAATAGTGGAAGGAGTAATCGGGTCGGGAATATTGAAATTAGTAATTTGCCCATAACTCCGTAAATAGAAGCCGTAGAGCAGTGAATATTTAAATTAGTAAATTGGCCATAACTCGGTAAATAGACGCCGTAGAGCAGTGAAAGTTGCAGCATTCGAAAGATCAGAACATTTAGAATATAATATAGTTGATTTCATGTATGTGGACAAATCGTGGAAGGAGTAATCGGGTCGGGAATATTTAAATTAGTAATTTGCCCATAACTCCGTAAATAGAAGCCGTAGAGCAGTGAATATTTAAATTAGTAAATTGGCCATAACTCGGTAAATAGACGCCGTAGAGCAGTGAAAGTTGCAGCATTCGAAAGATCAGAAAATTTGGAATATAATATAGTTGATTTCATGTATGTGGACAAATCGTGGAAGGAGTAATCGGGTCGGGAATATTTAAATTAGTAATTTGCCCATAACTCCGTAAATAGAAGCCGTAGAGCAGTGAATATTTAAATTAGTAAATTGGCCATAACTCGGTAAATAGACGCCGTAGAGCAGTGAAAGTTGCAGCATTCGAAAGATCAGAAAATTTGGAATATAATATAGTTGATTTCATGTATGTGGACAAATCGTGGAAGGAGTAATCGGGTCGGGAATATTTAAATTAGTAATTTGCCCATAACTCCGTAAATAGAAGCCGTAGAGCAGTGAATATTTAAATTAGTAAATTGGCCATAACTCGGTAAATAGACGCCGTAGAGCAGTGAAAGTTGCAGCATTCGAAAGATCAGAAAATTTGGAATATAATATAGTTGATTTCATGTATGTGGACAAATCGTGGAAGGAGTAATCGGGTCGGGAATATTGAAATTAGTAAATTGGCCATAACTCGGTAAATAGACGCCGTAGAGCAGTGAAAGTTGCAGCATTCGAAAGATCAGAACATTTAGAATATAATATAGTTGATTTCATGTATGTGGACAAATCGTGGAAGGAGTAATCGGGTCGGGAATATTTAAATTAGTAATTTGCCCATAACTCCGTAAATAGAAGCCGTAGAGCAGTGAATATTGAAATTAGTAAATTGGCCATAACTCGGTAAATAGACGCCGTAGAGCAGTGAAAGTTGCAGCATTCGAAAGATCAGAAAATTTGGAATATAATATAGTTGATTTCATGTATGTGGACAAATCGTGGAAGGAATAATCGGGTCGGGAATATTTAAATTAGTAATTTGCCCATAACTCCGTAAATAGAAGCCGTAGAGCAGTGAATATTGAAATTAGTAAATTGGCCATAACTCGGTAAATAGACGCCGTAGAGCAGTGAAAGTTGCAGCATTCGAAAGATCAGAACATTTAGAATATAATATAGTTGATTTCATGTATGTGGACAAATCGTGGAAGGAGTAATCGGGTCGGGAATATTTAAATTAGTAATTTGCCCATAACTCCGTAAATAGAAGCCGTAGAGCAGTGAATATTGAAATTAGTAAATTGGCCATAACTCGGTAAATAGACGCCGTAGAGCAGTGAAAGTTGCAGCATTCGAAAGATCAGAAAATTTGGAATATAATATAGTTGATTTCATGTATGTGGACCAATCGTGGAAGGAGTAATCGGGTCGGGAATGTTTAAATTAGTAATTTGCCCATAACTCCGTAAATAGAAGCCGTAGAGCAGTGAATATTGAAATTAGTAAATTGGCCATAACTCGGTAAATAGACGCCGTAGAGCAGTGAAAGTTGCAGCATTCGAAAGATCAGAACATTTAGAATATAATATAGTTGATTTCATGTATGTGGACAAATCGTGGAAGGAGTAATCGGGTCGGGAATATTTAAATTAGTAATTTGCCCATAACTCCGTAAATAGAAGCCGTAGAGCAGTGAAAGTTGGAGCATTCGAAAGATCAGAAAATTTGGAATATAATATAGTTGATTTCATGTATGTGGACAAATCGTGGAAGGAGTAATCGGGTCGGGAATATTTAAATTAGTAATTTGCCCATAACTCCGTAAATAGAAGCCGTAGAGCAGTGAAAGTTGCAGCATTCGAAAGATCAGAACATTTAGAATATAATATAGTTGATTTCATGTATGTGGACAAATCGTGGAAGGAGTAATCGGGTCGGGAATATTTAAATTAGTAATTTGCCCATAACTCCGTAAATAGAAGCCGTAGAGCAGTGAATATTGAAATTAGTAAATTGGCCATAACTCGGTAAATAGACGCCGTAGAGCAGTGAAAGTTGCAGCATTCGAAAGATCAGAACATTTAGAATATAATATAGTTGATTTCATGTATGTGGACAAATCGTGGAAGGAGTAATCGGGTCGGGAATATTTAAATTAGTAATTTGCCCATAACTCCGTAAATAGAAGCCGTAGAGCAGTGAATATTGAAATTAGTAAATTGGCCATAACTCGGTAAATAGACGCCGTAGAGCAGTGAAAGTTGCAGCATTCGAAAGATCAGAAAATTTGGAATATAATATAGTTGATTTCATGTATGTGGACAAATCGTGGAAGGAGTAATCGGGTCGGGAATATTTAAATTAGTAATTTGCCCATAACTCCGTAAATAGAAGCCGTAGAGCAGTGAATATTGAAATTAGTAAATTGGCCATAACTCGGTAAATAGACGCCGTAGAGCAGTGAAAGTTGCAGCATTCGAAAGATCAGAAAATTTGGAATATAATATAGTTGATTTCATGTATGTGGACAAATCGTGGAAGGAGTAATCGGGTCGGGAATATTTAAATTAGTAATTTTCCCATAACTCCGTAAATAGAAGCCGTAGAGCAGTGAATATTGAAATTAGTAAATTGGCCATAACTCGGTAAATAGACGCCGTAGAGCAGTGAAAGTTGCAGCATTCGAAAGATCAGAAAATTTGGAATATAATATAGTTGATTTCATGTATGTGGACAAATCGTGGAAGGAGTAATCGGGTCGGGAATATTTAAATTAGTAATTTGCCCATAACTCCGTAAATAGAAGCCGTAGAGCAGTGAATATTGAAATTAGTAAATTGGCCATAACTCGGTAAATAGACGCCGTAGAGCAGTGAAAGTTGCAGCATTCGAAAGATCAGAAAATTTGGAATATAATATAGTTGATTTCATGTATGTGGACAAATCGTGGAAGGAGTAATCGGGTCGGGAATATTTAAATTAGTAATTTGCCCATAACTCCGTAAATAGAAGCCGTAGAGCAGTGAATATTGAAATTAGTAAATTGGCCATAACTCGGTAAATAGACGCCGTAGAACAGTGAAAGTTGCAGCATTCGAAAGATCAGAACATTTAGAATATAATATAGTTGATTTCATGTATGTGGACAAATCGTGGAAGGAGTAATCGGGTCGGGAATATTTAAATTAGTAATTTGCCCATAACTCCGTAAATAGAAGCCGTAGAGCAGTGAAAGTTGGAGCATTCGAAAGATCAGAAAATTTGGAATATAATATAGTTGATTTCATGTATGTGGACAAATCGTGGAAGGAGTAATCGGGTCGGGAATATTTAAATTAGTAATTTGCCCATAACTCCGTAAATAGAAGCCGTAGAGCAGTGAAAGTTGGAGCATTCGAAAGATCAGAAAATTTGGAATATAATATAGTTGATTTCATGTATGTGGACAAATCGTGGAAGGAGTAATCGGGTCGGGAATATTTAAATTAGTAATTTGCCCATAACTCCGTAAATAGAAGCCGTAGAGCAGTGAATATTGAAATTAGTAAATTGGCCATAACTCGGTAAATAGACGCCGTAGAGCAGTGAAAGTTGCAGCATTCGAAAGATCAGAAAATTTGGAATATAATATAGTTGATTTCATGTATGTGGACAAATCGTGGAAGGAGTAATCGGGTCGGGAATATTTAAATTAGTAATTTGCCCATAACTCCGTAAATAGAAGCCGTAGAGCAGTGAATATTGAAATTAGTAAATTGGCCATAACTCGGTAAATAGACGCCGTAGAACAGTGAAAGTTGCAGCATTCGAAAGATCAGAACATTTAGAATATAATATAGTTGATTTCATGTATGTGGACAAATCGTGGAAGGAGTAATCGGGTCGGGAATATTTAAATTAGTAATTTGCCCATAACTCCGTAAATAGAAGCCGTAGAGCAGTGAAAGTTGGAGCATTCGAAAGATCAGAAAATTTGGAATATAATATAGTTGATTTCATGTATGTGGACAAATCGTGGAAGGAGTAATCGGGTCGGGAATATTTAAATTAGTAATTTGCCCATAACTCCGTAAATAGAAGCCGTAGAGCAGTGAATATTGAAATTAGTAAATTGGCCATAACTCGGTAAATAGACGCCGTAGAACAGTGAAAGTTGCAGCATTCGAAAGATCAGAACATTTAGAATATAATATAGTTGATTTCATGTATGTGGACAAATCGTGGAAGGAGTAATCGGGTCGGGAATATTTAAATTAGTAATTTGCCCATAACTCCGTAAATAGAAGCCGTAGAGCAGTGAATATTTAAATTAGTAAATTGGCCATAACTCGGTAAATAGACGCCGTAGAGCAGTGAAAGTTGCAGCATTCGAAAGATCAGAAAATTTGGAATATAATATAGTTGATTTCATGTATGTGGACAAATCGTGGAAGGAGTAATCGGGTCGGGAATATTTAAATTAGTAATTTGCCCATAACTCCGTAAATAGAAGCCGTAGAGCAGTGAATATTTAAATTAGTAAATTGGCCATAACTCGGTAAATAGACGCCGTAGAACAGTGAAAGTTGCAGCATTCGAAAGATCAGAAAATTTGGAATATAATATAGTTGATTTCATGTATGTGGACAAATCGTGGAAGGAGTAATCGGGTCGGGAATATTTAAATTAGTAATTTGCCCATAACTCCGTAAATAGAAGCCGTAGAGCAGTGAATATTTAAATTAGTAAATTGGCCATAACTCGGTAAATAGACGCCGTAGAGCAGTGAAAGTTGCAGCATTCGAAAGATCAGAAAATTTGGAATATAATATAGTTGATTTCATGTATGTGGACAAATCGTGGAAGGAGTAATCGGGTCGGGAATATTGAAATTAGTAAATTGGCCATAACTCGGTAAATAGACGCCGTAGAGCAGTGAAAGTTGCAGCATTCGAAAGATCAGAACATTTAGAATATAATATAGTTGATTTCATGTATGTGGACAAATCGTGGAAGGAGTAATCGGGTCGGGAATATTTAAATTAGTAATTTGCCCATAACTCCGTAAATAGAAGCCGTAGAGCAGTGAATATTGAAATTAGTAAATTGGCCATAACTCGGTAAATAGACGCCGTAGAGCAGTGAAAGTTGCAGCATTCGAAAGATCAGAAAATTTGGAATATAATATAGTTGATTTCATGTATGTGGACAAATCGTGGAAGGAGTAATCGGGTCGGGAATATTTAAATTAGTAATTTGCCCATAACTCCGTAAATAGAAGCCGTAGAGCAGTGAATATTGAAATTAGTAAATTGGCCATAACTCGGTAAATAGACGCCGTAGAGCAGTGAAAGTTGCAGCATTCGAAAGATCAGAACATTTAGAATATAATATAGTTGATTTCATGTATGTGGACAAATCGTGGAAGGAGTAATCGGGTCGGGAATATTTAAATTAGTAATTTGCCCATAACTCCGTAAATAGAAGCCGTAGAGCAGTGAATATTGAAATTAGTAAATTGGCCATAACTCGGTAAATAGACGCCGTAGAGCAGTGAAAGTTGCAGCATTCGAAAGATCAGAACATTTAGAATATAATATAGTTGATTTCATGTATGTGGACAAATCGTGGAAGGAGTAATCGGGTCGGGAATATTTAAATTAGTAATTTGCCCATAACTCCGTAAATAGAAGCCGTAGAGCAGTGAATATTGAAATTAGTAAATTGGCCATAACTCGGTAAATAGACGCCGTAGAGCAGTGAAAGTTGCAGCATTCGAAAGATCAGAAAATTTAGAATATAATATAGTTGATTTCATGTATGTGGACAAATCGTGGAAGGAGTAATCGGTTCGGGAATATTTAAATTAGTAATTTGCCCATAACTCCGTAAATAGAAGCCGTAGAGCAGTGAAAGTTGCAGCATTCGAAAGATCAGAAAATTTAGAATATAATATAGTTGATTTCATGTATGTGGACCAATCGTGGAAGGAGTAATCGGTTCGGGAATATTTAAATTAGTAATTTGCCCATAACTCCGTAAATAGAAGCCGTAGAGCAGTGAAAGTTGCAGCATTCGAAAGATCAGAACATTTAGAATATAATATAGTTGATTTCATGTATGTGGACAAATCGTGGAAGGAGTAATCGGGTCGGGAATATTTAAATTAGTAATTTGCCCATAACTCCGTAAATAGAAGCCGTAGAGCAGTGAATATTGAAATTAGTAAATTGGCCATAACTCGGTAAATAGACGCCGTAGAGCAGTGAAAGTTGCAGCATTCGAAAGATCAGAACATTTAGAATATAATATAGTTGATTTCATGTATGTGGACAAATCGTGGAAGGAGTAATCGGGTCGGGAATATTTAAATTAGTAATTTGCCCATAACTCCGTAAATAGAAGCCGTAGAGCAGTGAATATTGAAATTAGTAAATTGGCCATAACTCGGTAAATAGACGCCGTAGAGCAGTGAAAGTTGCAGCATTCGAAAGATCAGAACATTTAGAATATAATATAGTTGATTTCATGTATGTGGACAAATCGTGGAAGGAGTAATCGGGTCGGGAATATTTAAATTAGTAATTTGCCCATAACTCCGTAAATAGAAGCCGTAGAGCAGTGAATATTGAAATTAGTAAATTGGCCATAACTCGGTAAATAGACGCCGTAGAGCAGTGAAAGTTGCAGCATTCGAAAGATCAGAACATTTAGAATATAATATAGTTGATTTCATGTATGTGGACAAATCGTGGAAGGAGTAATCGGGTCGGGAATATTTAAATTAGTAATTTGCCCATAACTCCGTAAATAGAAGCCGTAGAGCAGTGAATATTGAAATTAGTAAATTGGCCATAACTCGGTAAATAGACGCCGTAGAGCAGTGAAAGTTGCAGCATTCGAAAGATCAGAAAATTTGGAATATAATATAGTTGATTTCATGTATGTGGACCAATCGTGGAAGGAGTAATCGGGTCGGGAATGTTTAAATTAGTAATTTGCCCATAACTCCGTAAATAGAAGCCGTAGAGCAGTGAATATTGAAATTAGTAAATTGGCCATAACTCGGTAAATAGACGCCGTAGAGCAGTGAAAGTTGCAGCATTCGAAAGATCAGAACATTTAGAATATAATATAGTTGATTTCATGTATGTGGACAAATCGTGGAAGGAGTAATCGGGTCGGGAATATTTAAATTAGTAATTTGCCCATAACTCCGTAAATAGAAGCCGTAGAGCAGTGAAAGTTGGAGCATTCGAAAGATCAGAAAATTTGGAATATAATATAGTTGATTTCATGTATGTGGACAAATCGTGGAAGAAGTAATCGGGTCGGGAATATTTAAATTAGTAATTTGCCCATAACTCCGTAAATAGAAGCCGTAGAGCAGTGAATATTGAAATTAGTAAATTGGCCATAACTCGGTAAATAGACGCCGTAGAGCAGTGAAAGTTGCAGCATTCGAAAGATCAGAAAATTTGGAATATAATATAGTTGATTTCATGTATGTGGACAAATCGTGGAAGGAGTAATCGGGTCGGGAATATTTAAATTAGTAATTTGCCCATAACTCCGTAAATAGAAGCCGTAGAGCAGTGAAAGTTGGAGCATTCGAAAGATCAGAAAATTTGGAATATAATATAGTTGATTTCATGTATGTGGACAAATCGTGGAAGGAGTAATCGGGTCGGGAATATTTAAATTAGTAATTTGCCCATAACTCCGTAAATAGAAGCCGTAGAGCAGTGAAAGTTGGAGCATTCGAAAGATCAGAACATTTAGAATATAATATAGTGGATTTCATGTATGTGGACAAATCGTGGAAGGAGTAATCGGGTCGGGAATATTTAAATTAGTAATTTGCCCATAACTCCGTAAATAGACGCCGTAGAGCAGTGAAAGTTGCAGCATTCGAAAGATCAGAAAATTTGGAATATAATATAGTTGATTTCATGTATGTGGACAAATCGTGGAAGGAGTAATCGGGTCGGGAATATTTAAATTAGTAATTTGCCCATAACTCCGTAAATAGACGCCGTAGAGCAGTGAAAGTTGCAGCATTCGAAAGATCAGAACATTTAGAATATAATATAGTGGATTTCATGTATGTGGACAAATCGTGGAAGGAGTAATCGGGTCGGGAATATTTAAATTAGTAATTTGCCCATAACTCCGTAAATAGAAGCCGTAGAGCAGTGAATATTGAAATTAGTAAATTGGCCATAACTCGGTAAATAGACGCCGTAGAGCAGTGAAAGTTGCAGCATTCGAAAGATCAGAAAATTTGGAATATAATATAGTTGATTTCATGTATGTGGACAAATCGTGGAAGGAGTAATCGGGTCGGGAATATTTAAATTAGTAATTTGCCCATAACTCCGTAAATAGAAGCCGTAGAGCAGTGAATATTGATATTAGTAAATTGGCCATAACTCGGTAAATAGACGCCGTAGAGCAGTGAAAGTTGCAGCATTCGAAAGATCAGAACATTTAGAATATAATATAGTTGATTTCATGTATGTGGACAAATCGTGGAAGGAGTAATCGGGTCGGGAATATTTAAATTAGTAATTTGCCCATAACTCCGTAAATAGACGCCGTAGAGCAGTGAAAGTTGGAGCATTCGAAAGATCAGAACATTTAGAATATAATATAGTTGATTTCATGTATGTGGACAAATCGTGGAAGGAGTAATCGGGTCGGGAATATTTAAATTAGTAATTTGCCCATAACTCCGTAAATAGAAGCCGTAGAGCAGTGAAAGTTGGAGCATTCGAAAGATCAGAAAATTTGGAATATAATATAGTTGATTTCATGTATGTGGACAAATCGTGGAAGGAGTAATCGGGTCGGGAATATTTAAATTAGTAATTTGCCCATAACTCCGTAAATAGACGCCGTAGAGCAGTGAAAGTTGCAGCATTCGAAAGATCAGAACATTTAGAATATAATATAGTGGATTTCATGTATGTGGACAAATCGTGGAAGGAGTAATCGGGTCGGGAATATTGAAATTAGTAAATTGGCCATAACTCGGTAAATAGACGCCGTAGAGCAGTGAAAGTTGGAGCATTCGAAAGATCAGAACATTTAGAATATAATATAGTTGATTTCATGTATGTGGACAAATCGTGGAAGGAGTAATCGGGTCGGGAATATTGAAATTAGTAAATTGGCCATAACTCGGTAAATAGACGCCGTAGAGCAGTGAAAGTTGGAGCATTCGAAAGATCAGAACATTTAGAATATAATATAGTTGATTTCATGTATGTGGACAAATCGTGGAAGGAGTAATCGGGTCGGGAATATTTAAATTAGTAATTTGCCCATAACTCCGTAAATAGAAGCCGTAGAGCAGTGAAAGTTGGAGCATTCGAAAGATCAGAACATTTAGAATATAATATAGTTGATTTCATGTATGTGGACAAATCGTGGAAGGAGTAATCGGGTCGGGAATATTGAAATTAGTAAATTGGCCATAACTCGGTAAATAGACGCCGTAGAGCAGTGAAAGTTGGAGCATTCGAAAGATCAGAACATTTAGAATATAATATAGTTGATTTCATGTATGTGGACAAATCGTGGAAGGAGTAATCGGGTCGGGAATATTTAAATTAGTAATTTGCCCATAACTCCGTAAATAGAAGCCGTAGAGCAGTGAAAGTTGGAGCATTCGAAAGATCAGAAAATTTGGAATATAATATAGTTGATTTCATGTATGTGGACAAATCGTGGAAGGAGTAATCGGGTCGGGAATATTTAAATTAGTAATTTGCCCATAACTCCGTAAATAGAAGCCGTAGAGCAGTGAATATTGAAATTAGTAAATTGGCCATTACTCGGTAAATAGACGCCGTAGAGCAGTGAAAGTTGGAGCATTCGAAAGATCAGAAAATTTGGAATATAATATAGTTGATTTCATGTATGTGGACAAATCGTGGAAGGAGTAATCGGGTCGGGAATATTTAAATTAGTAATTTGCCCATAACTCCGTAAATAGAAGCCGTAGAGCAGTGAAAGTTGGAGCATTCGAAAGATCAGAACATTTAGAATATAATATAGTTGATTTCATGTATGTGGACAAATCGTGGAAGGAGTAATCGGGTCGGGAATATTGAAATTAGTAAATTGGCCATAACTCGGTAAATAGACGCCGTAGAGCAGTGAAAGTTGGAGCATTCGAAAGATCAGAACATTTAGAATATAATATAGTTGATTTCATGTATGTGGACAAATCGTGGAAGGAGTAATCGGGTCGGGAATATTTAAATTAGTAATTTGCCCATAACTCCGTAAATAGAAGCCGTAGAGCAGTGAAAGTTGGAGCATTCGAAAGATCAGAAAATTTGGAATATAATATAGTTGATTTCATGTATGTGGACAAATCGTGGAAGGAGTAATCGGGTCGGGAATATTTAAATTAGTAATTTGCCCATAACTCCGTAAATAGAAGCCGTAGAGCAGTGAATATTGAAATTAGTAAATTGGCCATTACTCGGTAAATAGACGCCGTAGAGCAGTGAAAGTTGGAGCATTCGAAAGATCAGAAAATTTGGAATATAATATAGTTGATTTCATGTATGTGGACAAATCGTGGAAGGAGTAATCGGGTCGGGAATATTTAAATTAGTAATTTGCCCATAACTCCGTAAATAGAAGCCGTAGAGCAGTGAAAGTTGGAGCATTCGAAAGATCAGAACATTTAGAATATAATATAGTTGATTTCATGTATGTGGACAAATCGTGGAAGGAGTAATCGGGTCGGGAATATTGAAATTAGTAAATTGGCCATAACTCGGTAAATAGACGCCGTAGAGCAGTGAAAGTTGGAGCATTCGAAAGATCAGAACATTTAGAATATAATATAGTTGATTTCATGTATGTGGACAAATCGTGGAAGGAGTAATCGGGTCGGGAATATTTAAATTAGTAATTTGCCCATAACTCCGTAAATAGAAGCCGTAGAGCAGTGAAAGTTGGAGCATTCGAAAGATCAGAAAATTTGGAATATAATATAGTTGATTTCATGTATGTGGACAAATCGTGGAAGGAGTAATCGGGTCGGGAATATTTAAATTAGTAATTTGCCCATAACTCCGTAAATAGAAGCCGTAGAGCAGTGAAAGTTGGAGCATTCGAAAGATCAGAACATTTAGAATATAATATAGTTGATTTCATGTATGTGGACAAATCGTGGAAGGAGTAATCGGGTCGGGAATATTGAAATTAGTAAATTGGCCATAACTCGGTAAATAGACGCCGTAGAGCAGTGAAAGTTGGAGCATTCGAAAGATCAGAACATTTAGAATATAATATAGTTGATTTCATGTATGTGGACAAATCGTGGAAGGAGTAATCGGGTCGGGAATATTTAAATTAGTAATTTGCCCATAACTCCGTAAATAGAAGCCGTAGAGCAGTGAAAGTTGGAGCATTCGAAAGATCAGAAAATTTGGAATATAATATAGTTGATTTCATGTATGTGGACAAATCGTGGAAGGAGTAATCGGGTCGGGAATATTTAAATTAGTAATTTGCCCATAACTCCGTAAATAGAAGCCGTAGAGCAGTGAATATTGAAATTAGTAAATTGGCCATTACTCGGTAAATAGACGCCGTAGAGCAGTGAAAGTTGGAGCATTCGAAAGATCAGAAAATTTGGAATATAATATAGTTGATTTCATGTATGTGGACAAATCGTGGAAGGAGTAATCGGGTCGGGAATATTTAAATTAGTAATTTGCCCATAACTCCGTAAATAGAAGCCGTAGAGCAGTGAATATTGAAATTAGTAAATTGGCCATAACTCGGTAAATAGACGCCGTAGAGCAGTGAAAGTTGCAGCATTCGAAAGATCAGAAAATTTGGAATATAATATAGTTGATTTCATGTATGTGGACAAATCGTGGAAGGAGTAATCGGGTCGGGAATATTTAAATTAGTAATTTGCCCATAACTCCGTAAATAGAAGCCGTAGAGCAGTGAAAGTTGGAGCATTCGAAAGATCAGAACATTTAGAATATAATATAGTTGATTTCATGTATGTGGACAAATCGTGGAAGGAGTAATCGGGTCGGGAATATTGAAATTAGTAAATTGGCCATAACTCGGTAAATAGACGCCGTAGAGCAGTGAAAGTTGGAGCATTCGAAAGATCAGAACATTTAGAATATAATATAGTTGATTTCATGTATGTGGACAAATCGTGGAAGGAGTAATCGGGTCGGGAATATTTAAATTAGTAATTTTCCCATAACTCCGTAAATAGAAGCCGTAGAGCAGTGAAAGTTGGAGCATTCGAAAGATCAGAACATTTAGAATATAATATAGTTGATTTCATGTATGTGGACAAATCGTGGAAGGAGTAATCGGGTCGGGAATATTTAAATTAGTAATTTGCCCATAACTCCGTAAATAGAAGCCGTAGAGCAGTGAAAGTTGGAGCATTCGAAAGATCAGAAAATTTGGAATATAATATAGTTGATTTCATGTATGTGGACAAATCGTGGAAGGAGTAATCGGGTCGGGAATATTTAAATTAGTAATTTGCCCATAACTCCGAAAATAGAAGCCGTAGAGCAGTGAATATTGAAATTAGTAAATTGGCCATAACTCGGTAAATAGACGCCGTAGAGCAGTGAAAGTTGGAGCATTCGAAAGATCAGAAAATTTGGAATATAATATAGTTGATTTCATGTATGTGGACAAATCGTGGAAGGAGTAATCGGGTCGGGAATATTTAAATTAGTAATTTGCCCATAACTCCGTAAATAGAAGCCGTAGAGCAGTGAATATTGAAATTAGTAAATTGGCCATAACTCGGTAAATAGACGCCGTAGAGCAGTGAAAGTTGCAGCATTCGAAAGATCAGAAAATTTGGAATATAATATAGATGATTTCATGTATGTGGACAAATCGTGGAAGGAGTAATCGGGTCGGGAATATTTAAATTAGTAATTTGCCCATAACTCCGTAAATAGAAGCCGTAGAGCAGTGAATATTGATATTAGTAAATTGGCCATAACTCGGTAAATAGACGCCGTAGAGCAGTGAAAGTTGCAGCATTCGAAAGATCAGAACATTTAGAATATAATATAGTTGATTTCATGTATGTGGACAAATCGTGGAAGGAGTAATCGGGTCGGGAATATTGAAATTAGTAAATTGGCCATAACTCGGTAAATAGACGCCGTAGAGCAGTGAAAGTTGGAGCATTCGAAAGATCAGAAAATTTGGAATATAATATAGATGATTTCATGTATGTGGACAAATCGTGGAAGGAGTAATCGGGTCGGGAATATTTAAATTAGTAATTTGCCCATAACTCCGTAAATAGAAGCCGTAGAGCAGTGAATATTGATATTAGTAAATTGGCCATAACTCGGTAAATAGACGCCGTAGAGCAGTGAAAGTTGCAGCATTCGAAAGATCAGAACATTTAGAATATAATATAGTTGATTTCATGTATGTGGACAAATCGTGGAAGGAGTAATCGGGTCGGGAATATTGAAATTAGTAAATTGGCCATAACTCGGTAAATAGACGCCGTAGAGCAGTGAAAGTTGGAGCATTCGAAAGATCAGAACATTTAGAATATAATATAGTTGATTTCATGTATGTGGACAAATCGTGGAAGGAGTAATCGGGTCGGGAATATTTAAATTAGTAATTTGCCCATAACTCCGTAAATAGAAGCCGTAGAGCAGTGAAAGTTGCAGCATTCGAAAGATCAGAACATTTAGAATATAATATAGTTGATTTCATGTATGTGGACAAATCGTGGAAGGAGTAATCGGGTCGGGAATATTTAAATTAGTAATTTGCCCATAACTCCGTAAATAGAAGCCGTAGAGCAGTGAATATTGAAATTAGTAAATTGGCCATAACTCGGTAAATAGACGCCGTAGAGCAGTGAAAGTTGGAGCATTCGAAAGATCAGAAAATTTGGAATATAATATAGTTGATTTCATGTATGTGGACAAATCGTGGAAGGAGTAATCGGGTCGGGAATATTGAAATTAGTAAATTGGCCATAACTCGGTAAATAGACGCCGTAGAGCAGTGAAAGTTGGAGCATTCGAAAGATCAGAACATTTAGAATATAATATAGTTGATTTCATGTATGTGGACAAATCGTGGAAGGAGTAATCGGGTCGGGAATATTTAAATTAGTAATTTGCCCATAACTCCGTAAATAGAAGCCGTAGAGCAGTGAATATTGAAATTAGTAAATTGGCCATAACTCGGTAAATAGACGCCGTAGAGCAGTGAAAGTTGGAGCATTCGAAAGATCAGAACATTTAGAATATAATATAGTTGATTTCATGTATGTGGACAAATCGTGGAAGGAGTAATCGGGTCGGGAATATTTAAATTAGTAATTTGCCCATAACTCCGTAAATAGAAGCCGTAGAGCAGTGAATATTGATATTAGTAAATTGGCCATAACTCGGTAAATAGACGCCGTAGAGCAGTGAAAGTTGCAGCATTCGAAAGATCAGAACATTTAGAATATAATATAGTTGATTTCATGTATGTGGACAAATCGTGGAAGGAGTAATCGGGTCGGGAATATTGAAATTAGTAAATTGGCCATAACTCGGTAAATAGACGCCGTAGAGCAGTGAAAGTTGGAGCATTCGAAAGATCAGAACATTTAGAATATAATATAGTTGATTTCATGTATGTGGACAAATCGTGGAAGGAGTAATCGGGTCGGGAATATTTAAATTAGTAATTTGCCCATAACTCCGTAAATAGAAGCCGTAGAGCAGTGAAAGTTGCAGCATTCGAAAGATCAGAACATTTAGAATATAATATAGTTGATTTCATGTATGTGGACAAATCGTGGAAGGAGTAATCGGGTCGGGAATATTTAAATTAGTAATTTGCCCATAACTCCGTAAATAGAAGCCGTAGAGCAGTGAATATTGAAATTAGTAAATTGGCCATAACTCGGTAAATAGACGCCGTAGAGCAGTGAAAGTTGCAGCATTCGAAAGATCAGAAAATTTGGAATATAATATAGTTGATTTCATGTATGTGGACAAATCGTGGAAGGAGTAATCGGGTCGGGAATATTGAAATTAGTAAATTGGCCATAACTCGGTAAATAGACGCCGTAGAGCAGTGAAAGTTGGAGCATTCGAAAGATCAGAACATTTAGAATATAATATAGTTGATTTCATGTATGTGGACAAATCGTGGAAGGAGTAATCGGGTCGGGAATATTTAAATTAGTAATTTGCCCATAACTCCGTAAATAGAAGCCGTAGAGCAGTGAATATTGAAATTAGTAAATTGGCCATAACTCGGTAAATAGACGCCGTAGAGCAGTGAAAGTTGCAGCATTCGAAAGATCAGAACATTTAGAATATAATATAGTGGATTTCATGTATGTGGACAAATCGTGGAAGGAGTAATCGGGTCGGGAATATTTAAATTAGTAATTTGCCCATAACTCGGTAAATAGACGCCGTAGAGCAGTGAAAGTTGCAGCATTCGAAAGATCAGAACATTTAGAATATAATATAGTTGATTTCATGTATGTGGACAAATCGTGGAAGGAGTAATCGGGTCGGGAATATTGAAATTAGTAAATTGGCCATAACTCCGTAAATAGAAGCCGTAGAGCAGTGAAAGTTGGAGCATTCGAAAGATCAGAACATTTAGAATATAATATAGTTGATTTCATGTATGTGGACAAATCGTGGAAGGAGTAATCGGGTCGGGAATATTGAAATTAGTAAATTGGCCATAACTCGGTAAATAGATGCCGTAGAGCAGTGAAAGTTGGAGCATTCGAAAGATCAGAACATTTAGAATATAATATAGTTGATTTCATGTATGTGGACAAATCGTGGAAGGAGTAATCGGGTCGGGAATATTTAAATTAGTAATTTGCCCATAACTCCGTAAATAGAAGCCGTAGAGCAGTGAAAGTTGGAGCATTCGAAAGATCAGAAAATTTGGAATATAATATAGTTGATTTCATGTATGTGGACAAATCGTGGAAGGAGTAATCGGGTCGGGAATATTGAAATTAGTAAATTGGCCATAACTCGGTAAATAGATGCCGTAGAGCAGTGAAAGTTGGAGCATTCGAAAGATCAGAACATTTAGAATATAATATAGTTGATTTCATGTATGTGGACAAATCGTAGAAGGAGTAATCGGGTCGAGAATATTGAAATTAGTAATTTGGCTATAACTCGGTAAATAGACGCCGTAGAGCAGTGAAAGTTGGAGCATTCGAAAGATCAGAACATTTAGAATATAATATAGTTGATTTTATGTATGTGGACAAATCGTGGAAGGAGTAATCGGGTCGGGAATATTTAAATTAGTAATTTGCCCATAACTCCGTAAATAGAAGCCGTAGAGCAGTGAATATTGAAATTAGTAAATTGGCCATAACTCGGTAAATAGACGCCGTAGAGCAGTGAAAGTTGCAGCATTCGAAAGATCAGAAAATTTGGAATATAATATAGTTGATTTCATGTATGTGGACAAATCGTGGAAGGAGTAATCGGGTCGGGAATATTTAAATTAGTAATTTGCCCATAACTCCGTAAATAGAAGCCGTAGAGCAGTGAAAGTTGCAGCATTCGAAAGATCAGAACATTTAGAATATAATATAGTTGATTTCATGTATGTGGACAAATCGTGGAAGGAGTAATCGGGTCGGGAATATTTAAATTAGTAATTTGCCCATAACTCCGTAAATAGAAGCCGTAGAGCAGTGAATATTGAAATTAGTAAATTGGCCATAACTCGGTAAATAGACGCCGTAGAGCAGTGAAAGTTGCAGCATTCGAAAGATCAGAAAATTTGGAATATAATATAGTTGATTTCATGTATGTGGACAAATCGTGGAAGGAGTAATCGGGTCGGGAATATTTAAATTAGTAATTTGCCCATAACTCCGTAAATAGAAGCCGTAGAGCAGTGAAAGTTGCAGCATTCGAAAGATCAGAAAATTTGGAATATAATATAGTTGATTTCATGTATGTGGACAAATCGTGGAAGGAGTAATCGGGTCGGGAATATTTAAATTAGTAATTTGCCCATAACTCCGTAAATAGAAGCCGTAGAGCAGTGAAAGTTGGAGCATTCGAAAGATCAGAAAATTTGGAATATAATATAGTTGATTTCATGTATGTGGACAAATCGTGGAAGGAGTAATCGGGTCGGGAATATTTAAATTAGTAATTTGCCCATAACTCCGTAAATAGAAGCCGTAGAGCAGTGAAAGTTGGAGCATTCGAAAGATCAGAAAATTTGGAATATAATATAGTTGATTTCATGTATGTGGACAAATCGTGGAAGGAGTAATCGGGTCGGGAATATTTAAATTAGTAATTTGCCCATAACTCCGTAAATAGAAGCCGTAGAGCAGTGAATATTGAAATTAGTAATTTGCCCATAACTCCGTAAATAGAAGCCGTAGAGCAGTGAAAGTTGCAGCATTCGAAAGATCAGAACATTTAGAATATAATATAGTTGATTTCATGTATGTGGACAAATCGTGGAAGGAGTAATCGGGTCGGGAATATTGAAATTAGTAATTTGGCCATAACTCCGTAAATAGAAGCCGTAGAGCAGTGAAAGTTGCAGCATTCGAAAGATCAGAACATTTAGAATATAATATAGTATAATTAGTAAATTGGCCATAACTCGGTAAATAGACGCCGTAGAGCAGTGAAAGTTGCAGCATTCGAAAGATCAGAAAATTTGGAATATAATATAGTTGATTTCATGTATGTGGACAAATCGTGGAAGGAGTAATCGGGTCGGGAATATTTAAATTAGTAATTTGCCCATAACTCCGTAAATAGAAGCCGTAGAGCAGTGAAAGTTGCAGCATTCGAAAGATCAGAAAATTTGGAATATAATATAGTTGATTTCATGTATGTGGACAAATCGTGGAAGGAGTAATCGGGTCGGGAATATTTAAATTAGTAATTTGCCCATAACTCCGTAAATAGAAGCCGTAGAGCAGTGAAAGTTGGAGCATTCGAAAGATCAGAAAATTTGGAATATAATATAGTTGATTTCATGTATGTGGACAAATCGTGGAAGGAGTAATCGGGTCGGGAATATTTAAATTAGTAATTTGCCCATAACTCCGTAAATAGAAGCCGTAGAGCAGTGAAAGTTGGAGCATTCGAAAGATCAGAAAATTTGGAATATAATATAGTTGATTTCATGTATGTGGACAAATCGTGGAAGGAGTAATCGGGTCGGGAATATTTAAATTAGTAATTTGCCCATAACTCCGTAAATAGAAGCCGTAGAGCAGTGAATATTGAAATTAGTAATTTGCCCATAACTCCGTAAATAGAAGCCGTAGAGCAGTGAAAGTTGCAGCATTCGAAAGATCAGAACATTTAGAATATAATATAGTTGATTTCATGTATGTGGACAAATCGTGGAAGGAGTAATCGGGTCGGGAATATTGAAATTAGTAATTTGGCCATAACTCCGTAAATAGAAGCCGTAGAGCAGTGAAAGTTGCAGCATTCGAAAGATCAGAACATTTAGAATATAATATAGTTGATTTCATGTATGTGGACAAATCGTGGAAGGAGTAATCGGGTCGAGAATATTGAAATTAGTAATTTGGCCATAACTCCGTAAATAGAAGCCGTAGAGCAGTGAATATTGAAATTAGTAAATTGACCATAACTCGGTAAGTAGACGCCGTAGAGCAGTGAAAGTTGCAGCATTCGAAAGATCAGAACATTTAGAATATAATATAGTTGATTTCATGTATGTGGACAAATCGTGGAAGGAGTAATCGGGTCGAGAATATTGAAATTAGTAATTTGGCCATAACTCCGTAAATAGAAGCCGTAGAGCAGTGAAAGTTGCAGCATTCGAAAGATCAGAACATTTAGAATATAATATAGTTGATTTCATGTATGTGGACAAATCGTGGAAGGAGTAATCGGGTCGGGAATATTTAAATTAGTAATTTGCCCATAACTCCGTAAATAGAAGCCGTAGAGCAGTGAATATTGAAATTAGTAAATTGACCATAACTCGGTAAGTAGACGCCGTAGAGCAGTGAAAGTTGCAGCATTCGAAAGATCAGAACATTTAGAATATAATATAGTTGATTTCATGTATGTGGACAAATCGTGGAAGGAGTAATCGGGTCGAGAATATTGAAATTAGTAATTTGGCCATAACTCCGTAAATAGAAGCCGTAGAGCAGTGAATATTGAAATTAGTAAATTGACCATAACTCGGTAAGTAGACGCCGTAGAGCAGTGAAAGTTGCAGCATTCGAAAGATCAGAACATTTAGAATATAATATAGTTGATTTCATGTATGTGGACAAATCGTGGAAGGAGTAATCGGGTCGGGAATATTGAAATTAGTAAATTGGCCATAACTCGGTAAATAGACGCCGTAGAGCAGTGAAAGTTGGAGCATTCGAAAGATCAGAACATTTAGAATATAATATAGTTGATTTCATGTATGTGGACAAATCGTGGAAGGAGTAATCGGGTCGGGAATATTTAAATTAGTAATTTGCCCATAACTCCGTAAATAGAAGCCGTAGAGCAGTGAAAGTTGCAGCATTCGAAAGATCAGAACATTTAGAATATAATATAGTTGATTTCATGTATGTGGACAAATCGTGGAAGGAGTAATCGGGTCGGGAATATTTAAATTAGTAATTTGCCCATAACTCCGTAAATAGAAGCCGTAGAGCAGTGAAAGTTGGAGCATTCGAAAGATCAGAACATTTAGAATATAATATAGTTGATTTCATGTATGTGGACAAATCGTGGAAGGAGTAATCGGGTCGGGAATATTGAAATTAGTAAATTGGCCATAACTCGGTAAATAGATGCCGTAGAGCAGTGAAAGTTGGAGCATTCGAAAGATCAGAACATTTAGAATATAATATAGTTGATTTCATGTATGTGGACAAATCGTGGAAGGAGTAATCGGGTCGGGAATATTTAAATTAGTAATTTGCCCATAACTCCGTAAATAGAAGCCGTAGAGCAGTGAAAGTTGCAGCATTCGAAAGATCAGAACATTTAGAATATAATATAGTTGATTTCATGTATGTGGACAAATCGTGGAAGGAGTAATCGGGTCGGGAATATTTAAATTAGTAATTTGCCCATAACTCCGTAAATAGAAGCCGTAGAGCAGTGAAAGTTGCAGCATTCGAAAGATCAGAACATTTAGAATATAATATAGTTGATTTCATGTATGTGGACAAATCGTGGAAGGAGTAATCGGGTCGGGAATATTTAAATTAGTAATTTGCCCATAACTCCGTAAATAGAAGCCGTAGAGCAGTGAAAGTTGCAGCATTCGAAAGATCAGAACATTTAGAATATAATATAGTTGATTTCATGTATGTGGACAAATCGTGGAAGGAGTAATCGGGTCGGGAATATTTAAATTAGTAAATTGGCCATAACTCGGTAAATGGACGCCGTAGAGCAGTGAAAGTTGCAGCATTCGAAAGATCAGAACATTTAGAATATAATATAGTTGATTTTATGTATGTGGACAAATCGTGGAAGGAGTAATCGGGTCGGGAATATTTAAATTAGTAATTTGCCCATAACTCCGTAAATAGAAGCCGTAGAGCAGTGAATATTGAAATTAGTAAATTGGCCATAACTCGGTAAATAGACGCCGTAGAGCAGTGAAAGTTGCAGCATTCGAAAGATCAGAAAATTTGGAATATAATATAGTTGATTTCATGTATGTGGACAAATCGTGGAAGGAGTAATCGGGTCGGGAATATTTAAATTAGTAATTTGCCCATAACTCCGTAAATAGAAGCCGTAGAGCAGTGAAAGTTGCAGCATTCGAAAGATCAGAACATTTAGAATATAATATAGTTGATTTCATGTATGTGGACAAATCGTGGAAGGAGTAATCGGGTCGGGAATATTTAAATTAGTAATTTGCCCATAACTCCGTAAATAGAAGCCGTAGAGCAGTGAATATTGAAATTAGTAAATTGGCCATAACTCGGTAAATAGACGCCGTAGAGCAGTGAAAGTTGCAGCATTCGAAAGATCAGAAAATTTGGAATATAATATAGTTGATTTCATGTATGTGGACAAATCGTGGAAGGAGTAATCGGGTCGGGAATATTTAAATTAGTAATTTGCCCATAACTCCGTAAATAGAAGCCGTAGAGCAGTGAAAGTTGCAGCATTCGAAAGATCAGAAAATTTGGAATATAATATAGTTGATTTCATGTATGTGGACAAATCGTGGAAGGAGTAATCGGGTCGGGAATATTTAAATTAGTAATTTGCCCATAACTCCGTAAATAGAAGCCGTAGAGCAGTGAAAGTTGGAGCATTCGAAAGATCAGAAAATTTGGAATATAATATAGTTGATTTCATGTATGTGGACAAATCGTGGAAGGAGTAATCGGGTCGGGAATATTTAAATTAGTAATTTGCCCATAACTCCGTAAATAGAAGCCGTAGAGCAGTGAAAGTTGCAGCATTCGAAAGATCAGAACATTTAGAATATAATATAGTTGATTTCATGTATGTGGACAAATCGTGGAAGGAGTAATCGGGTCGGGAATATTTAAATTAGTAATTTGCCCATAACTCCGTAAATAGAAGCCGTAGAGCAGTGAAAGTTGCAGCATTCGAAAGATCAGAACATTTAGAATATAATATAGTTGATTTCATGTATGTGGACAAATCGTGGAAGGAGTAATCGGGTCGGGAATATTTAAATTAGTAATTTGCCCATAACTCCGTAAATAGAAGCCGTAGAGCAGTGAAAGTTGCAGCATTCGAAAGATCAGAACATTTAGAATATAATATAGTGGATTTCATGTATGTGGACAAATCGTGGAAGGAGTAATCGGGTCGGGAATATTTAAATTAGTAATTTGCCCATAACTCCGTAAATAGAAGCCGTAGAGCAGTGAAAGTTGGAGCATTCGAAAGATCAGAAAATTTGGAATATAATATAGTTGATTTCATGTATGTGGACAAATCGTGGAAGGAGTAATCGGGTCGGGAATATTTAAATTAGTAATTTGCCCATAACTCCGTAAATAGACGCCGTAGAGCAGTGAAAGTTGCAGCATTCGAAAGATCAGAACATTTAGAATATAATATAGTGGATTTTATGTATGTGGACAAATCGTGGAAGGAGTAATCGGGTCGGGAATATTTAAATTAGTAATTTGCCCATAACTCCGTAAATAGAAGCCGTAGAGCAGTGAAAGTTGGAGCATTCGAAAGATCAGAAAATTTGGAATATAATATAGTTGATTTCATGTATGTGGACAAATCGTGGAAGGAGTAATCGGGTCGGGAATATTTAAATTAGTAATTTGCCCATAACTCCGTAAATAGAAGCCGTAGAGCAGTGAAAGTTGCAGCATTCGAAAGATCAGAACATTTAGAATATAATATAGTTGATTTTATGTATGTGGACAAATCGTGGAAGGAGTAATCGGGTCGGGAATATTTAAATTAGTAATTTGCCCATAACTCCGTAAATAGAAGCCGTAGAGCAGTGAAAGTTGCAGCATTCGAAAGATCAGAACATTTAGAATATAATATAGTTGATTTCATGTATGTGGACAAATCGTGGAAGGAGTAATCGGGTCGGGAATATTTAAATTAGTAATTTGCCCATAACTCCGTAAATAGAAGCCGTAGAGCAGTGAAAGTTGCAGCATTCGAAAGATCAGAACATTTAGAATATAATATAGTTGATTTCATGTATGTGGACAAATCGTGGAAGGAGTAATCGGGTCGGGAATATTTAAATTAGTAAATTGGCCATAACTCCGTAAATAGAAGCCGTAGAGCAGTGAAAGTTGCAGCATTCGAAAGATCAGAACATTTAGAATATAATATAGTTGATTTCATGTATGTGGACAAATCGTGGAAGGAGTAATCGGGTCGGGAATATTTAAATTAGTAAATTGGCCATAACTCGGTAAATGGACGCCGTAGAGCAGTGAAAGTTGCAGCATTCGAAAGATCAGAACATTTAGAATATAATATAGTTGATTTTATGTATGTGGACAAATCGTGGAAGGAGTAATCGGGTCGGGAATATTTAAATTAGTAATTTGCCCATAACTCCGTAAATAGAAGCCGTAGAGCAGTGAATATTGAAATTAGTAAATTGGCCATAACTCGGTAAATAGACGCCGTAGAGCAGTGAAAGTTGCAGCATTCGAAAGATCAGAAAATTTGGAATATAATATAGTGGATTTCATGTATGTGGACAAATCGTGGAAGGAGTAATCGGGTCGGGAATATTTAAATTAGTAATTTGCCCATAACTCCGTAAATAGAAGCCGTAGAGCAGTGAAAGTTGGAGCATTCGAAAGATCAGAAAATTTGGAATATAATATAGTTGATTTCATGTATGTGGACAAATCGTGGAAGGAGTAATCGGGTCGGGAATATTTAAATTAGTAATTTGCCCATAACTCCGTAAATAGACGCCGTAGAGCAGTGAAAGTTGCAGCATTCGAAAGATCAGAACATTTAGAATATAATATAGTGGATTTTATGTATGTGGACAAATCGTGGAAGGAGTAATCGGGTCGGGAATATTTAAATTAGTAATTTGCCCATAACTCCGTAAATAGAAGCCGTAGAGCAGTGAAAGTTGGAGCATTCGAAAGATCAGAAAATTTGGAATATAATATAGTTGATTTCATGTATGTGGACAAATCGTGGAAGGAGTAATCGGGTCGGGAATATTTAAATTAGTAATTTGCCCATAACTCCGTAAATAGAAGCCGTAGAGCAGTGAAAGTTGCAGCATTCGAAAGATCAGAACATTTAGAATATAATATAGTTGATTTCATGTATGTGGACAAATCGTGGAAGGAGTAATCGGGTCGGGAATATTTAAATTAGTAATTTGCCCATAACTCCGTAAATAGAAGCCGTAGAGCAGTGAAAGTTGCAGCATTCGAAAGATCAGAACATTTAGAATATAATATAGTTGATTTTATGTATGTGGACAAATCGTGGAAGGAGTAATCGGGTCGGGAATATTTAAATTAGTAATTTGCCCATAACTCCGTAAATAGAAGCCGTAGAGCAGTGAAAGTTGCAGCATTCGAAAGATCAGAACATTTAGAATATAATATAGTTGATTTCATGTATGTGGACAAATCGTGGAAGGAGTAATCGGGTCGGGAATATTTAAATTAGTAATTTGCCCATAACTCCGTAAATAGAAGCCGTAGAGCAGTGAAAGTTGCAGCATTCGAAAGATCAGAACATTTAGAATATAATATAGTTGATTTCATGTATGTGGACAAATCGTGGAAGGAGTAATCGGGTCGGGAATATTTAAATTAGTAAATTGGCCATAACTCCGTAAATAGAAGCCGTAGAGCAGTGAAAGTTGCAGCATTCGAAAGATCAGAACATTTAGAATATAATATAGTTGATTTCATGTATGTGGACAAATCGTGGAAGGAGTAATCGGGTCGGGAATATTTAAATTAGTAAATTGGCCATAACTCGGTAAATGGACGCCGTAGAGCAGTGAAAGTTGCAGCATTCGAAAGATCAGAACATTTAGAATATAATATAGTTGATTTTATGTATGTGGACAAATCGTGGAAGGAGTAATCGGGTCGGGAATATTTAAATTAGTAATTTGCCCATAACTCCGTAAATAGAAGCCGTAGAGCAGTGAATATTGAAATTAGTAAATTGGCCATAACTCCGTAAATAGAAGCCGTAGAGCAGTGAAAGTTGCAGCATTCGAAAGATCAGAACATTTAGAATATAATATAGTTGATTTCATGTATGTGGACAAATCGTGGAAGGAGTAATCGGGTCGGGAATATTTAAATTAGTAATTTGCCCATAACTCCGTAAATAGAAGCCGTAGAGCAGTGAAAGTTGCAGCATTCGAAAGATCAGAACATTTAGAATATAATATAGTTGATTTTATGTATGTGGACAAATCGTGGAAGGAGTAATCGGGTCGGGAATATTTAAATTAGTAATTTGCCCATAACTCCGTAAATAGAAGCCGTAGAGCAGTGAAAGTTGCAGCATTCGAAAGATCAGAACATTTAGAATATAATATAGTTGATTTTATGTATGTGGACAAATCGTGGAAGGAGTAATCGGGTCGGGAATATTTAAATTAGTAATTTGCCCATAACTCCGTAAATAGAAGCCGTAGAGCAGTGAATATTGAAATTAGTAAATTGGCCATAACTCCGTAAATAGAAGCCGTAGAGCAGTGAAAGTTGCAGCATTCGAAAGATCAGAACATTTAGAATATAATATAGTTGATTTCATGTATGTGGACAAATCGTGGAAGGAGTAATCGGGTCGGGAATATTTAAATTAGTAATTTGCCCATAACTCCGTAAATAGAAGCCGTAGAGCAGTGAAAGTTGCAGCATTCGAAAGATCAGAACATTTAGAATATAATATAGTTGATTTTATGTATGTGGACAAATCGTGGAAGGAGTAATCGGGTCGGGAATATTTAAATTAGTAATTTGCCCATAACTCCGTAAATAGAAGCCGTAGAGCAGTGAATATTGAAATTAGTAAATTGGCCATAACTCCGTAAATAGAAGCCGTAGAGCAGTGAAAGTTGCAGCATTCGAAAGATCAGAACATTTAGAATATAATATAGTTGATTTCATGTATGTGGACAAATCGTGGAAGGAGTAATCGGGTCGGGAATATTTAAATTAGTAATTTGCCCATAACTCCGTAAATAGAAGCCGTAGAGCAGTGAAAGTTGCAGCATTCGAAAGATCAGAACATATAGAATATAATATAGTTGATTTTATGTATGTGGACAAATCGTGGAAGGAGTAATCGGGTCGGGAATATTTAAATTAGTAATTTGCCCATAACTCCGTAAATAGAAGCCGTAGAGCAGTGAAAGTTGCAGCATTCGAAAGATCAGAACATTTAGAATATAATATAGTTGATTTTATGTATGTGGACAAATCGTGGAAGGAGTAATCGGGTCGGGAATATTTAAATTAGTAATTTGCCCATAACTCCGTAAATAGAAGCCGTAGAGCAGTGAAAGTTGCAGCATTCGAAAGATCAGAACATTTAGAATATAATATAGTTGATTTTATGTATGTGGACAAATCGTGGAAGGAGTAATCGGGTCGGGAATATTTAAATTAGTAATTTGCCCATAACTCCGTAAATAGAAGCCGTAGAGCAGTGAATATTGAAATTAGTAAATTGGCCATAACTCCGTAAATAGAAGCCGTAGAGCAGTGAAAGTTGCAGCATTCGAAAGATCAGAACATTTAGAATATAATATAGTTGATTTCATGTATGTGGACAAATCGTGGAAGGAGTAATCGGGTCGGGAATATTTAAATTAGTAATTTGCCCATAACTCCGTAAATAGAAGCCGTAGAGCAGTGAAAGTTGCAGCATTCGAAAGATCAGAACATTTAGAATATAATATAGTTGATTTTATGTATGTGGACAAATCGTGGAAGGAGTAATCGGGTCGGGAATATTTAAATTAGTAATTTGCCCATAACTCCGTAAATAGAAGCCGTAGAGCAGTGAAAGTTGCAGCATTCGAAAGATCAGAACATTTAGAATATAATATAGTTGATTTTATGTATGTGGACAAATCGTGGAAGGAGTAATCGGGTCGGGAATATTTAAATTAGTAATTTGCCCATAACTCCGTAAATAGAAGCCGTAGAGCAGTGAATATTGAAATTAGTAAATTGGCCATAACTCCGTAAATAGAAGCCGTAGAGCAGTGAAAGTTGCAGCATTCGAAAGATCAGAACATTTAGAATATAATATAGTTGATTTCATGTATGTGGACAAATCGTGGAAGGAGTAATCGGGTCGGGAATATTTAAATTAGTAATTTGCCCATAACTCCGTAAATAGAAGCCGTAGAGCAGTGAAAGTTGCAGCATTCGAAAGATCAGAACATTTAGAATATAATATAGTTGATTTTATGTATGTGGACAAATCGTGGAAGGAGTAATCGGGTCGGGAATATTTAAATTAGTAATTTGCCCATAACTCCGTAAATAGAAGCCGTAGAGCAGTGAATATTGAAATTAGTAAATTGGCCATAACTCCGTAAATAGAAGCCGTAGAGCAGTGAAAGTTGCAGCATTCGAAAGATCAGAACATTTAGAATATAATATAGTTGATTTCATGTATGTGGACAAATCGTGGAAGGAGTAATCGGGTCGGGAATATTTAAATTAGTAATTTGCCCATAACTCCGTAAATAGAAGCCGTAGAGCAGTGAAAGTTGCAGCATTCGAAAGATCAGAACATTTAGAATATAATATAGTTGATTTTATGTATGTGGACAAATCGTGGAAGGAGTAATCGGGTCGGGAATATTTAAATTAGTAATTTGCCCATAACTCCGTAAATAGAAGCCGTAGAGCAGTGAAAGTTGCAGCATTCGAAAGATCAGAACATTTAGAATATAATATAGTTGATTTTATGTATGTGGACAAATCGTGGAAGGAGTAATCGGGTCGGGAATATTTAAATTAGTAATTTGCCCATAACTCCGTAAATAGAAGCCGTAGAGCAGTGAAAGTTGCAGCATTCGAAAGATCAGAACATTTAGAATATAATATAGTTGATTTTATGTATGTGGACAAATCGTGGAAGGAGTAATCGGGTCGGGAATATTTAAATTAGTAATTTGCCCATAACTCCGTAAATAGAAGCCGTAGAGCAGTGAAAGTTGCAGCATTCGAAAGATCAGAACATTTAGAATATAATATAGTTGATTTTATGTATGTGGACAAATCGTGGAAGGAGTAATCGGGTCGGGAATATTTAAATTAGTAATTTGCCCATAACTCCGTAAATAGAAGCCGTAGAGCAGTGAAAGTTGCAGCATTCGAAAGATCAGAACATTTAGAATATAATATAGTTGATTTTATGTATGTGGACAAATCGTGGAAGGAGTAATCGGGTCGGGAATATTTAAATTAGTAATTTGCCCATAACTCCGTAAATAGAAGCCGTAGAGCAGTGAATATTGAAATTAGTAAATTGGCCATAACTCCGTAAATAGAAGCCGTAGAGCAGTGAAAGTTGCAGCATTCGAAAGATCAGAACATTTAGAATATAATATAGTTGATTTCATGTATGTGGACAAATCGTGGAAGGAGTAATCGGGTCGGGAATATTTAAATTAGTAATTTGCCCATAACTCCGTAAATAGAAGCCGTAGAGCAGTGAAAGTTGCAGCATTCGAAAGATCAGAACATTTAGAATATAATATAGTTGATTTTATGTATGTGGACAAATCGTGGAAGGAGTAATCGGGTCGGGAATATTTAAATTAGTAATTTGCCCATAACTCCGTAAATAGAAGCCGTAGAGCAGTGAAAGTTGGAGCATTCGAAAGATCAGAAAATTTGGAATATAATATAGTTGATTTCATGTATGTGGACAAATCGTGGAAGGAGTAATCGGGTCGGGAATATTTAAATTAGTAATTTGCCCATAACTCCGTAAATAGACGCCGTAGAGCAGTGAAAGTTGGAGCATTCGAAAGATCAGAAAATTTGGAATATAATATAGTTGATTTCATGTATGTGGACAAATCGTGGAAGGAGTAATCGGGTCGGGAATATTTAAATTAGTAATTTGCCCATAACTCCGTAAATAGAAGCCGTAGAGCAGTGAAAGTTGCAGCATTCGAAAGATCAGAACATTTAGAATATAATATAGTTGATTTCATGTATGTGGACAAATCGTGGAAGGAGTAATCGGGTCGGGAATATTTAAATTAGTAATTTGCCCATAACTCCGTAAATAGAAGCCGTAGAGCAGTGAAAGTTGCAGCATTCGAAAGATCAGAACATTTAGAATATAATATAGTTGATTTTATGTATGTGGACAAATCGTGGAAGGAGTAATCGGGTCGGGAATATTTAAATTAGTAATTTGCCCATAACTCCGTAAATAGAAGCCGTAGAGCAGTGAAAGTTGCAGCATTCGAAAGATCAGAACATTTAGAATATAATATAGTTGATTTCATGTATGTGGACAAATCGTGGAAGGAGTAATCGGGTCGGGAATATTTAAATTAGTAATTTGCCCATAACTCCGTAAATAGAAGCCGTAGAGCAGTGAATATTGAAATTAGTAAATTGGCCATAACTCGGTAAATAGACGCCGTAGA